>VDFB02301361.1:0-383809 GCA_007258455.2 Sequoia sempervirens | reverse complement strand
CTATATACTGATCATCAGGCCTTGCAATACATATCCAGATTCTTCCTTAAACTCCGTCTCTTCCTTCTTTCTCTAGATCTTTTCCATTTCCTTCTTTGGTTCTACCAGATCCAAATTTTTTATTGGTTCATTCCTCTTTACTGGATTATCTTTTCTTATATTTCTACTTCTGTAAAACTTAGCAATTTGTCTAGGCCTATTGCAGTTGTAACATGTGACATTCTTCTTAACAGTATTCCTTCCATTCATTCTAGATCTGTATTGATTAGCTTTGTGTCCAAGTCCATAGCATGCATAATAGTAGCCATTGCAAGATTGAATCATTCTACCATTGTTATAGCCATTCATCATTTTATTTCTACATTCAATAGCCCTATGACCAAATATTTTACATGTAAAAAATTGAACAAAAAAGGATGGGACATTTTGATTCATTATACTTCTATGTATTCCATTGCCTTATGTCCAAATTTATTGTAGGAATAACAAAAACCATTGAAAGATGGATACCTTTGTGCATTTGGTTGTCTTACCGGTGGTCTGTTGGCTTCATTTCTTTGATTTCAGATCTTGCCATGTTATTCTTATCTTCAATCTTCTTTGGTTCATTGATCTTTTCTTTTGCATTGGGTGTTTGAGCTTTTGAACATTCACCTATCTCAAACCCTAATCCACCTTTGTTTTTAGAGCCTTTCTGATTTGCAATCATCTCATCAAGCTTTGTAGCATTCATTTTGAAATTGTCTTCATGACTTCTTGCTTTCTCCAAATCTGATCTCAAATTCACAACTTCTTGTTCAATCCTTATACATTCCTCTGATTTTCTTTTCACCATTGCATTCAAACATTCTTCAATTCTTTTCTTTTCTTCAACTTGCATTTTTAAAGCAGTGATGGATTCATTTCTTGCTTCAATTGCTCTCTTACTTCCTTATGCCTTTCTCTGAACTTCTTGATTTGCTCTCTCAATTTTTTGATGCATTCATTTACTTCTTTGATATTTTCTTTCAAATCTCTATTTTCATCTATAGTCTTTTCAAGATCTTCAAGGGCAACTTTGAGTTGTCCATCTTTGTCAAGCATGCAATCTTCTTCTATGATTCTGACTATTGGAATCTCTTCCAAAGGAATATGAAATTTTCTATCAGCCATGTGTTCAACTTCCAATACCTTCCCAAATCAATTAAGCCCCTTCCAAGGAACCAAGCTCTGATACCAATTTTTGAACACCCAAAATACTAAAAGGAGGGGTGGTGAATCAATATTCTCTTAAACCATTCAAAAATTAAACGTCCAATCACTAAAGCGTATTCAACTGTAATGAAGAAAGAAAGCATGAAACATTCACAATATCACATAACACATGAACACTAGGATCTTTATGTGGAAAACCAAAAATGGGAAAAACCATGGCGAGGATTAGCTCACAATGTATTATAACCAATTTGATGCAAGAGCATCTATCAACAACAACAATTCATCAGGGTACATCAGACCCAAACTCAACTGAGAAGAACAAATCACCAAAATCCTTTTATCTTTTCATCAAAATCTCATCATTTCTCTTGAAAAATCACAAGGCACCAATAGGCCAATTTACTTCATTAGTATTCCATATCATTATTAGATTTCAAAAACAACTTTACTATCATTAATCTTGTTAGAAACAAAGCACAAATATGCTTAGTAAACTCTAAACCAAAACACCAAAACATGCACCATATCATTCTTTATTTCAGTTTGCTTCAATGAGGAAAAAGGACCACAAAACATCACACTTGCTTTCAAAATGTTACCAAACTTATTTGTACACCATACAACATCACTATTTGACAAAAAAAACCATTTATGTTGCTACATATCTCTATCTTATCAGGACTTCATTTTCATGCACTCAAAATACTATCTTTCACCATAGTTCCACTTTGTCCCTGCATCAAAACATCATATTATGCTTCCTGAACTCTATCCAGGTACTGAGACATTTTTAATACCCTTCTTTTGATAGATTTAAGGCAACTCTAAACACCCATAACACTGTTTTATCAGAATCACAGTTTATAGCACTCACACCCCAAAACCCTAGTAGCATGGCAACATCACAAAAATGGGTATTTCAAGCAAACCTTATAGAAAATCCACAAGACATTCACTATTCTAGGGACCCCTTTTGCTCAAATTTAACATAGTTTAAAAGCAATAGCACCTGTTTTGAAAAGAAAGCTTGGAATCTTGACTGTACCACTGGAAATGCACTTAATTAGCCTAAATTTCCAAAGGAAGTACCTTCAAAAAAACTTTAAACACCTATGTAACCTCAGGAAGCATCGAGTCATGTCACAAAACTTCCATTTCACCAAATTTCATGGATTAGAAAACACAAAAGAGCATCAAACATCAAAACCCTCTCTTCAAACCATTATAACACAAGCAAAATAGGGGTTTTAAAGAAATCAACCTTCCAAACATTATACCACCTTGTAGATGCTTCCATCACCTTAAAATATTCCTGAACCCACTATTTAAACCATCTTCCAACCTTTATGCTCTTCTTTGTACCAAATAACACCTTGGAGCCATGCCTTTTGTAAGGAAAAACATTGCTTTTCTGTTAGGACAACATTCATATTGTAATCTCGTCTTCCCCTACATTTATTAATCCAAACACAACATTTACATAACAAAAAGATGCTACTAAATCCATCCAATTGATCAACTAGACCTACATCGATGGGATGGAGAAATAATTCTTTAAATGATTCTCAAAACCCCACTTTTAAGGTTTTAGGCCGAGTTAGAGAAAATCATTCCAAACAGAAGATAAACTTAATGGGTTCCTCTTAAAAAGAATTCAAATGAAAGGTGATTCCCTATGCTACTTGAAAACAATAATATTCAAAGCCACACACAACTAAACAGCCCGTACAACCAAGAATCAATAGAAAGAAACTCAAATTTTACTAAAATAAGGTACTTTTATTGAATGAAATTCTTCAAGGTTACAATGATGATCACTTTCCCACCTTACAACTGCTTTTATAGATGTTTCCCCAACCAATAACTACCTTTTCAACTTCTTTCATCGACCTATCCTTTCAAATTTCCCACAAAGACTCTTCATCTTCTGTTTTTTTGCACTTTTTTGCATTTTTGCTTTATTGACAACTTTAGCAATTTTCTCAAATTTTGCTTTTTTTTCCACTATTTTGACCACCTAAGACCTATTTGTGATTTAAATACATCAAATATGACCTCTCAAGAATTTTTACATGCTTTTACATTCAAATTTTTCAATTTTTCCTTTTGAAGGCATTCAATTAACAAGGTGCTCCTGCACCATACAAGCAACCAACAAAAACTTTCCAAGTTCCTTGGAAACATATTGCATCAACCTTGCTTGTTCATTCACCTGCAAAACATCTTCAAATTGTCTTGGATTGCTTCTTCTTCTTTACTCTCTGAATCTTGTACATGCCTTTGTCTTTGCCTTCAATTTTGTCTTCATCATTGCCTTCACTTGTCTTCTCTTGCCTTTTGCCTTTCTCTCTTTTCTGTTTATCAGGTTCACAATCATCTTCTCTTTCAAAAGGACACATGAATACCCTTTCACCACTCACAACTTTCCACTAACTCTTCCTCAACCAAAGGACACATGACTGTCCTTTTTCATTGCTTCTCTTCAACAATCTTTCCTCTTTTCCTCAATTCATCCTTGACCTTCTCTGAACAATCTTTTTTTTTCATCTTCTCATCTACTCCCATTAGTGGAGTATTCTTCAGGCTGCAAAATCTAGTGCTTCTTCAGTCAGGTATCCATCTTCTTCACTGCTTCACTACACAACTCAACAACTTAGCAAACCATCCATCTTACCCAACAACAAATCCTAGAAGATGCCTCACTCTCTTTCCTTGCACCTTCTACCCAACTTAATCTCCATTAGAGGATGGTGACCACAGACCTCAACTTGTCTGCCGACACACAACTCAGAACTCTTTAGCTCTGTAGGTAGATGGATCAAGCACCTACAACCAACCATCAGAATCAACTAGCTCTGACACCAATTGATGCAATAGCATCTATCAACAACAACAATTCATCAGGGTACATCAAACCCAAACTCAACTGAGAAGAACAAATCACCAAAATACTTTTATCTTTTCATCAAAATCTCATCATTTCTCTTGAAAAATCACAAGGCACCAATAGGCCAATTTACTTCATCAGTATTCCATATCATTATTAGACTTCAAAAACAACTTTACCATCATCAATCTTGTTAGAAACAAAACACAAATCTGCTTAGTAAACTCTGAGCCAAAACACCAAAACATGCACCATATCATTCTTTATTTCAATTTGATTCAATGAGGCAAAAGGACCACAAAACATCACACTTGCTTTCAAACTGTTACCAAACTTCTTTGTACACCATACAACATCACTATTTGACAAAAACAAACCATTTATGCTGCTACATATCTCTGTCTTATCAAGACTTCATTCTCATGCACTCAAAACACTATCTTTCACCATAGTTCCACTTTGTCCTTGAATCAAAACATCATATTATGCTTCCTAGACTCTATCCAGGTATTGAGACATCTTTAAGACCCTTATTTTGACAGATTCAAGGCAACTCTAAACACCCATAACATTGTTTTATCAAAATCACAGTTTATAGCACTTAAACCCCAAAACCCTAGTAGCATGGCAACATCACAAAAATGGGTATTTTAAGCAACCCTTATAGAAGCTCCATAAGCCATTCACTATTCCAGGGACCCATTTTTCTCAAATTTAACATACTTTAAAAGCAATAACACTTGTTTTGAAAATAAAGCTTGAAATCTTGATTGTACCGTTGGAAATGCACTTAATTAGCCTAAATTTCCAAGGGAAGTACCTTCAAAAAAAATTTAAACACCTATGTAACCCCAAGAAGCATTGAGTCATGTCACAAAAATTTCATTTCACCAAATTTCAAGGATTGGAAAACACAAAAGAGCATCAAACCTCAAAACCCTCTCTTCAAACCATTGTAACACAAGCAAAACAAGGGTTTTAAAGAAATCAACCTTCCAAAAATTATACCACCTTGTAGATGCTTCCATCACCTTAAAATATTCCTGAACCCACTATTTAAGCCATCTTCCAACCTTTATGCTTTCCTTTGTACCAAATAACACCTTGGAGCCATGCCTTTTGTGAGGAAAAACACTGTTTTTCTGTCAGGACAACAACATTCATATTGTAATCTCATCTTCCCCTAAATTTATTAATCCACACACAAAATTTCCATAAAAAATGACTCTACTCATTCCATCCCATCAATCAACTAGACCTACATCGATGGGATGGAGAAATAATTCTTTAAATGACTCTCAAAACCCCACTTTTAAGGTTTCAGGCCGAGTTAGAGAAAATCACTCCAAACAGAAGATAAAATTAATGGGTTCCTCTTAAAAAGAATTCAAATGAAAGGTGATTCCCTAATCTACTTTAAAACAATAATATTCAAAGCCACAAACAACTATACAGTCTGTACAACCAAGAATCAATATAAAGAAACTTAGATTTTACTAAAATAAGGTACTTTTATTGAATGAAATTCTTCAAGGTTACAATGATGATCACTTTCCCACCTTACAACTGCTTTTATGGATGTTTCTCTAATTAATCACTACCTTTTCAACTTCTTTCATCAACCTATCCTTTCAAATTTCCCACAAAGACTCTTCATCTTCTGTTTTTTTGCACTTTTTTGCATTTTTGCTTTATTGACAACTTTAGCAATTTTCTCAACTTTTGCTCTTTTTTTTTTCCCACTAATTTGACCACCTAAGACCTATTTGAGATTTAAATACATCAAATATGACCTCTCATGACCTTTTACATGATTTTACATTCAAATTTTTCAATTTTTCCTTTTGAAGGCATTCAATTAACAAGGTGCTCCTACAGGTGGACTCATTATCCACAAAGAAAAAAAGATAGAAGAGAGATGGTGGATCATAGCCTATTTTGAACTGTTACAATTGCATCTTTCATATACATGAAATATAATTCCAATGAAGCTCAATAAACTAATTTTACACACTTCATCTAAATTAGATTCAACACTTTTCCTTGTTCTGCATTCGCACAACTCTGATCTTCAACTCAACATTCACAACTTAACTTCACACTTCTCTGATAATGTTTGCATGTAGAATCTTTTCATCACACATAATTCATTCATACCATACATCAAAAAACCAAAAGGACCTAACATATATATCTGTATCAACTCTAACATCAATTAGGTCAGCCCAATTAGATGTAACACTTAAAATATGACTTATCTACTCCAAAACATTCATACACATCAAGATTCAAAACTCAAAACAACTTAAAATAGGTCAACATGGACCTATAATAGATCCCACATAAGACTACAACACTTATTTAACCTTTGCATACCCTTAAGCTTATTAGGTCAGCACAACAAAAGACCTAATAGCAAAATCCTCCAATTATGTATCCACATCTTGACATGTGGACCTCAAAACTCAATATCAACTTGAACTCATACTCTACTTCCATATGGAAACTTATCCTCAAAGGTGCAAAGCCAAAGATTCATCCACAAAGAAGTGTGGAATCTCCCACACACATGCACTACACAAAGAACAACTGTATTTTTCTAGGCCGAACTTCTGTTTCTCATAACTTTCAATCCACTTGTCAAAACATGATAAAATCTTGGAATGAGATACATCTAACATCCAATAAAATAATGTTAGAATCACATAGTGAAACCTTCATTTGCATACTGGTGCAATCCCAAAAATTGGCGCATTGTTACACTGAATCAACAGTACACTTTGACACTTAGTCAATTTCCCATTACAACTGTCTTTACCAGACCAAACCACTATGCAAAATGTCTTCCTCAACAACTCAAAAAGCTGTGAGAATCGATCAAAATGGTCTGCAACCAAAATCTTCACATAAGTTACAATGTTGACATCAATGACAACATTGCAACACTTTGCTATTTACCTTTGCTTATTCCTCATGCTCATGTTGCCAACTTCCAACAATCTCTCCAAACTTCCAACAAGCAACACTATGCTATAATTTAACCCAAAAACTCTAAAAAACCTATTTCTAGGCATTGGAACTATGTTTCAAAGTCACTAGTAACTCAACTTTTCTCCACTTAATCTGGTGCCCAAAATGATTGTGCAACAAGAAAGGGCCTTTCCTCTTTTTCCCACTTCCATGGTCTTTTTTCTTTTCTTTTTTTGTTCTACACATACATCAACCACTCCAACTACCAAGTATTTCTTGTCTTTTTCTCTCTTTTTTTAGCATGACTCCTCACTCTCCTTTGCACCCTTCACCTCCTCAATGTCTCCCTCAACTTGGCAATAAAAAATAAAGAGTTTTTGTTTTTAATTTTATTCCAATTCTGATGAAAATGCTTCAAGTTGGAATAAAAATAAAAATAAGATTTTTCTTCATTTCCTAAGAAAATGAATTTATTTTTTATTTGAACTTGTTAGCCACCCACACATACTTTGAAGTTAAATTTTATAAGATAATATAAAGGAAATTGCACCCAGCCAGGTGAATGGTAAATGCTTTAATTCCTTGCTATAATCAACCAAATGCAATTTAAATCCAATAGACACTACAAAACAAAATCTAAAGTTGGAGACATATATCAAAACATGAACAATCTCCTCCACAAATGACCACCAATTTAAATTGCAACTCCAAATGAAGAAATTGAAATAAAATAAACAAAATCAATCTGAGATGTTTTTCAATGATGCAGGTTTCCCATTCACCCAGATTCTCTTGCATTAGTGGTGATGTATACCATGAGACTACTTATGATAATACTATTCTGGAGGATTGGTTGGTTGGTGGTGAAGAAGACCATGAGACTACTCATAATAATAGCAATTTTGATGCAGTTAAAGAGATAAGTGATAAGGGAAAAATAATACTTTCAAAGATGACCCTGTGTAAACCTATTATATTGAGATTGAATATTTATGTTTAGAGTGAAGAATTTGAAGAAAAATTAGGAAAAATTTGATGATTGTCATATTTGCAAGAAAAAATATAATAAGATGTATGGAACTTTGAAGCTCTACCAACGTAGATTGATAAGAATGAAGTCAACTATGAACTAACTTGTTAAACTCACTAAAGGGATCATGAGGAAGGTTGTTGTAGGGGTGGTTACTATCCAATCTAAGGTTAACAAGAGAAACAAGAAACATGAGAATAAAGATGAGGTGGAGGGAACTAATAAGAAGGAGGAAATATGAAGCTACTTTTCAAAATTTCCAATTGGGATGAGACTCTTGGTGCCTTAACCAAGGATTAGAGTTATGTATACTAGTTCTTCTTTGTTGTGTTCCTCTTTGCTATGTTTGTTGTTCTCTATTATTTTGTGGTTCTAGTTGAACTTGTATCCAACCTCTATTTGGATGTTAATAATTTTTTGATGATTTGTTCCTCTATTTTGTAAGGGTTGAGGGTCCTTTCCCCTACTTATAATATCAAGAACTTATAAGAAAAAAAAAATTCTCTACCAATTAAATCCAAGTGCTCAAAGTGTCTTATCTTCATGTGACCCAAACTTGAATGTATTCTCATGCAATCCACAAACTAAATAATTTCCAATGTTACATAAAACAATTACTTAGGAGAAAAATACTCTATCCTAACTGTGGCATCTGCCTCTTGATGGACCATAATTTATAAAATTAAATATTTCATGCAAGGTGTATACTACCTTTTCCAAAATTGTTAACTCCTTGGAATGATTTTCAAGATAAAAATACAATAGTTATTTTACTATGCCTCAAAGAAAAGATCATTCATAATAAATGTCATTTAAATTTTTCTTCACTTTGGAGATCAACACTTACTACTATAGCTGATTACAAGATCACCACCATCTACAATCAAGATGAAAAATCCTATTTGTTATTTTTTATGTACAAAATTGTAATATTAAAGACTCCAAGAAAACCTTTATATATGCATATATATTCATTAATTTTGATATACCATGTATGTTATGTAGGAGTTGAGATATAGCTCTGAGAACATGTTAGAGTCACTCAAGGACTCAAGCCTCTAGGATCATTTGCAAAATCCAACAACCTTCTACAAGAGAGAAAAACAATAACATGAAATTGCAACAATGGATGCAAGATGTGGCCAATATGCAATACTCAAGATTGCAATGATATATTGGGCTTACACAACACTCAACTAAGCTTTGGATGAATAAAATGTACATATGGATCCTTGCTTATATAGGCAAGGAGAGAGATAAGATTAAACAAGATTATGACAAGTGTCTTAATCCTATCACATGAGATAACTAAGTCATAACAACCTCAATGCAAATATTAAATGCATGAGAGAATTATTAAATGCCTAGATAACTAAAAATAAATAATGAGACATGACCCCATTATAACTAACTTCTAGAAATGACAACTAAGAAACTTAACTCCTAAGTAAACTTATAATAATGTGAATAGGTCCTCACTAATAACTAGTTAGAAAATAAGCCCATTTACACCAACATGTTATGCTTTCTTTAAACCACACAATAATTTCATTCTTTTATATTCTTGATTTTATTTTTATTTGACTATAAACCTTCTAAGTTGATGCATGTGCCACTTCTTAAATTCAACATTAGCAATACACACTTAACATTCATTTTGTGAATGCACTATCTAAACAAAGTGGCAAGTCTATAAGGAAAATGATTACCTACTTTTCTATTAGAGAAAAAATTTCTTCATAATGAAATTCTTCCTTTTGTGCATGCCTTTATCAATTAAAAATATATATTAGGTTTCCATCTATCTTATAATTTTATTTACACTCATTTAACAAGTTCTCACATGATTTTTATCTAAGATTCATATAATATTTTCATTACAATTGACCATTATTTTTATTAAAAAATATGCATTCATATATTTTTTTTTGAGGAGAAAATCGTTTAATTCATTGGTGTTAAAAGGTGAAAGTTCAAAGTTATGTTACATTTTTATAAAGAAAATGTCCAACATTGATCTATTTTTTTACTTGAATCTCTGGAAAGTGAAAAATATGTTTTGAAATTTGTAAATTGATAAAATGTATATATTTTTAGTATATTTTATGTCTAAAAATTGATAGTATAATTTATTTACTGATTAAATATTAAAAATTGGAGTTAAGTGGGAGTCATTCTTTATATGTGTATTTATAACTTGAAAATTTAGTACATGGATTATTTTTTCTCATTTCAATATTAGAAAAAAAAGATATAAAATTTGTGTATATTAAAAATATAATTTTGTTTTAATAGCATGTCACTCTTTTGTCTTCATTACTTTATCTAAAATAGAAAAATGAAATCATCCTCACATAGAATCTCTTCTCTAATACATCATGACTATTACTTTAACCATATATATACTAATTAAAATATAAAAAAAATATATTTTAAAATGCTATACTTATAGATTTATAAAAGCATATTTTTATATTAAAAAATAAATATTTATATAAAATATATTTTTGAAAGCCACACTTATAGATTTATAAAAAGGTATTATTATATTAAAAAATAAATATTTACATGAGCATGAGTTGTGTTGTGAAAATATTAAGTTTTTTAAATAATATTTTTTTTTTATAAATTAATCCCAACACTTTAAGTTGGAAATCTGTGGCCGATATATAATTTGTCTACAATGAATCCAAGTAAATCATATGTTTGACTACAATTGACTTGTTAATTAGAAATATTTAAATTCATTTGTGTAGCAAGAACTTTGAACTTTACCTCTAATTGACTTCTTTAGATGCAATTTTTGAATAAAAATATTTTTGCACCTTCAAACTTAATCATCATATTCTTGTTGAATGGCAAAATTCAATATATTTCAAAAGTTACGATATCTTTTAACACTTCCTCTTATAAAATATTCTACCATGGAAACTATTTTTAAAAATAATAGTATTATATTCCTCCTCTTCTAACTCCAATTCTTTATTTTTTCTATTTAATATTTTTAACATAATTTTTCTCCTAATATGTTTCTATTTTAAATATTTAAGATATACTTGTTCTACTTAGATTCATGCACATGATACGACCCAATGAATTTAATGATACAACCCTAGACTGTTTGTTTTTCTTAAAACACGCACTTCCAATTTCCAAAAAGCCTAGGGTCATATCATTAAATTCATTTATTCTTTGTGTGTTAAACCATTCAAGACTCTTGTTTGCACTATATATTTATAAAGGTGTGATTATTTATTTAATCTAAACAATATACTTTATATTTATTCCATGTTTGTAGCAAAAAAAATCAAATTTTTTTTTTTATGTGTACTTTCCCAAATTTGATGTGATGTTCTATTTCTAATCATAAGATTGAAGCATGCTTATATGAGTGTTTCCATTGACTTTCATTAATCATCTAAAAGTTTTCAATATTTTTAAAAAATATTTATTTAGAAATATTATATAAAAAGACAAGATCATTCATTTTAAATGATTCATTTAAATCTTATTTTATTTTAACAATTAAAATTTCATATTTCAATTGATAATAAAATTTATTTATAATTAAGATTAAATACATATATATATAATAAAATTTATTTAAATATTTATTAATCTTGAAGTATTATATAAAAAATATTTTTAAAAAATATATACAGAGTTTGATTCATTTATACACTTAATTTTCTTAATTTTTGAATTCAAATGCTTATAGATTAATACATATATTACTTTTGAAAAAAGTAATTTTAACATTTATTTAGTGAATGCATTAGCTTGGAAAGTATAATGTAAACAAGAATGATTGTTTCCAATTTTACATTAAAGTGAAAGTTTTTTTCTCATTAATTCTTTCCTTTATTCATACCTTTAATTGATTAATTGAGCTTCACATATTTAGAGTTTCTTTTGTATTATAATTTGTTTAAAATTCCACTTGTAACCTATAGTTTGTTTTCTTTCAGCATATCAACAAGCTTTGATATATGATTCTCTTATTGATTTATGAGAAATCATTTTTATTATTATATTAATTTAAGTTTTTTTATTAAAAAAATATTATTTATTAAATTATAGATAAAAATAAATTTAATAGATTTGTATAATAAAATTATTATACATGAACAAAATAACAATAAATTAATACAATTTAACCAATGAAGAGATTATGGGAGGCCCCAGAAAGAGAATTGGGCTGAGAAATTATGATTCTCTGAGATAAAATGCAGAGCTGTGGGGTCTCTTTGAACATGCGAGATTCACTCCGTTCTTTGAAGCAATGGAGGGTTACAATGAAGAGCTTAGTTACAAATTTGCAAATGCTTGGAGTGATGGAGAGGTAAATATAGGAGGGCTTTATTTCATTGTAGATGCAAAACTCATAGCTCAAGCCATTGGTCTTCGATATGAAGGAAAGAAAATATCCAAGAAAAGTATGGGGAACTACCAGACCTACATTGAAAAGTTTTTCGAGGGCAAGGAAAAAGCTTGGAGGTTCCAAAATGGCTACTCAAGGGTGAAGCTTTTGACTCCATACCATAATGTAAGTCTCTTTGTCATGAAATATTTCATTCTCGAGGGAAGATTTCAATTTGTTCATGGGTATCATTTTCCAATATTGAACGACATTTTCCACCTTGAGAAAATTAATATGCCCTTCTTCCTCCTTTTGTCACTTCACTAGAGTATGAAAAATGGGGCAAACCCACCTTTGCATCAAGGTTTAATTAGGGCTATTTTCAAATACGTTCTTGCCACCACCTGTGCAAAAGAATTTAGTCCACAATTTACTTGAAAATCCTCATTCCCCAAAAAGCTTTGTCTGAATTGAATTGCTCGAAAGCTGACCCCACTCTCCTGGTAAAGAACATAAAATAAATAAGCATAAGATTCATACCCCCATAAAAGAGGACCCCTCTTGGGTGGAGCTCCTAAAAAATAATCCTGAAAAACGTAGCTCATCACCCCTTCCGTTAGGACTTATAAAGAAAAGGAAGGTGGTGATAAAAGAGCCATGTCCTAAAACCCTCACCATTACAATTCCAGATGATAAAGATATTAGCCCTAACAGTGGACTTACCCCCCTTGGTGGTCGTAGGTCGACTTGTCTGGCTTTAGCTGCTTCCAAAGGGCTAGAGATAGGTAATAAAAACAAAAATTCTATTGAAAGGGTGTGTGCGGCCCCTCCTGAGCTTGAGGGTAAAAAAGGGAAAAAGGTGGTTAGAGAGGAGAAAGAAATGTCCTCCAAGGAGGAATATGTCCCTAATAGTCTTGGAGAAACAAAATTCTTTGAGGACGAGGATTATTTAGAGTCAGATGTTAAGGAGGATGCCAACCAAGACTTGAGGAAGAAGAAAATATTCAACAAGAGGAGGAGCTTGGCAAATATGAAGGGTTAAACCTTGGAATTACAGAGGAGAAAGAGACTAGAAATGATAGCTTGATAGATTTGGATGCTATTGATACTCCTACCAACACCCCTCTTAACTTAGAGAGTCCAAAAGAGAAAAGGACTGAAACAATGAAGACAAAAATTGATATGCTCACGAAGAGGGTTGAGGAAATTGAAAGAATGTTGGAGAAAGATGACTAGTCCAACATGTTACATACAATAGAGGAGACAATCAAGAACATGTGCAAAGTCATGGAAAAAATTATGAAAAGAGCTATAATGGGCACCATATCAAGACAGGGAAAGATTAGAAAGCAACAAAAGAAAAAAGGAAGAAGGATGAAGCTGATCGGTCCGGGATCATGGAGATAAAGGACAACATAGAAGAAATAGTGGAAGACTTTGAGAAGACCTAGAGTCTCATAGTGGACTCCTAATTTTCTTTTTCTAGTTTGGAACTTGGCTTTTAGTTGTGGTTGCATCTTTGGTTGACTGCTCTTTTTGGTTTCCTTAACATAATTTTAAGATTGATATTGGCTTTCTAAGCCTAAACTTTAACTTTTATACTTTTAATCTCTGTTATTTTGTTAATGTGCTATTTGGGAACTCATGACTTGTCTATCCTTCTTTTTGATAGTCTTTGGGTTAATGATATTATGGTTTTGAAAATTTTGTATTGGTACATGGATAAGGTTATTAGCAATATCCCCATGATGCTTAGTTGATGTTTTTTCTTTGTTGCTTGGGGTTAGGAGATATTGTGTTGTGTCCTTTTTCTTTCTCCTTTGTTCTTTGTTATTCTGGTTCGATTGTTGTTTGCTCTCGATAGTTACATGCTGTTTTTTGTAAGGGATTAGGGCCCTAACCATGCTTAATTAATCAAAAACAATAAAATAAGTAGAAAGTCAAGATAATATGTAGTATTTCTTTTGATTGGCTAACTTAGGGTATTTTTAGCCTAGCCCAAGCCAGAATAGCACGATAGTCCAGCAGGGGCCTAAAGCCTGCGAGAACACTAGCCTAGCGAGGGATTAGACCTCAAACATGAACATCAAACACATTGGATCAACGAAGGCATAGTGCTTGCGATCACAATGGCCCAACAAAGGTTTGAACCCTGTTGACCACAACAACAACACCACCACTTAACCATTGCACTATGGGATGAACCCTGATAATATGTAGTATTTTTATTTTAACAATTCTTTCAAATAAAAAAATATTACAATAAAAAGATTTACTATTATGTAAAATACAACCATTCTTCAATAAAATAATGAATCTATTACTTAATTTTTAAACATGTGAAGGTATTTAGAGGACATCCGAAGCAGTTTATGTATTGCATGAAGCATACAAAAGATAAGATGAAAATAGAAAAAACTTAAAATAGTATAAAAAAATAAAACATGCAAATTATATAACACCAGATAAGATGGCCTCTTAATTATAAAATATGCAAAATATGCAACACTTTTCCAACAAAAAGTTGGTTCGGAGGAACAAACCACTTTATTTGTCAATACCAAATTAAAATAAGATCACTTTTCTACTACATATTTTGATTCACTTGGGCATTGTACTCTTGTTGAATGAGAGTTTCCAAAATTTTAGAAGGTTATGTTTTATTCCATGATAACATTCTATCGTACAGTTCTGCACCCTACTTAAACATCACACTCTTCAACAATCGAACAATCAATAGTAATTTTACACTTCATCCGCACCATCTTTTCATATGATTCAACACTTTTATGATATTCCATCGAATCACTACAACATTTCAAGCTCAAATAGATCTTCCTAAGTGAAGGCATTGCCAAAGTAGGTGACATTGGAGAGATATCATGCCAAAGCAGAAAATTTGAGAATTTTCATAACTCTTGATAATTGAAAATTTGACAAAAACAGTTAGACATCTAGATTCAATGGTATGGATCCCTTACTTCAAGCAGGTTTGATGTAAGCGCAGGCCAAAAGTACAAAAGAAATCATAAACATATTTTTATGAGGGAACTTTTTTCTCAAGGAACCATTCTGACCCACTCATTCTCTCCTACTCTAGGACATTCTCTGTTCACAGAATCCTCCAAAGATAGCTCTACCAAACAGCATCTGGTTCAATCATCTTACTGTTTGAATGGTCTGAGCACACTCATAAAATATCCACTTCTCATGGTTGTGAATCATGAACGGTTTCCAGGTTCATGGACTTCATCCAATGGCTATCACTCGTTACATCCACACAGGTACCAATCATCTATTTTGTTTGGGTGGTCTGAGCATATGTTCATAAAATATTCACCTCTCATGATTGTCCATCATTGACACTTTCCAGGTGCATGGACTTCATCCAATTTCTATCATCTGTCACATCTGATAGTGAAGTAGATCTCAAATCAGCGAATCTCTGAAGCACTCATGTCCCCTTAATCATGGATCACCAAATTGCCCATCACATCTCCACTGGTCACTAGTGAACGTCTGCGACAGATTATCAGGCATTCCTTTCTCCTCTCTCTTATCTTCTATGTAGTGTATCGTTTCTATGGTCTAGATCGATTGCAGGTGGCATAATTTGGTGAACCATCATTGTATATAAAGATGACGTCTTTCTCACTAGTAAAAATCTTTGGTTGATTTAATTCTAAAAGTTTTTGTAGGCATTATGCTTGATACCTCATCATGTAGAGTCCTCTAACTTAAGAAGAATTTTTGTGTTTGCTCGTGATCCTTTGATCATTACATTTCAGCATGTGAATGTGAATGTAAATCTACGTCAACAACTTTTTCAATTTGATGTGATTGAATGCATTAAACCAAAGGTTGAAGATTAAAAGGGTAGTTAAATTGATCATAAGGGTTTTCATTATTCATATTAATTATTCATGTTTCTTATTATATGGGGAGTATAATTATTTGTTGTATCTAGTAGCAAACAGTTTTGTGGATCAATTTTTCTTATATAAAGAATTTTGAGCTTCTTACACTCATCATAAAGAGTCATTTTTTTATGCTTATATTTGCATAGGAATCTTGTAGAAAAAATATGTTGTAAAATATTCCACAATATGATCTATATAACGAGGAAGGACAAAAAAATGTTTAACAGACCCAAGGGAAAGTGCTCAAATTTCAATGATTTGACAATCAATATATAGATTTTCAATCCTTTTGAAAATAATGGTAAGCTCAATTTTTCCCCAAGTTATCCTGAATTACAAAAGATCCAAAAATGCTCAATAGAAAAAGCTTCTTTCAAATGTTTGTAGATTTGGGCTACTATGTTTGGTTTGGTGAAACAAAAAAAATAAAAATAAAATGACTTTCTCAAACACTCTAAACTCATCGTTCAATGCAAAAGAAGAGCATACTCAAAAAAATTAAGAATAATAATATTTTTAATCTAGATCTCCAAAAAGGATAACAAGAAGCAATCCCACAAGATTTCATACCATGTAATAATTGGTTATGGAAATAGCCATCCAAGATCAAGGTGTTTCAATGAAAGTACAAGAGAGACCCAAAAAGAGAATAATTCTTTTCTATCAAAATATGAAAATATATAATGATGAGAGATTAATATATAAGAGAGCCATTGTATATATGCAAAGGTGAAACATAAGACAATATAGGATTATGACAAGTGTCATAATCATATGAATTGAGACACATGAAGTAAATGCCTATATAAAATTAACCAACTAGGTGTGAAAATGACCTAAAAGTGAATTGGTTAAATAACATTCCTCATTCACACCAATAATATTCGAGCGGCATCCAATCACAAGTACTTTATATATAGGAAAGAGAGCAACAAGAAAACTTATTGTGGTTTATAAATCAATGCACTTATATGACATTTGCAAGATAGTTGCCCAAGTTTAATTCTATACTCAAAAGTCATTCAACTTCCAAGAAAAATCCAAATACTCTACCAATTTAATCCAAAATTTTCAAAGTGGCTTGTCTTCATGTGACTCACAAACTAAAAAATTCCAATGTTATATACTACAATTACTTAGGAGAAAACTTCTCTACAATAAGTGTGGCATCCCCCTCTTGGTGAAGCATAATTTACAAAATTTCATATTTTATGTAAGGTATATAATACCTTTTCCAACTTTCTTCTAACTCCTTGGAATAATTTTTAAGATAAAAATATAATATTTATTTTACCATACTTCAAAGAAAAGATCATAAAAATCTCAATTACTTTTGTTTCATTTTGAAGATCAACCTTCACTACTATAGTTGATTACAAGATCATCACCATCTACAATCAAGATGATAAATACTATATGTTATTTTTATTTATATAAGATTGTAATATAAAAGGTTTTAATAAAACCTTTGTGTATATAGATGTTCATCAATCTTGATGTACTATGTATGTTATGTTTTCTTTAAACAATACAAGAATTTAGTTCATTTATGTACTTGATTTTCTTTTTATTTGACTATAAATCCTTCTAGGTTGATGAATGTACCACTTCTTCTTAAAGGTCAAGATTAACATTCATTTGTTGAATGCACTATCTAAATGATGCGACAAGTCTAAAAACAAGGAAAATTGTTACCAACTTTTCTATTAGAGAAGAAATCTTCATAATCAAATTATTCCTTTTGTGCATGTTTGTCAAATGAACTTCATATATTTTTAGGCTTTTATCTACCTTATAATTCTACTTGGATACCTATTTCTAATCTATTGATATATCAACAAACTCTCACATAAAAGTCATGATATTTTTATTGTAATAAGTCATTATTTTTATTGAAAATATGCATTGATACAAGTGAGAGTTGCAGAGGATATGAGGTGTTTCTTGGGGGTGACTTAATTCTTGGTTTTGCTAGTGGTCCTAGTGTTGTGTTGATTTTACTTTGTAATGCTCTTTTGATTCAATAAAGGTTTTATCCCTTTTTATTAAAATAAAATAAAATGAACTTATTTTTTTATTTGAACAATTGCCAAGGGTGAAGCCATAATAGTGGTTTACAATTCAAGTGAGGAAGGAAAACTCACAAAAAATGACCCCAAAGCAAAAAAAGTGATTTTGGGGGTTCGTACGAACCTACTGGTTCGACCAAACGCATTAGGGGTTCGCTCGAACCAATGTTCGAGTGAACACCTTCAAATTTTGGTTGCCAAAAAACAAAAAAAATGCATAGCAAAGGGGGTTCGAGCGAACCCCCTTAAAGAGGTTCACTCGAACCATGGTTTGGCCGAACCCTGGTTCGAGCGAACCTCCAGGGGTTCGCTTGAACCCCTAGGGGTTCATTCGAACCCCCCTTGCCCCTCATCCCCCTCTTGAGACACAAAAAAAGTCTATTTTTTTACGCTTCAGAGCTCAGGTTGAGGATGAAAATGGAGAAGTCTTTAGAAACCCTTCTGGAATCAAATAATCCCCAAAACGAGCTATCCAACGAATATAATTTTTGTATGTTTTGATTTTATTATGTATTTGTTTTTTGTTTTATTAAACATATGTTCTTCACCGAAAATGAAGGTCTCTGTTATGCACATGTGGAAAAATAGTAGATTATAAAAAAAATAAAAAAAATATGAGTGCACCAGATATTGAAGTCCTTGATCCAACCAAAAAAAAACTTGAATTTCGATATATACAAAAAAAGTTACGCATTATACGGTCGCGCTATGTCTGAATTGTAATTGGTTTGACTTTGAAACTTGATTAAAGAAAAAATATTGAATTTAAAACTATCTAACCAAGTGGAAGCACTAGATATCGGAGTTACAAATCTAAATTCGAAAGAATTAGAATTTTATCCTTCATAAAAAAAAGTTATGCGTTATACGGTGTGCGTCACTTTTTAAAAATGCTATTTTTTGAAAAAAAACTAGTTTTCGTGGGAGATGGAAAAAGAAGTGCAATCTTATTCCAAATTTTTTGAAAAAAATACTTTTAGAATCTACAGACAAAATGTGACGAGACTCTAGTTTGCATCATCTTCAAATTCCTCACGGTTTAGCCGCTATAGGTGCCTGAATGTGAAGATTTAGTTAAAAATAATAATTTCAGTGTCCAGTTTGGCCAAAAATTGTAAACCACTATTGTGGGATCACCCCCAACCACCCACATACTTTGAAGTCAAAATTTATTAAACAATATGAAGGAAATTGTACCTATCCAATTGAATGGTAAATGTATTAATTCCTTGCCATAATCAACCAAATGCAATTTAAATCCAACAGACACTGCAATGCAAAATCTAAAGTTGGAGACATATATCGAAACATGAACAATCTCCTCCACAAATGACCACCAATTTAAACTTCAACTCCAAATGGAAAAATCAAAATAAAATGAACAAAATCAAACTAAGATGTTTTTGGATGACACAGATTGCCCATTCGCTTAGATGCTCTTGCATCAGTGGTGAGGAATACAATGAGACTACTTATGATAATATTGTTTTGGAGGATTGGTTGGTTGGTGGTAAAGAAGACCATGAGACTACTCATAATAATAGTAGTAATTTTGATCAATTAAAGTGATGAGTGATAAGGAAAAAATAATACTATCAAAGATGATCCCATGCACACCTATCATGTTGAGATTGAAGATTTATAGGTTAGAGTGGAGAATTTGAAGAAAATTCAGGAAAGCTCTGATGATTTTCATATTTGCAAGAAAAATACAATAAGATGTATGGAACTTTATGTAAGAGCTAAAGATAGCTCAATACCCAAGACCACTTGCAAAAACAATGAAAACCTTCTACAAGAGGATATGTAAGAATATGGGCTTTCTTGATACTAAGACCTATCAAAATGATGATGAGGTATGAAGTATGTTACATATGTGTACAAAGACATTCCTTATATAGGAAAGGTAAGGAATATGATTGAACATGATTGTGGCATGTGTCTTAATCCTATGACATGTGACAACTAACAAACTAACTACCTAGGAATCATGCATAAAAGCTCGATAAGATAAGTTATAGAAAAGCCAACTAAGACTTCTAGACATAATATTATATCCTAAGAAAAACTTAACATGTGAATAAGTCCCCTAATTACCTAGTGAGATAAATTACTAGGTACAAGAATTTATATTCACATCAACACCCCCTTAAGTGCAACTTAGGGAGACAATTATTATGCAAATGATGCAAAAAAGATATAAAGATGGGTTCCGACTACTAGGCCATTTTAGGTACCCATGTACAAATGCAAAATAAATATCTCACAAATAGAGAAAAGGAGAAAACCCAATGGGACAAAAATCCTCTCCAAAAGAGATAAAAGAACAAAAAAGTGAGGTTCAGGATAGAGGACTCCATGATACCCCCAAGTACACCATCCATCACATAGATATATTACAATCAGTAGGTCCCCCATAAGAGGAAAAGAGAGAGACTATGTAGCCCCCCATAATGTGTAATCACCTAAAAAAGTTAAGTGCCTGAAGAAAAAACATGATCCAATGTCGACAAACAAATTATCTCCCTTTTGGAAGAAATAAAACCAAGTACAAATGCAGGAATGCTTCCCATTCTGAATAGGAATTAAAAGAAAGAAGCATGAATATGTATGATGATGATGTCTCTAAAAATTTCCCATCTGTCTCCTTGTCCACTAAAGATGAAGATGTTGCAATCAAATTAGGTACATGCCCAATCAAGGAAGAAGGTGACAAATTAGGACTATGTGGAAACTTATGTTGAACAAGATCCAAAGAAAAAGATGGTTTGGAAACAGTTGTGCAATGGCTACCATCAAAGAGGAGAGATAATCCCTCAAATGTGTCCTCCAAATTTGAAATGCGAGATTCCACAAACAAGGATTCCATGTTTGATAGATAGGAATCCCAATCAGGAAGATAATGAGATACTTGTTGTAATGAATCACTAGAAGTTCTCAATGAATCACCAACAAAAGATGTATGGTCCTGCTAAATAAGAATGATGGAAGCCTCAATCAATGACTCTGCAAAATGAATCACTGAAGGTGAAGGTACACCAACTATCTCTAATGGAGAAGGAGCATGTATGAAGAAACCTCATCGTCCTCGTTTGAAGATTCAAAGTATTCCAAATAAATAAACTCCTGCATAGTATTATGATCATAGGGCATCCTATTTGGAAAATGAAGTGACACAAGACAATCTGAAATAGGATCATCTGGGAATGGTTGAGTATCAAGATCTCCATATATATAGATCTCCCAAATTTTAGTCCAAAGAGTATGACACTCAAAATGATCAGTAGCATTCAAAGTGGCATCATCGATATGCATTGCGAAAAATCCTAAGATATGATCCCTTTTGTAATTCAAAGAAAATTTATTACTAGTTGTACCAAGAGGGGGAACAAGATTATACAAATGTGGCAACAAATGAAGCCATGTGAGATGTTTTATGATGCCATCTCTCCATTGTTTACAGTTTCCTCTTTCCAACATAATTAGATAAGGATGAAATGAAAACCCCATAATGAACTATGATAGATCTCCAAGATTACAAAGAAATTAACCTTCAACAACAATTAGAAACTCCCAAATCTAAAAACACAACTAAAAATAAAGCCCCCAGGCCCACAAATAAAACTTCTCCAGGAGGTAGGATGTCCAAGTTATGAACCAAAAAAAAAATGCAAAAATTTGAATATATCACACTTGGGGCTAAATCTAAAAAAAAAACATGAACCAAATGAAAGAGCTCTTGAATACCTTCTAAATGCAATTTGAATCACCAAAATCAGAGAAATTGGTAGAAAGTTATGAGCTCAGAGGTCCAAAGGGGAGATCTACCTTTAGTTGTGAATAATTTGTACATGCAGCAAAATCAGGCAAAATGATCTACACCACTGTGAAGTACACAAAACCACCTTTTGGTTGATATCTTGTTTGCAGAATTTTGATATCATGGTGAAAATTTATGGCAAAACGAAAAAAAGGCCTGCTTGGAGGACTTGATAGACTAATTAGGGGCAAAATTTGAAGACTAAACTGGCACATAATTTTAGCCCTTGGGGGTTGGCGGTCGGTTACCAATGTGAGCATAGGTGCTGCAAGCAGAAAAAAGGCCTGTTGCCAGGTGAGTGGTGCCAAGATGGTGCTTAGGAGGCAGTCGCCGATGGCGCACCACTCCTCTAAGCGGAGCCCTCAGACGTTGAAAAACTTGGGGTAGGAGCTAAGGGGTGCCAACAAAGAAACAATTGGTCAAATCAAGGAAGAGAAGTCATGAAGAGTTGGTGGGAGGTCGACGGGGAAAACACGAGCCACAAAATGATTGTCGGTCAAAGCTGACAAAACATGCACATGTGGCCTGTGAATGACCAACCAAGTCTGCAGGTCGGTAGAAACTATAGGAAGTCGACAACGACCATGTACAGGTCAATAAATGCCACAAGAAAATTAGTTCACAGAAGAAAATTAACCCCACATAAAATATTAATTACCAATATTTGATAAAATTTCCCAATGTAAAATATTAAACTTGAAATATTAATACAACAAAAATATATTATTTTTTAAATATTTTTTTTGCAAATAGAAAAATGTTGTATCGACTGTACCTGGGTGGGTCGTATGAATTACCCAAGTAAATTTTTTTTCCTCACAAACAAACGATGCCAAAAATAGGTATATTTTATATCAATCTTCATCTCTTAGGCCTTCTGAAGATGACGACGAGGTTTGATTGGGGTGAAAGTGCACTAGAAGCTCTACAACCTCTAAATCTTGCAATTCTTCAAACCCTCATAACTTTGGCAAAAAATATCAAATTTAGGTGAAATAAAAGTCAATCTTGACTTTCTCAGCTACCTTGAACTCAAATCTAAGCTCATATTTCCTCCAACATGAGCCAAAAGTGACATGTCATGAAAACCCACATATAGAGAAACCCTCAAATCTAATTTTTTTTCAAGTTTTTTTGATTCCTAGGTTCACATATGGTGCAAGGGAAGAGCATACTCAACCTTACTAAAAATAACCTAGATCTCTCACTAGCAATAGCTCAACCCTCAGATCTAAGAAGGGTTTTGCAAGGTTTGGCTTTGATACCATGTAAGAGCTGAAGATAACTCAATACCCAAGACCACCTACAAAAAAATGAAAACCTTCTACAAGAGGATATGCAAGAATATGAGCTTGCTTGATATTAAGACCTATCAAAATGATGATGAGGTATGAAGTATGTTACATATGTGTATAAAGACCTTCCTTATATGAGAAAGGTAAGGAATAAGATTGAACATGATTGTGGCATGTGTCTTAATCCTATGACATGCAGAAACTAACAAACTAACTACCTAGGAATCATGCATAAAAGATAGATAATATAAGTTATACAAAATCCAACTAAGACTTCTAGAAAAAATCTTATATCCTAAGTAAACTTGACATGTGAATAAGTCCCCTAATTACCTAGTGAGATAAATTACTAGGTACAAGAATTTATATTCACACCAACACTTTGAAGCTCTACCAACATAGATTGATAAAAATAGAGTCAGTTATGAACCAACTTGTTAAATTCACCAATGGGATCACGAGGAAGGTTGTTGTAGGGGTGGTTACTATCCAATCTAAGATTAACAAGAGAAACAAGAAACATGAGAATAAAGATGAGGTGGAGGGAACTAACAAGGAGAAAAATATGAAGCTACTTTTGGGAACCGCTAATTGGTATGAGACTCTTGGCGGCTTAACCAAGGATTGGAGTTCTCTATACTAGTTCTTCTTTGTTGTGTTTGTTGTTCTCTGTTGTTTTGTGGTTCTGGTTGGCCTTGTAATTAATCTATCTTTGGATGTTGTTAAGAATTTTTTGATGATCTATTCCTTTATTGATTAAACTTTATATATCTTTAGGTTTCCATCTACCTTATAATTTTATTGAACATCCATTTAACAAGTTCTCACATGATTTTTATCTAAGATTCATATAATATTTTCATTACAATAGACCACTATTTTTATTTAAACTATGCATTCATGTATAAATTATTTTTGAGGAGAAAACCATTTAATTCATTGTGTCAAAAGGTGAAAGTTCAAAGTTATGTTACATTTTTATACAAAAAAAATCCACAATAAATCTAATTTTTAAGTTGTATAATTGGAAAGTGACAAATATGTTTTGAATTTTACAATGATGTAAATTTGATGAGATGCATATTTTTTAATATATTTTATGTTTGTATTTAAATTTTTTTTTTATTTGAATATAGTTTTTTAAAATTGATAGTATAATTTATTTATGATTAAATAATAAAAGTTGAAGTTAAATCACATTAATTTTTCTATATAATAGAAAAATATTTCAATATTTTTGTGTATTTATAATTAGTAGATGGATTAGTTTTTCTCTTTTGGATTTTTCTTTTTTAAAATAGATGTTAAAATTTGTGTATATTATAAATATAATTATTTCAATAGGATGCCACTCTTTTGTCTTGCATACTTATTTAAAATAGAAAAAAAAATCATCACATAAAATCTCTTCTCTATTGCATCATTATTATTATTTTTTAATAAATTTTAATAATTTTTTTACAAGACAATCAAATTTATATTTTGATGCTGATAACTTACACATATATATACTAATTAAAATATTAAAAAATATATTTTTGAAAGATACATTTATAGAAGTATTTTTATATTTAAAAAAATTATTTTAAGTTTTTAAAATGATTTTATTTTATTTTATTTTTATATGTTCCAATTGACTTGTTAGTTAAAAATATTTAAATTCATTTGTACAAAAATTTCACCTCAAATTGACTTGCAATTTCTGAATACTTAAAATATTTTGACAGATTCAAATTTAATGATAAAATTCAAATAATTTCAAAAATTATGATATCTTTTAACACTTCCTCTTATTATTTATTCTATCCACACTATTTTTAAAAATAATAGTACTATATTCCTCTTTTTCTAACTCCAATTATTATTATTTTTTTCCCTCAAACATCATTTTTCTCCGGCATGTTTCTATTTTAAATCTCTCAAGTTTGTTTATTTTTCTTAGAACATGCGCTTCCAAAAAGCCTAGGGTTGTATCATTAAATTCATTTATTCTTTATGTGTGAAACCATTCAAGACTCTTGTTTGCACTATATTATAAAGTTGTGATTAATCTAAATAATCTACTTTATATTTACATAATCTTTGAGCATGCATTTGTGATGGAGTATAAGTAATCATCTATAATTGTTAACTTTATTCATTTATTCTTTATGTGTGAAACCATTCAAGACTCTTTTGATGTGTTCTTTCCTTTAACCTATGCTAATAATTTTGATGTGATGTTTTATTTGGAATCATAAGATTGAAGGATGCTTATATGAGTGTTTCCATTGACTTTCATCAATCATCTTATATATAAAAATAAGACAAGACCATTCATCTTAAATGATTCATTTAAATATTGTTTTTATTTTAACAATTAAATTTTAATATTTTAATTCGTAATAAAATTAATCATTATTTATAATCAAACAATAAATATTAATATATAAATTAAAAAACTTTCTAAATATTCACTAATCTTAAAATATTCTACATACAATATTTTTAAAAAATATATAAATTTGATTAATTTATATATTTAATTTTCTTTAACTTTTGAATTTAATGTTTATATGTTAAGTATACCACTTTTAAGAAAAGTAATTTTAGTAATGCATTAGCTTGATAAGTAATGAAACAAGAATAATTATTTTCAATTTTATATGGGAGCAAAATTTTTTTCTCATTGATTTTTTTCTTTATTCTATCTTTAATTGACTAGTCAAGCTTGGTATATTTTAGAATTTCATTTGTATTATACTTTGTTTAGAATCCCTACTTGTAATTTTATATGGTTTGTTTTCTTTTTTTAACATCCATTTAGTGATGCATTAGTTTGACAAGTATAATGTAAACAAGAATAATTGTTTTAACTTTATATGGAAACACATTATTTTTGCACATTAATTCTTTTCCTTTATTATTCATACCTTTAATTGACTAGTCAAGCTTGTTATATTTTAGAGTTTCATTTGTATTATGATTTGTTTAGAATCCCCACTTGTAATCTATGGTTTGTTTTTCATTTTCTAACATCCATTTAGTGAATGCATTAGCTTGACAAGTACAATGTAAAACAAAAATAATTGTTTTCAACTTTACATGGGAAAACAAGTTTTTTGCTCATTAAATCTTTCCTTTATTCATACCTTTAATTGACTAGTCTAGTTGGGTATATTTTAGAGTTTCATTTGTATTATAATTTTTTTAGAATCCCCACTTGTAATCTAAGATTTGTTTTCTTTTGGCATATCAACAAGCATTGATATACAATTCTCTTATTGATTATTATGAGAAATCATTTTTATTAAAATTATTATTCATTAAATTATAGATAAAAATAAATTTAATAAATTTGTATAATAGAAAACTATATATGAATAAAAACGATAATTAAACAAATAGAAATTCAAGATAATATGTAGTATTTTTATTCTAATATTTCTTTCAAATAAAAAATTATTACAATAAAACGTTTTATTATTGTATAAAACATAATCATTCTGCAATAAAATAATGAATCTCTTACTTAATTTTTAAACATGTGAATATATTTATAGGACATCAAAAGTGGTTTATGCATTTCATGAAACATACAAAAGATAAACATGAGTGCTTTAAAACATGGATGAAAATAGAAAAAACCTTAAATAATATCTAAAAAATAGAACATACAAATTATATAACACTATATAAGATGACCTCTTAATTATAAAATATGCAAACATACAATACTTATCCAACAAAAAGTTGGTTTGGAGGAGCAAACCACTTTATCTATGGGTACCAAATTGACTTCTTAAGATTGCTTTTCTACTACATGTTTTGTTGCACTTGAACATTGTACTCTTGTTGAATGACAATTTTCCAAAATAAAATTCAAATTTAATAACACCCCATCATATAGTGCATCTTTCCACTCTATTTAAACACCATTCTCTTCAACTTCTCATAAGATTCAATACTTTCATGACCTTCCACCAAATCACTACAAAATTTCCAGCTCAAGTAGGACTTCCTTAGATTTTTAATCTACAAGTGAAGGCATTGTCTAGGTAGGTGACCATTGGAGTGAGATATCAAGACAAAGAAGAAATTTTGGGAGTTTTCACAACTCTTGGATAGTTGAAAATATTACCAAACAGTTGGGATTTCTAGATTCAATGATGTAGATCCCTTACTTCAGGCAAGTGTGAGGTAGGCTCAGGCCAAAGGTGCAAAAGAAATCATAAAGATATTTTTAAGAGGGGAATTTTTTCTCAAGGAGCCATTCAGACCCACTCATTCTCTCCTACTCTAGGATGTTCTTTGTTCACAGAATCCTCCAAGCATAACTCTACTAACTTCATCTAGTTCAATCATCTAACTGTTTGAATGGTCTGAGCATAGTCATAAAATATTCTCTTCTCATGGTTGCAAATCCTTAATGCTTTCCAGGTTCATGAACTTCATCCAATGGCTATCACTCTTGTCACATCCATACAAGTATCAATCATCTATTTTGTTTGGGTCCTCTGAGCCCACATTCATAAAATCTTCAGCTCTCATGATTTTCAATCATTAACACTTTCCAAGTTCATGGACTTCATCCAATGTCTATCATTTGTCACACCCAGATAGTGAAGTAGATCTCACAGGCATTGTTGAATATAATTTGTAGAATAAAAGTGAAAAAGAAATTGCAGAAAGTAAAATATTGAAAGCAATAACAAATTAAGAACAATAGATTTATCGTGGTTCACCATTAATTTAATGGCTACGTCCACACTTAGGGATTATCTCTCTTATTATCAAGTTCTGAATTGATTACATATTCAACCAACAACATATTTATAAAACAGTCTCCAACCAATATTTGGAAAAATCAATTCAAAATATACAACTTCTAAATTGGCCAACACATGCCAATAGAAGTAATTACAAAATGAGAAAGCATTTCGAATTAAAGGAGAAACTTGTCAATTTGGGCTTCACTGAACCCAACAATCTCCCACTTGAAGACCAAATTGCTGCTCAGAGATATCCCACTGCCGCAGAGTTAATGTCAGAGCTACACAAGTCCAAGAGAAGCTCTACAGAATTCAAACTTCTCCTTGGGAACTACCTTTGTCAACATGTCAGCTGGATTCAACTTTGTGTCAATTTTCTCCACCTGCAGCTTGCCTTCTTCTATACAATGGCGAATGAAGTGATATTGCAACTCTATGTGCTTCGTCTGATTGTGAAAGGCTGAATTCTTTGACAAGTGAATAGCACTATTGCTATCACAAAAGAGAGTAAAAACAAATTGTTGAAACCATAAATCACCTATCAATCTTTGCAACCAAATCATTTCCTTTGCCCCTTCATAAAGAGAAATATATTCTGCTTCTGTAGAAGAAAGTGCAACCACCTGTTGCAATCAAGAAATCGAACTGATCGCTACCCTAACAAAAGTGAACACATAACCAATAGTAGAATGCCGTTTATCCAGATCTCCAGCCATATCTGAATCAACATAACCTTGTAGATGAATTTCCTCACCACCAAAACATAAACTATGATCAGATGTACCTTTCAAATACTTGAATATCCACTGTACTGCCTGCCAATGTTGTTTACCCGGATTACTCATAAATATACTTACAACTGCCACCGCTTGAGCAATATCTGGACGAGTACAAGTCATGGCATACATTAAACTGCCAACTGTGGATGAATATGGAACACGCTTCATGTGTTATTTTTCTTCATCTGTTTTATGACACATAGCTGAGGATAACTTAAAATGATCAGCCAAAGGAGTACTCACGGATTTGGCATTCTTCATATTAAATCTATCTAAGACTTTTAGAATATATTTTTCTTGAGATAATCTAAGTTCTCTCTTTTTCCTATCCCTGATTATATTCATCCCAAGAATCCTCTTTGCTGCCCCTAAATCCTTCATGGAAAATCTATGAGATAAATGTTGTTTCAACTCATGAACTATCCTTACACTATTGCCAACAACCAACATATCATCAACATAAAGTAATAAAATGACAAACTCACCATTTAGAAGCTTCTTGTAATAAACACACAGGTCTGAATCACAACGAATAAATTGTTGCTGAGTCATGAAGCTATCAAATTTTAAATACCGTTGCCTGGGGGCTTGCTTGAGCCCATACAAACTCCACTTCAATCTGTAATATAAATGCTCTTGACCCAGTTTTGCAAAACCTTTAGGCTGCTTCATGTATAATTCCTCTTCAACATCTCCATGAAGAAAAGTAGCTTTGACATCTAATTGCTCAAGTTCAAAATCCCAAATGGCTGCCAAGCCTAACACTACTCAAATGGTGGTCATTCTCACAATTGGTGAAAATATCTCATTAAAATCAATACTTTTTCTTGAGCCAAACCCTTGACAACTAATCTGGCCCTGTAATGTTGATGACCTCCCTCTTCCTCTTTCACATGATACACCCATTTATTCTTTAGTGGTTTCTGATTTGGCGGAAGAGGAACCAAATCCCAAGTGTCATTTGCACACAAAGACTCCATTTCTTCATTCATTGCCTCCATCCATTTGACCAAATTTGCATCTTTGCAAGCTTGTTTGAATGTTGTCGACTTTGCCTCACCACAAAGAAAAAAATCATAATTATAATCATCTGATAAAAACAACTGAAAATCATCAAATTTTTTTGGTAGTTTCCTCTTTCGTGTTGATCTCCTTAATTGAGGATCAATTGCTGACTGCAAATTATCCTGTTGCTCTACATTCTTTGTATTATTGTGAAAATTATAACCACTGCCCTATTTTTCTCCAATCCCCTGGTGTATTTCTCCTATTTTTTGTGCACCACTAACTCCCACTTGAAAAGACAGAGACTACATTTTGTTGACATGCAATGACGACATGTTCAAAGGCATCAAATTTATTGCAGGGGAATGAAAAATCTACGAACGTTCCAATTTCCAAAGGCAGTGATTTAATATTTGATGGTTGCGTATGAACTTTTGAGGACAACGAAAGATGTATAGGAGGCTGTGTATAGCATGGGAAAGGATGTGAATTACTTATTAAAGGTGGCATTTGAACATATAAAGGAGACTACGCTGGCAATTGTGGAGGGTTCGATATTGTTAAGGGCTAGTCAACACTCAAAGAGGGCATCGAGCCAATGTGTAGGTGTAGCACTGGAGTTTCATAACCAGCTTGAAGGGGCTGCATAACTATTAGAGGAGGTAGCGCATCATTTAAGCAAGGCAGCAAATTACCTATTGAAGGCTGCGTTCTATTTTGTGAAAGGTGCGATTCATGAATTAAAGGCTGCGTGGGGACTATACTGCCTACTAGAGACTTTTGATTGCTATGTGAAGGCTGCCCATGACTTATGGGATGCACCTCATCAGTAGAAGACTGCGAATCAAATAATGATGGCAAAGTGGTAGTATAAATAGGGGCACCAACATGTGAAGGTAGAGCATGTAAATTAGATGACTGTGAACAAACAGGGGTGCTCAAATTTGAAGAAACTACTAAAGTCTGGGAGAAAGAAACAAAAGTTTGCTTGAAACGACCATTGCCAAATATATCAACATCAAAATATTCATCAGAAGATTTGTCCAGAGGCTGCAAACCTGGGAATTTTTTCTCATTGAAGACAACATCCCGATTGCGAACAATTTTTTTAGCAACGGGATCCCATAGCCTAAAACCAAATTGATCTTCTCCATAGCCCAGAAAAAATGCACCTCTTTGATTTGAAATCAAGCTTCGTTTGTTGTTCTTTGGGAATATGCACGAACGCTTCACAGCCAAACACCCACAAATGATGATATGAAATTCTCTTCCCAAGCCATCTCTCCTCTGGAATGTCAAAATCCAAATGAGATGACAGGGCATGGTTGATCAAATATACTGCAGTGTTGCACACCTCTACCCAAAAATCTTTTCCCAAACTGACATTGGAGAGCATGTAGTGAGCTCTCTCTAAAATTGTCCGATTCAATTGCTCAGCTGCTCCATTTTCTTGAGGGATGAATGGGACCACCTTGATTCTACGAATGCCATTGTCTGCACAGAAATTATCAAACTATGAGGAGAAAAACTCTCCTCCATTGTCAGTTTTTAGACATTTAATTTTATTCCCTATTTGATTTTCAACAAGATCCTTGAAAATTTTAAATTTTGAAAAAACTTCTGATTTCTTATCTAACATGTAAATCCAAATTTTTTGAGTATAATCATCGAGAAATGTGACAAAGTAATTTGCACCACCAAATGAAGTTATCTCAGTGGGACCAAAAACGTCTGAATGCACAAGTGCCAAAGGAGTAGTTTTCTGATCATGGCCTATCCTCAAGAAGTTGGCCCGACTTTTTTTTCCATAAAGGAAATGCTCGTAGAACTACAAATCCACTGATTGCAAGCCAGGAAGTTGATCTCATTGAAACATTACTTCAAGCCCTTTCTTGCTCATGTGACCGAGCCTCTTATGTCAAATTTCTAAATTGCTGTCCATGACTTTCATGGTAGCTCCCACTTCACCATGGCATTTTAAAATATAAAGATTACCCAACTTCTTGCCTTTTTCAAGCACTAAAACCCCTTTTGTTACTTGCCAATTTTCTAAAGAGAATTTAACATCACACTTAGAAGCAATTAATTGACTTACAAAAAATAAATTTCTTTTCAATAAAGGAACATATCTCACATCCTTTAAAATCCATTGACTGCCATTTTTTAAATTTAAAACTATATCACCCTTACCAACAATTTCACATTCCTTATTGTCACCAAGAAAAACCTTACCGAAAACACCTTCTTTAAAATTTGTAAAAGCTTTCCTGTAGGAAGTAGCATGGAAAGAAGCTTCAGAATCAAGTTTGCAGATGTTTCTCCAGCAGCCAAGATCAAAACACCGTCATCCTTTTCAACTACAGTGTTTGCTTGATTTTTAATGACTGTGTCCTGTGCCTTCTTATAATTCCAACAATTTTTCTTTATGTGACCTAGCTTGCCACAAAACCAATAGGCACCTATTTTTCCTCTTGACTGCATCTAGATTTTGACCTCCTTGGATTATTATATTTGCCTCTTTCTTTACTTCTACCTCTATTACATGTACTTACAACAATTAGTGCCTCACCAGACGAGGGTTCTTGATTTTTTCTCCACATATCTTTGTTCAGAAGAGTGGCTGCAACATCATCAAATTTCAACTTGCTTTTGGAAGTCACTGAGGTGCTCATTGCCACCACAACACCTTCCCAACTATTGGGTAAAGAACACAATAATGAAATAGCTTTGATCTCATCATCCAAATCTATGCCTACAGAAATTAGTTGAGTAACTAATGTATTAAATTCATTCAAATGATTGGACATAACCCGTCCTTCTCACATTTTTAAATTATACAGTTTCTTCATAATAAATAACTTATTGGAGGCATATTCCATCTCATACATTGAAGACAATTTATCCCACAACTCCTGTGTAGTCTTCTCTGCAGAGACATTAAATAAGACATTGCTAGACAGTGATTGGAAAGTTGTAGCTCTTGCTTTTTTGTTCAGCTTCTCCTATTCTTCATCAGATAGAGATCCTTGCCCTTTAGTTTTTCTAGCCAATGCATTTGAAAGGTCTTGTTTGATGAGAAGGGATTCCATCTACACTTTCCAAAGGCCAAAATTTTGTCCTGCAAACTTTTCTAGTTTCCACTTGTCTGCATCTTCCATGGCTGCAAAAGTTCTTCACAATTTCCCGCACCAAAATTCTCCAACCTGCTCTGATACCAATTGTTGAATATAATTTGCAAAATAAAAGTGAAAAAGAAATTGCAGAAAGTAAAATATTGAAAGCAATCACAAATCAAGAACAACAGATTTATCATGGTTCACCATTAATTTAATGGCTATGTCCACACTCAGGGATTATCTCTCTTATTATCAAGTTTTGAATTGATTACATATTCAACCAACAACATATTTATAAAACAGTCTCCAACCAATATTTGGAAAAATCAACTCGAAATATACAACTTCTAAATTGGCCAACACATGCCAATAGAAGTAATTACAAAATGAGAAAGCATTTCGAATTAAAGGAGAAACTTGTCAATTTGGGCTTCATTGAACCCAACAACAGGCACGCTAGAATTGAACATCGCATTCCTCAAGAACTCATGTTCCTTCAGAGGGGTCACCAAAATTGCCCACCCCATCTCCACTAGTCAGTGAACATCTGCAACAGATTATTAGGCATTCTTTCTGATATTTCTCTCCTCTATCTTCTCTTCTATGTACTGTATCATTTCTACAACCTTGATCAATTGCAAGTGACATAATTTGGAGGACCATGACTGCATATAAATAGGACAACTTGCTCACTTGTACAAATCTTTGGCTAAAAGTGTTTGTAGGAATTTATTGCCAAATACCTCATTATGTAGAGTCCAGAAGTTTTGTGTTTGCTTGTGATCATTTGATCATTATAGTTCAACATGTGAATGTGAATGTACTTCAACAAATTTTTCTTTTTTTTTGATCGGTAAAATGCAGCAAAGCTGCATATAGTAATTATGAAACAAAATTTTACATTGTTTGGCTCAACAAGATTCTAGGAAAAATCAGACTTTTCATGCCATTTCTACAAAAAAACATACCCCACTTGCTCCTGCAAGCTTCAATGCATTTCCACCCCCTGATGTAGATTATGCTTTCTTGGCCCATCCAAAATGCCATCCGCCGACCCACACTTACCTTCAGTCCTCCTTGTCGTAGAATCTGGTGGTCTCCACCAGGTCCGCAAACTCCCTACACCATTGCACCCCCACCACTACCTCCAGGCTGAGTCTTTTGCACAAGAAATTGTAGTGATGAATTGCCCAACACTTATGGCATTCTAAGCTTTCCCCCTCCATGTCCAAAATGAAGGGCAGCCATGCTACCTCCAAACCCTACCGGAACATATTGTCTATGTCATTAGGGAGCAGGATCCCTACTCCCAGTTGCGCTATTGCCACCACATCCACATCGTTCCCCAGGACCACCGCTTTGAAGACCATCCACAACAACATCGAGCACCTGATTTTGGGAATGTTCATGTCCAATAATGACACCAAAAAGCATGAGGAGATTTCCAAATTTGATCTTTCCTTATTGCCAAAGAAACAAAACTTCTTTCCAATTACCATTCTTACCACCTCCAAATAGAGAATATCTTTATTCAAACAAATATTCTTTAGTCTCTGGTTCATGATGAAGCCAGAGAAGGCCTCTTCCTTCTTCATACTTCTGAGCTTAATTGGTGTCTCCATTGTTGTGTGAGGAAGGTGAAATTCTTTGTTGAAATAGCCTCACCATTGTGAGCTATGAGGAGCCAACTACCTTCTTTAATACTCCCTGTTGCTCCCTCCACTATCGATTGCTGCTATATGGTTCCTTGGAGGTGAAATTAAGTCACTCCTGGGAATTGAACTTCTTTCACCAAATGTCTGCTAATGGAGGCAATCCTCTGTATGCTGTCAATTCCTTATTCCTCTCCGTAGCCTGTTCGCAATGTCCAAATTGCCTTCCTTAAATGCGCAAATCTAGTTTAGTAGATTTTCTTTGTGTGGGTGGGCATGTCTCCTTCTTGGCATGTGTTAACCCAACTACTTGTCAGGCTTGACCTTCTTGGGAATAGGATAGCTGGGCTGGCGGTTCAAAAAGTACTTAGCCTCTGACACCATTCCTCTGTGTTAATGCCCATGCATTCAATCTAGCCATCTAGCATAGATTATGTACCTTCATTGACACATGGGAAACTTCCTCCATCCCCTCTTACACCCTCATTAACCAATGCATTAGCTTCTCCATTGCATTCCCTATACACAAGATTTATGGTGTAACTCTCAAAGGTTTGCATTAAAGCCATTGACCTCTCAAGAAGGGCACGTAGCTTCTAGTTGGGGGTGGTACCTTGTCTAAGAGCATTGATGACTAGAGTTGAATCTCCTTCTATTGCTATCATGGCCAAACCTTGATTATTGCAGAGATTCATCCCATATATGACTGCCATAATTTATGCTTCATTATTTGTTCCTTCTGGCAGCTGCTTTGCTGATGTTAGGACTGTATTGCCTTGTCAGTCTCTGACTATACAACTTGCTCCAGAGGGGCCAGGATTCCCTTTGGAGGCCCCGCCAAAGTTCAGCTTGTACCACCCTATAGGTGGAGGAGTCCAAACCACTAAGGCTCAAGCTTGCGAAGCCTCATTTCTACCTTTCCCAACCTAGGGTGGTATTCAAAGGGAGGGCTATGCCACGCGGAGTCTTGCATCCCACTCCGAAAAGTATATTTCTTTTTCTATCTTCTGATCCAATTTTGCATTCAAAGTCTCTATCATTACCACCTCAATTTTGTTGAGGAGGGAGGTCAGGCACATCTTCTTATTCTGGAATATCCTTCTATTCCTCTCCTTCCACAACTCCCACACAATAATTGATGGGTTGATGATCCAAACATCCCAAAACACCGATTCCTTCTTTAAGGATGGCCATGAACTAAACCAACTAAGAAGGTCCTGTGGCAATGCACATGCCCAGTCAAGCCTTGCACCTAGCCAATTCCAACACTCTTGTGCATACTTGCAGCTCATGAGAAGATGGTTGGCCAATTCCTCTTCTTGCTCACACATTGCACATCTAGATGGGTCTTGAGACCCTAAACGGTGGAACTTGTCTACAGTTAGGATTTTGTTTTGCAATATTGCCCATGCAAATATGCCAGCCTTGGGGAGGCAAACATTGCTCCAATAGAGATGCAGGGGTAGATTGTCCACCATCCTTCCTCTCTCATTATACATCATCCTATAATGGTCTTTGGCATTGTAGTTTCCTGTCTTGGAGCCTACCTCTATCAAGGTGTCACTGCCATTTCGAAGGGACAAAGATCTCTTCCCCAAAGCCTCTATGAGTATCTAGACTTCTCTAGGTGGAAGGCAAAGATCAAAAAAGTCTCCCCACTTCCATTCTCTTACTGTATTACTCTTGTCTGGGACAATGTAGTCTTTAACTTTCTCACCCCATAGGGATTTCAAAGTACGCTTGACTTCTTGCACCTCAATAAGACTGTCCAAACTTGGGAGGCTAGCCCATGAGTCTTCCCAAAATAGAGCCTTACTGCCATCCTTAATGTCCAAAGATAGATAATTGTATATGACTAATTTGCATTTTTGCATGAAGTTCCAAATCCGTGATCCTGCTGGGGGGTTGGAAATTGAGAGGATGTCGCCTTCTTCATCGTTCTTTAGATACTTATGGTGTAGAATCTTTGCCCATTTTTTTCTGGTTCACAGTGCATATGCCAAATTATTTTTTCTCCAAGAGCCTTGTTCTGCAGGTCCAGATGTTTGAAGTCGATCCCTCCATACTCTTTAGTTTTTCATACTTTCTCCCAAGCAATTAGCACAATTTTCCTCTTCTCTTCATTCCCTTGCCAAAAGAACTGCCTGTACATCTTAGTCAACTTGGCGGCACACTCACTGGGGATGCACAAGATGGACATGAGATAGATCGAAAGCGTCGAGAGCAAAATTTTTATTAGTTTTATTCTTCTTGCCCAAGTTAACCATTTCACCTTCCAAGAGTTCACCTTTGCACTTTCTTTTAGGTTAAGTGGATCCCAGAGGCTAGTAGATCTTAATCCTTTTGCTAATAGGATTCCCAGATAGGTGCATGGTAATTCTCCCTTTTTAAAACCCAAAAACCTCAGAATCTCCTGCTCCTTCCGTATTGGGGTGTTGAAGAAAAAGATTTCTGACTTTCTTGTGTTGAATGTTTGTCCCGAAGCAATGGCATATTTCTTAAGGACCGTGTTCAGATAGATTGCCTCTTTCCTTTTAACTGCTCCTAGAAGAGATGTATCATCAGCGAATTGTTGATGTGACACCACCTACAAATCACTTATCACTTTTACTCCTATTTGAGATGCCCTGATGCCATGGGCAATTGACCTGCCTAGCACTTCTGCCATTAGGATGTATCAAAAGGGGGAAATCGGGTCTCCCTACCTTAGCCCCCTTGAGACTTCAAAAAAACCCTTGGTAGATCCATTAACCAAAATTGAAAATCTAGGGGTGGATATGCAATTGAAAATCCAATTCAACCATCTCCTATTGAAACTAAATGCCTCTAGTACTTTGAGCAAAAAATGCCAATCCACCATATCATAAGCCTTCCTTATGTTTAATTTGATTATCATAATAGCTTGTTTGTTCTACTGCACCGAATGAATTGCCTCTTGGACTATAATAATTCCATCCAATATTGCTCACCCTGGTATGAAGCTTGTTTTCTCCTCAGAGATGACATGAGGAAGGATGAGTTTCAATCTATTCATCATTGCCTTTGTCAGGACTTTGTAAATTGTGTTACAAAGGGAAATTGGTCTATAGTCATCAAGTGAATTTGTGACCTCCTTTTTTGGCACCAATTCTATGAATGTGTTGTTTACTTCTTTAAGGAGGCTGCCTGAATTCCACAAAGCTTCAATTGCCTCTGCAAGTTCATCCCCAATCAACCCCCAAAATATTTGAAAGAAGCTAGCGTGTAAACCATCCGAGCTTGGGGCCTTGTCAGGATACAGTTGGAACAGGGCCATTCTAATTTATTCTTTGGAAAATTTCCCATTTAGCATCCTGTTTTGGGCCTCTGTTACAAGCTTAGGAATATACTTTAAAAGATCATCCTGGTGGGATAGGTTCGACCCTTTTGCATTGTTTAGGAAACCTTTGAAATAGCTCACCACCTCTTCGGAAATTTCTTGAGAGTCCTTAGTGGTGGAACCATTAGCTCGCTTTAGGTTCATGATCCTATTGACACTCATGGTTGTCTTGTGCTATTGTGGAAAATTTTTGTGTTCTTATCCCCTTCTTTGAGCCATACCTCCCTTGATTTATGCTTCCAAAAGGTTTCCTCCTTGGCCAAAATGTCCTTATATTTCCCTATCAACTCCTTTTCTTTGTTGTAGCTTAGCACATTAAACCCACTTTGCATAATGTCCTCCTCAACCTCCTGTAGTTCCTCTTTGATGCTTTCCTTTGTTTTGAAGATGTTTTTAAAGAAATCTTGGTTCCAATCTTTAATTTTCTGTTTCAGCCATTTCAATATTGTAATAAGACAAAACATCTTTGACCCTCCAGCTTGAAACCCTTTCGACCATTCTTCTACCAATCCCAGGAAACTTGGGTCTTTAACCACATGTTCTCGAATTTGAAGGGAGAGCGATAGGGACTATGGTCTTCTTGAATATCAAGCTGAATCGAGAGATGGTCTGAACCCGCACTAGGGGAGATGGAGGCTTCAAAGGTGCATTGAAAATTGTCCAAACCACCCTAGAACAAGAACCTATCCAATTTATCTGCAATCATCCAAGGGTCTGCTCTCTTGTTTGTCCAAGTGTAACTGCCATTTATGAAGTTTATGTTTAATAGTTGGTTTCTTATGATCTAGTCTCTAAAATATTTTTGGGACTGATTTTCTTTCTGGACCCCTCCTAGTTTGTCCTTATCCTCTAGAATTGCATTAAAGTCTCTTGCAATTATGAAAATTTCTCCTTGCTTAGTCTTTAGGAATACCTCAATCTCTTGCCATAAACTCTGTTTCCTTATGTATGAATTTGGCTCGTACACATTGATGAGACCAAACTTTAGTTTAGAGTGTACATATACTTCGGACTAAGCAGCCTTGCCAACATGGTCTTTCCACTAACATCTCCACCTTCACTGAGTTGGGTTCCAAAAAATTGCTATCCCTCCTAAGGCCCCGCTTGCTTGAACTACTTCCATGTTCCATCCCATAATCTTCTTCTTTAGCAGGACCAGTTCCTCCTAGCTTAATTTTGACTCCTGTATCAAAACTATATCTGCCTTGGTCAAAGGATCCTTCTCTTGACCAAGCGTTGTTTGTTAGGGGTGTTTAAACCCCTAACATTCCATGAAAGGAGCCTCATGGCTCCCTAGGAAGAGGGTACCCTTCCCTGGTTTTAGCAATGATGTGAGTTTCCACTGCCCTTCTGCATGACCATCTATCATTCTTAGTTCCTGCATTGATTTTCTTCCTCTTGTTTTTAATTTCCCACAGTCCGGTTTAGATTTTGAAGAGGTATGTTGGTGTATCCCTAGCTTCCCTGAAGGAGTAATATCTTCCAGTTCATCTTTGGATGCAGTTGCTGCCTCCAACATTAGTTTATGCTCTAGTGGAAGTCGTGATCCTTTACACAAATCTTTCGAATCCTCCATTAAATTTTGATCTTCCTCACCAATTCCCATGGCCAACTGCATGAGATTTTTATTTATGTCTTCCTTGTTTATTGTTTCCATTCCCCACAAGGATCCCACCTTTGTGTCTACCATCTACTCGAGGGAATTCAAAGCACTTTCTTGTGCGTTATCCTCTGCCTCCTCATCATTTCTTCATTTGGCTCATTTTTCTCTTGTCCTGAGATCGCCATGATATTTTCATTGATGTCCTCCAAAATTTATGTTTCAATCATTAACCTTCTGAGTTCTTCAAGGCAAGTCGCACTTCCTTTGGGATTTGTTTTCACTTCTTTTCTTTCTAATTGAGAGTCATAGGCGCATTCCCTTCCCATTGGCTCTTCCTCCTCTTGATCTTTGGCCTCCATTGATCGAGCATACTACTTCCCAAACCATCCTTTGTTTGGACCCACATCAATGGCTTTCCCTGTCCCTTTCGAACAACTGGCTTTCGAACAACTGGCTATGAAGTTCTTGCATAGCACACATTTGCCTCCTTTTGTGTCAACCATCACCCTCTAAAGCCAACTTCCATTTGCAGTGAGGATTTCCAAATTATCCATGAATTTGTGTTCAATGTTTATTTCTACTAGTATTCTGGCAGTGCTCAATTTTCCCAAATAAAAATCCTCTTCAATGCCAATGAAGGTTCCTAGGGTTTCCCCAATTTTCTTTATCATTTCTTCACTCCAGTATTCCGAGGGAGAATTTCCAGAGATACCCAATGCAGGAAGCATTTCAACTTGTGTTTACCGGGATCAAAATTTGGCTCCCAATCTAATTTGTAAAAGCAAAAACCCTTGAAGAAGAGGGGTTCCCTAAACATATTTTTTTCTTTTATCCCCCGATTATCACATTCTAGCAATAGAAAATTGGAAGATAGGGTTTTTTCTCTTACTCGACCTTCATAGCGCTCCTTGAACCAATTGATAATTTCTTGGGTTGGAGACTCGCTACCTATCCACTTAACAAACATCCTCCAGTCCTTCAAGTAATCCCACCATGACTGCAAATAACTAGTTGCAATTGATAGTATTTTGCTTCTTCGATCTGATGGAGTGAACGGTGTACTGATTTGTGCCTTTGCCTTCGATATCCAGACCTTAGCTACTTGGGCATGGCCATTTTTTCCTCTACTCTTCCAGGGTTTAGCCCGGATTTGGTTCTTCCTTGGATCCCATGCTGAACCTCTTCCATTCTCTAGTCGAAGTGGTGGTTTCCCTTGTCATTGATTCCCTAACCACCCATTCCTTCGAGCTGGACGCCATTCCGGCTTCCACAGATGATTCCACCTATTTGAGTTATGTGGTTCCTTGACCGATGGCCTTCTATTCATTTTCCTACTATTTTTTTCCCTATTCATTGTTTGCCTCCTCCAGCCGGCGTTGTTATGTCTTTGCCCTTGGATTCCATCCTGGATTCGTCCCTGTCGTTGCTCTTGTTGACGCTCCTACTGACTTTGCATTTTTTCACTAATTTTTTTATGTTATGCCCGGACATAAGTTGTAAAAAATTACTTCAACAACTTTTTCAATTTGATTTGATTGAATGCATTAAACTTTGGAGATGGTTGAATTAAATCTGATAGCATAAAGACAGGAACAAAAATGAAAGTTTAAGATTGAAAGGGGAGTTAAATTGATCATAATTTTTGGTTTAAGGGAGTTAAATTGATCATAATTTTTGGTTTAAGGGTTTAAATTGATCATAATTGATCATAATTCTTCCTCTTCTTCTCACTTGAATTCTTTCTTTTCTTTCTCTTTGAAGTCTTTTTTGAAATCACCACTTTCTAACAATGTATATGCATCTTCTTATTTAAACTCTTCAAAGCTCACATATTTTCTTACATAGATATTTTGAGCTACATGGTAAGACATATAGGCTCATTATAATATCATTATTTGTAAATTGAATGCACATAAATTGTTTTCTCAAAAACATTGAGGTGCTTTACAACCAATTTTTATTATTATCTAGGTATGAAATCATCCAAGGCTCTTTTTGATCAAAGTTGTGGTTGTCTTCTTGTAATGGCGTAAATTCGCACCCTATGCAATTTCCCATTAATTTACCTTCATTTTAGCCTTACAAGTCCGATAATGTAAAAAAACCATCGTGCTTTATTTTCTTTTCCCATGTGTCCTTGTCGTTTTGCATTGATGAGAGAATTTATGTCGAGGATGCATGTGTGCTGCACAAACGTCTGCATGCTGCACTATCATCCTGACAAGATTCATGTGTCATGAGATGTTATAGACGTTATGATTCTCTGCCAACTACAAGCGTAACATACCCGTTCAAATCTTGACCGTCGAGAACAACCATTTACCTCCAAATTGTCCATTTGAACTCCATTCTCCCATTCTATCAACTCTCTCAAAGATTCTATCAATCGGCTCTCATGTTCTTTCACTCTCTCTTGCTCTTTCTCTTCACTTCTACATCATCTTACTGCTCAATTCCATTGTTATTACAAGTTGTCAAAGCTCTAGTCCATCGGTGTGGTGGCACCATTTTTCTCCTTCCTCTCTCAGCCTTGAGCACTCATAGAAAGAGAGGTGATATTGTGTCAATTTTCTTATTTGTATTATCTTACTTGTAGAGTAGCATTTCAATTGTCGTTGCTCTCTACTTCCTTGTGTTTATTCTCTCTATTTCTTTATTGTTTTATTATATCTTGTGTTCTATTGGCTATCTATTGAGGTGGGAACACTGAAACGAGAACTTGACTGAGGCATGTTCGAAAACACAACCCCAACATTTTCTTGTTACTATGTGTGTAGGTGTAATCCGTTTGCTTGGAGATAGCTGGAGAATTGGACCTTGAGTAAGCTGGTATTCTTCTTCTTTCTTCATCATTTCGTCACTAGAATCATTTATGTTCATAAGTTATAGTATTCTTCTTGCTATACTTTTGCATTTTCATACATTTTTGTTAAATTATAAAACTAGAGCTTTCGGGTTGTAAGTAGACTATGTGTTTCAATTTGCAACTTGACCCTCTGTTCGTATAGGATGTTAGCATGTCTTTGAGACTCCAATGTAGCGCGTTGAAGTTTGACCCCCACAATGTTGTCTGGGTAAGTATAAAAATATGGGGGACCAAAAAGTGGCCATTTCACCTTTCCAACCGAAAATAGCAAAAACACGAGCGCGTTATAGTGAAATGCGCTCACATTATGGTTTGAATTTCAAAAAAAGTGCATTTTTTGAATTCAAAAGCATTGCCAAAACGCGAGAATGTTATAATTCGGTTGTGTTTTGTCAATACGTTATAACACACTCACGTTTTATCACCATTATAACACACTCACGCTTTGTGAATGCATTGACAAAACATGAGCGTGTTATAACACGCTCGTGTTTTAGTCTACATTGAAATTGTTTTTTCTCTTTCTTCTTGGTATAAGTTGACATTTACATATGGATATTTACTTTCTTATACTTTAAGTTATATTTCATGTGTATAGCTTCAGGATGTTTGAGAGTGGCTTCATATCTCTAGGAGTTATAATGCAAATTCTAGTTTTTGGAAGATCTTAAAAAATTTGAGATAGTCAAATTTCAATAATCAGGAGGTCAAATTTCAGTAATCAACAAGTTGTATTATCTCTCTCTCTCTCTCTATCTCACTCATTGTTTATCCCTTACACTCTAAACCTCTCTCTCACTATCTCCATCCCTTTATTTGACTCTCTTTCCCTTGAGTTCAAGAACTATCTCTCTCTCTCTCTCTCTCTCTCTCTCTCTCCTTCCATCTCTACTCTCTATCTCCCCTCTCCCTCTCTCTACCTACCTCTCCCTCCATCACTCCCTACCACTCTCTCTATTTATCTCTATCTCACTTGCCTCTCTCTCCCTCCATACATCTCTCTCCCTCTCTTCTTCCTTATCTACTCTTTGTCTCCCAATCCCTCTCTCTACCTACCTATCCATACATCACAGCCTACCACTCTTTCTCTACACCTCTCTATCTCACCTTTCTCTCCCTCCCTACGTCTCTCCCCCTCCCTCCCTCATTCCCTCACTACTCTCTATCTCTTCTCTCTCTCTCTCTACCTCTCCTTCCCTCTCTACTTATCTTTATCTCCTCTCTCCCTATCTCTACCTACCTCTTAGTCTACCAATGAAGGAAAGCTACCTTCCATTCCATTTTTGTGAATGCATTGACAAAACACGAGTGCATTATAACACGCTTGCATTTTGGTCTACATTGAAATTATTTTTTTACTCTTTCTTCTTGGTATAAGTTGACATTTACATATGGATATTTAATTTCTTATACTTTAATTTATATTTCATGTGTATAGCTTTAGGATGTTTGAGAGTGGTTTCAAATCTCTAGGAGTTATAATGAAAATTCTAGTTTTTGAAAGATCTTAAAAATTTTAACAGTCAAATTTTAGTAATCGGGAGGTCAAATTTCAGTAATCAACAAGTTTTATTATCTCTCTCTCTCTCTCTCTATCTCTCATTGTTTATCCCTTATACTCTAAACCTCTCTCACTATCTCCATCCCTTTATCTAACTCTCTCTCCCTTGAGTTCAAGAACTCTCTCTCTCTCTCTCTCCTTCCATCTCTACTTCTCTCTATCTCCCCTCTCCCTCTCTCTACCTACCTCTCCCTCTATCACTCCCTACCACTCTCTATTTATCTCTATCTCACCTCTCTCTCACCTCCCTCTCTCTCCCTCCCTCTCTTCTTCCTTATCTACTCTCTATCTTCCAATCCCTCTCCATCCATCACACCCTACCACTCTCTCTCTCTCTCTACACCTCTCTATCTCACCTTTCTAGATCCATCCCTACCTCTCCCTCCCTCCCTCATTCCCTCACTACTCCCTATCTCTTCTCTCTCTACCTCTCCTTCCCTCTCTACTTATCTTTATCTCCTCTCTCCCTCTCTCTACCTACCTCTCAGTCTACCAGTGAAGGAAATCCACCTTCCATTCTATTGCTCCTCCATCACTCTCTCTTGGTTTCTCTCTATCTCACCTCTCTCTACCTCTCTCCCTCCCTCTCTACCTACCTCTCCATCCATCACTACCTACCACTCTCTCTATTTCTCTCTATCTCACCTCTCTCTCACCTCCCATTCTCTCCATCCGTACCTCTCCCTCTCCTTACCTCTCTACCTACCTCTCCATCCATCACTCCCTACCACTCTCTACACCTCTCTATCTCACTTCTCTCTCTCCCTCCCTCATTCCATCTCTAATTCTCTCTATCTCTCTTTACCTATCCTTCCCTCTCTAATTATCTTTGTCTCCCCTCTCCATAGGCCATTGGAAAGCATCTTGATCCCTTAAAGCAACAAGGTGCCCAAGCCATGTTGTATACTCACCTAATTTAGACACACACCAAATGATATCATTCTCCCCTTGAGAGAGCATCAATTGTCACTTGCTTTGTTCATCAAATAGAAGTTTTGTGGGGCCTTTGGCAACATATCGAAACTCTTCCATTTAAATGACTAGGCACCTTGTTCTTTGCAAATGATCATATGATCCTATATTTTGTCACCATACACACCTTTGGTAATATGACTTACTTTGTCCAATCCGGGAATGGAGCCGAGAGCCTAGTAACCATTCCATGAATCCATCCAAAATGGTACTTTGCTCCCATCTCTAACTCTCAATGAGAGATGTTCAGTGATAAGATTCCTACACCAAGACATGAAATTCCAAATGTCCAAACTTTGAGGCATTATATTGAGGGTCAAAATTCGACTTGGGTCACAGTTGTCTAAGTATTTATTTTGCAAGATTTGAGAGCCCACATTGCATTGGGTTTGCAGTAAAGTCTCCATATGAGCTTTGCACTGAGGGAAGTGTTTTGTAATTGCACGTCTCTAATTCCTGTGCCACCAACATCTTTAGATTTAACATCATACCAAGCAATGAGAGGTATGTGTTTTCTATTGTTTGAGCCTTCCCAAAGAAATTTCATTTGTTTTGTATTTAATTTCTAAGCCATTCCTTTTGTAATCTTGACACTAGACATCATATAAATAGGGATTGCAATGATTATCGATTTCAGCATTGTCAATCTACCAGCGAAGGAAAGCCATCTTCCATTCCATTGCTCCATTTTTTTTCACACTTAGTTGTTGTTTCGTTCCATAATGCATCTCTTGTGGCTCCACAAAACAAAGGAACACCTAGGTAGGTAGACGATAATTTGTCAATGGTGAATCCCAATTTATTTGCTATTTTGCACTGACTTGCATTGCTTGTATTGAGGAAATAGATCTTTGATTTCTCTCGATTAATGGACCGACCTGAGGCATGAGAATAGTCGTCCAAAACACATTTTATGGTAGTTGCTTCTTCCATCAAAGGGGATCCAAAAAGCAAGCTGTCATTAGCAAAGAGTTGATGAGAGAAAGTTGGGAGATCATTAATGGCATTGATACCTCTGGGTGATCCCACAATCTGGTTTACAATTTTTGGCCAACTGGACAATGAATTGATTTTTTCTAACTAAATCTTCACTTTTAGGCATCTATAACGGCTAAACCATGAGGAATTTGAAGATGATGCAAACTAGTGATTCCTCACATTTTTTCTGTTGATTTTAAATATATTTTTTTCAAAATTTTTGGAATTAGAGTGCACTTCTTTTTCCATCTCCTTCGAAAGCTATTTTTTATCAGTAAACACCATTTTTAAGGAGTGATGCTCACTGTGTACAAAACTTTTTTTTCTATGAAGGATAAAATTCTAATTTTTTCGAATTTAGATTTGTAACTATGATATCTAACCAGTTCATTTGGTTTCATAGTGTTTTACTAATTTTTTTCCTTAGTCAAGTTTCAAAGTCAAACCAATTACAATTCAGACATAGGCAGACCATATACAACATAAATTTTTTTGTATGTATCAAAATTAATTTTTTTTTAACTGGATCAAGGACATCAATACCTACCCTAAACATATTTTTTAGAATTTTATTTTAATAATCTGCTATTTTTCCACATGTGCAGAATAGAGAACTTGATTTTCAGTGAAACACCTATGTTTAATCAAACTAAAAAAGCAAATACATAATAAAACCAAAACATATTAAAATTATATTCGATGGATAGCTCGTTCTGAGGACTACCATCATCTAGTTGGGTATGTGAAGTCTCCTCCAATTTCATCTTCAACCCGAGCTTCAAAGGGAAAAATTCTACAGAAATTTGGTGCAAGAGGGGGAGAAGGGGGAAAAGGGGGGGTTCGAATGAGCCCAGGTTCGAGTGAACCCCCCTTGGAGGTTCGCTAGAACCAGGGTTCGAATGAACCCCCTCTTGTATTCAATTTTCCATTGTCTTTGTCATAAAAAAATGCAAAAAAAGTGGGTCCCGTCATTTAATAGGGTTCGCTTGAACCAGGGTCCATTTGAACGCCTTTTGGGTTCATTCGAACACCCCAATTCGTGCGAACCCCTAAAAAGATTTTTTTTTTTCATAGGAGCATTTTTGCAATTTTCCTTCCTCACTGGAATTGTAAACTAGTATTGTGGGAACACCACTCTCCAGTTACAAACACAAACTTCAAAATCAATCCTTTGACTTAGAGAGTTTTCCATTAATGCAAAGAGGAATGGGGAGAGGGGATCTCCTTGTCATAGCCCACAAGCACTGCCAAAGAAACTATAAGGGAGACCATTGATTAAAACTGAGTACTTGGTTGAAGAAATACATCTGAAAATCCATTGGTTCCATTTATCAGAGAAGCCATATATTTCCAAAATTTCACCAAAAATCTCCATCTCAATTGATCATATGCCTTGCTTATGTCCAATTTGATGAACATTCCCTTCAAGTTATATTTTCTAAATGAGTGCAACACCTCATGAGCAATAATAACACCATCAACAATGTTCTTGTTAGGGACAAACCCAAATTGTTCTAGTGATATTAATCGTGGAAGAATCCGCTTCAGTCTATTGGCCATAAATTTTGAAATTATTTTGTATATGGTGTTACATAAGGAAATAGGCCTGAAATCTACAAAAGAGATGCAATCTTGTTTTTTTGGGATTGAAAAAATGTTTATGTTTAAATCTCTTAAAATTCTTCCCATTTTTCGTGACTCCATAACCAGCTAGACGTCGTTACCCATGAAGTCCCAACAATATCGAAAGACCAAGGTAGGAAAGCCATCTATCCCAGGTTCCTTGTCTTGGGTGTAATTAAAAAGTAGAAGATTTGACTTCTTCAAGAGTGGTTGGAGCAGTGAGAAAATCATTGTCCTCTCGTGTCACCAATTGTGGGATGTGTTCCATGAAACCATGGGAAATTGGGTTGGTAGATCACACACCTCCAAGCAATCTCTCAAAAAAACTAACCCCTTCTTTTTGAATATCCTCAAGATCAGATAATAATTGGCCCTCCATACTTTGTATTTGCTTAATGCAATTCCAGCTTCGGTGCATTTTAGTTGTATTGTGATTTTTTTTTTTTTATCCAGATCGCCTTCACTAAGCCACACCTCCCATGACTTGGATCTCTAGAAGCATTCTTCTCTAGCAATTATCTCGCTATATTCTGCCATTAGCTATTTCTCCTTCATATATTCGTCATTGGTCATCCCATTGTTCATTACACTGTCGCTCAGTAAAGCCAACTCTTCTTCTAGTCGGGCTTTGTCCTAAAAAAATGTTATGAAATAAATCCTTGTTCCAAAATCTAAGCTTCACTTTCAAGAATTGCAATTGCTTGCTAAATATAAACATTTTGGTACCCGCAAAGACATTCGATTCCCACCACCGTTCTTTCATAAGGCCCAATAGGCCATGTCTGCAGAGCCATCTTTTCAAAGTGAAACTCACATTTGGGAGGAGTGTCCTTAGTGATAGACATAAGCATAGGGAAGTGATCTGAAATGGGGATATAGAGAATCTGTGAAGATGGAAGAAGAGGAGCACCCAACCAATCATTAGAAATGAGAAATTTGTCCAAGCATTCAACAATGTTTGTTAGACCCTCACGCTGTGTTGATTTTTGTAGCTCGAAAAGTGGGATATGGATTTGCTTTAAAGCAACTCAAGATTAGATTTTCTTTAAAACAATTCGAGTTGGATTTTCAGCAACAGTAGTTTTTATTCTTTAAATAGAATGTTTCTGAGTTTGTGAGGATAAGATAAATCCTAGAGTGATTTTATGTGTAAATAAAGCCAAAGAAAGCAAGGAAAGATTCTTTCCTTGCACGCTAAGTAAAGCAGCTAGGCTCTATAAATGCAAGATTGCTATAGCAAACTTAAATTGTATTTTTCGAAAGAAAAGTTTGCTGTTAGGCTGAATAGAAGATCCAACATTTGCAGGTTTTTCCCCACATTGGGGTTTCCTGGGTATATCTGTGTTATTTTCTTTTTTGTGTTTGGCTTCATGTTATTTTTTGCTTCCGCTGTTATTAGTTGTTAATTAACCCAGTTGTATTAATTGTTATAAATCAGATTTCTTTATGTGAATTTATTGTGCAATTAATCTGTTGTTCGGTTATAGAAATTAACATGGTATTAGAGCTTTAAAAACTGAATATGAAGCCAAGATTTGTGACGCAGATTTCAAGAAAAAAAAAGTCATTAGATTTTTGTCTCCAGTTCTTTTGTAGCTATGGCAACCAATGTTCGATACGAGGATAGGCTCGAGGGTGCGTCTAACTTCTTGCAGTGGAAGGTTCGGATTACATTTGTTCTCAAGGAGAACAGGCTATGGATCTATGCTAGTATAGAAGTGACTCCACCAACAAATGATCCTGTTGCCTTAGATTCACATGAAGTCAAAGAGGCCAAAGCTCAGAGGATTATCTTGGATGGAGTAAGAGATCATTTAATTCCTCATTTATCGAGGAAAGACACCGCCAAGGAGATGTGGGATACGCTCACAAAACTTTATCAGAGCGACTATCAGAGTCGTAAAATGATGCTCAAGGGAAAATTGCATAATACCAAGATGTCCAAAGGCGAGAGTGTGACCTCTTACTTGTCCAAGTTGACACAAGTCAGGGATGAGCTTGCTGCTGTTGGAGAGATGATTAAAGAAGATGAGTTGGTGCGTATAGCCTTGAATGGTTTTTCAAAGCACTGGGAAGTGTTTGTCAAGTGTGTTGTCGATAGAGATCGGCTACCTGATTGGGCAAGACTTTGGGATGATTTTGTTCAGTAGGAGATCTGTGAAGGTGCTTATCGAGGAGATCAGACAAAGAAGGTTCAAGATGAAGAAAATCTTGCTCTTGCAAGCAAGGGTAAGAAGAAGTCCAATAAAGAGCAATCAGAAGGTTCTTCTTCCAAGAGTGGGAAGAAAAAAGATCTGAGTAAGATTAAATGTTTTTGCTGCCATCAGATGGGTCACTATGCCAGTCAATGTTCGAATAAGAAAAATAAGGACAAGCAGAAGAAGCAATTTGCTACTACAGCAGAGGTGGACGAGTTTGCATCATGATTTGAAAATGAGTTTTCGCTCATTTCCTGTCTCTCAAGTTCAATTGCCAACAGGGTATGGTATATTGACAGTGGGGCTTCTCGCCACATGACGGGAGTCAAAGAATGTTTCACCAAGTTGGAGGAGAAGAAGCTAGATTTCTATATTGAGCTCGGAGACAATGCTAAGTACCATGCAACTGGTATTGGCACCGTCAAGTTTCAAAGGGAGTCTGGAAAACCTTTGTTGGTGGAAGATTTGTTGTATGTCCCTGGCATGACAAAGAATTTAATCTCAGTTTCTGCCTTGGAAGACAAGGGTTACATCGTGACCTTTGAGAGGGGAAAAGTCTATATTCGTCCCAAAGATTCCAAGATTGCAAAAGTGATTGGTGTCAGGCATGGCAGCTTGTTTCGGTTACAGTTTGAGCCAGCACATGCGTTGGTTAGTAGCTGTAAAGGGATAGGAGAATTGTGGCACAGGAGGATGGCTCACCTTCACTATGGAGCACTTAATATTCTTAAGGAAATAGTGACAGGGCTGCCTGAGATGAAGACAAAAAAGCATGAGGTGTGCAAGGGTTGTGCTCTTGGGAAATATGCCAAGACCAGTTTTCCAAGCAGTGACACTAGATCCGAAGGGATTTTGGATCTTGTACACTCAGATGTGTGTGGACCTATGTCAACAACATCCTTGAATGGATATGAGTATTATGTTACCTTCATTGATGATTTCTCCAGGAAGACATGGATATATTTCATGAAGAATAAAGATGAGGTCTTCAGTAGGTTCAAAGAGTTTAAGGCTCTCGTGGAGAACCAAACTGGGAAGAAGATCAAGATACTGAGATTTGATAATGGAGGCGAGTATACTTCGAATGCCTTCAAATATTTTTGTGCTCAGGAAGGTATTAAGAAAGAGTTGACAGTTCCATACAACCCTCAGCAGAATGGGGTTGCTGAAAGGAAGAATAGAGCTGTTGTTGGAGCAGCCAAGGCCATGCTTCATGATCAGGATCTTCCTTGGTTCTTATGGGAAGAAGCTTGCAACACAGCTGTGTATTTGCAGAATAGGAGCCCTCACAAAGTGTTGGGAAAATTGACTCCAAAAGAGGCATTCACTGGTAAGAAACCAGATTTGGGGCACATTCGCATCTTTGTATGCCTTGTGTATTGTCACATTCCTATTGAGAAGAGAACCAAGTTGGAACCTACTGCAGAGAAGGGTATCCTGGTTGGGTACAGTGAAACTTCTAAGGCTTATCGGGTTTATATTCCTGCTCTCAGGAAAACAGTGGTTCACAGAGATGTGAAGTTTGAGGAAGAGAGGGCTCTTCAGAAGTCAAGTAACTTGATGAATGAGGAGGAACAATCATCCACAGTTGAGGTAGCACAAATTCCTCAAACTTCAGTCATGCAAGCTGGAGAGCAGAACAAGCAGGATGATCAGATAGAGGAACAAATAATTCCTCAGCCTCAGATTCCTATTAGTGAGAAGAGGAGAAACAAGGCAGCTGAGCAGACATTGAGGGAAGCTCAAGAATATGTAGGTGATCCTCAAGATTCAGTCAGAAAAAGAAGGGCTCCCAGATGTTATTCTGATTATGTTGCACTTATGAGTGAATTAATTGAAGTAGAGCCTTCTAGCTTTCAGGAGGCATCCAAGCACCAAGTGTGGAGAGATGCCATGGTGGAAGAGTATTCTTCCATCATGAAGAACAGTGTGTGGGAGGTAGTACCAAGACCAGAAGATAAGTCTATGGTGGGCTCGAGATGGATGTATAAGATTAAGCATGCTGCAGATGGTAGTGTGGAAAAGTTCAAAGCCCGGTTTGTGGCTAAGGGGTTTTCACAGAAGGAAGGAGTCGACTATGATGAGACTTTCACTCCAGTAGCCAGGTACTCATCCATAAGAGCTATCATTTCTATAGCAGCACAGATGGGTTGGAGGATTCCTTAGATGGATGTAAAGATGGCCTTCCTCAATGGGGTGATTGAGGAAGAGATTTACATAGAGCAACCAGAAGGGTTTGAAGCACATGAGAGGGATTCTCATGTATGCAGGTTGAAAAGAGCACTGTATGGACTCAAGCAGGCTCCTAGGGCGTGGTATTCACGTATTGATAGTTACTTGCAGAGTGTGGGATTCATCAAGAGTGAGGCAGATTCGAACCTATACTATGTTCAGGTGAAGGGTGAACTTCTCATATTGTTGTTATATGTTGATGACCTATTTCTCACAGGGTCAGAGGAGCTCATAGCACATTGCAAGCGGGATCTTGCAGGAGAGTTTGAGATGAAGGACTTGGGGTTGATGCACTACTTTCTGGGATTGGAGTTGTGGCAGAAAGAGGGAGAGATTTTCCTTGGACAAGGGAAGTACTTAATTGATATCTTGAAGTGATTCAGGATGGAAAACTGTAAGCCTATGTCAATGCCACTTGTGACCAATTGGAAGAAGATAGATGCTTCCAGATCAGAGGCAGTGGACCCATCTTTATACAGATAGTTGATAGGCTCTCTTATGTATCTGGTCAACACCAGGTCAGACATTTGTTTTGCAATGAACTCATTCAGTCAGTTTATGGTGGAACCTAAACGTGTGCACTGGATAGCTGCGAAGCATGTTTTGAGATATCTCCAAGGAACAGTTGATTATGGGTTGAAGTATGTTCAGCAGGATGGAGTGAAGCTCAAGGGGTTTACTGATGTAGATTGGGAAGGCAGTATAACTGATCGAAAGAGCACTTCAGGGTGTAGTTTCAGTTTGGGATCAGGAGCAGTCTCTTGGTACAACAGGAAACAGAAGTCAGTTGCACTGAGTTCTACAGAGGCCGAGTATATGGCAGCCAGTATGGCTACATGTGAGGCTATCTGGCTTCAGAAACTTCTAGCTGGGCTCTTTAATCAGGAGCTGGATTCTATAGTCATTTACTATGATAATTAGAGTTGCATCAAACTCTATGAGAATCCAGTGTTTCATGACAAGTCAAAGCACATTGAGATCAAGTACCACTTCATCAGAGATTGTGTGGAGAAGGGGATAGTGAAGCTCATTTACATTCCTACAGACGAACAAATAGCAAATATCCTGACGAAGGCCTTGATGAAGAGCAAGTTTGAATTCTTCAGGGACAAGTTGGGTGTGGTGCAGAACACTTTCCTCACTAAGAGGGAGTGTTGATTTTTGTAGCTCGAAAAGTGGGATATGGATTTGCTTTAAAGCAACTCAAGATTAGATTTGCTTTAAAACAATTCGAGTTGGATTTTCAGCAACAGTAGTTTTTATTCTTTAAATAGAATGTTTCTGAGTTTGTGAGGATAAGATAAATCCTAGAGTGATTTTATGTGTAAATAAAGCCAAAGAAAGCAAGGAAAGATTCTTTCCTTGCACGCTAAGTAAAGCAGCTAGGCTCTATAAATGCAAGATTGCTATAGCAAACTTAAATTGTATTTTTCGAAAGAAAAGTTTGCTGTTAGGCTGAATAGAAGATCCAACATTTGCAAGTTTTTCCCCACATTGGGGTTTCCTGGGTATATCTGTGTTATTGTCTTTTTTGTGTTTGGCTTCATGTTATTTTTTGCTTCCGCTATTATTAGTTGTTAATTAACCCAGTTGTATTAATTGTTATAAATCAGATTTCTTTTTGTGAATTTATTGTGCAATTAATCTGTTGCTGGGTTATAGAAATTAACACGCCGATTGTTCCATTGGAGGGCGAATATTAATCAGAGCATTTATTTGAATGAAGGAAGAAAAGTCACATTGTGTTTGGGTCATTCTTCCCAAGCCGCCTATTTTCTTACTTGGATCCAGAATAGCATTAAAGTACCCAGCTAAAATAAACTTGTCTATTACTGTTTGAAAATCTACAAAAAGAGTATCCCATAACATATTTTTGTCCCATTTCTTAGTGGGGCCATATAGGTTGTATATTCAAAAGGAAAAATTTGTACTAAGGCTTCGAATGTAAGCTTTGATCCAATTCTATTTTGTAATTAAGGGTTCTACAGAGATTTTGGATGGTCTCCATAGAATTCCAAGCCCACTGAAAGCACCAACAGAGTCACAAAAATAACCATCCTAGCTTTTACAGTGTTTAACAAAGGAGACATCATTGTTGGCAAAGAGTTTAGTTACCTATATTAGGACCGGATCAGACAAGTGAATTTCCAATTGTTGTTTGATCTGGAGGCGCTTATTAGGGGTGTTTAAGCCCCCAACGTTCCATGTGAGTAACTTCATTATTTTCCAAAGGAAGTTTCTCCCTTGCATTGCAGCCTATATATCAAATTGATGTTTGTTCCTTAAGAAGACCATCCTTAGATCATTTTTGTCTATTTGTATTCCTTGTTCTAGTTTTAACATGCCCAGTGTTTAACAGCTTTGTCACAGATTGACTAATATTTCTAGGTTCCACAATGTCTAGAGCATCCTTATTGTTTTAAGGCTTCGAACATTCCTCCTCATTAGCTAGTAGTATATTTTTAGCCTCCACATCATCAGTCATTTTTGTTTGTTTCTCTGTGTTTGGTTCCTCTTTTGTGTCATTTTCCTTTGTTTCGATCGGGTTCACATGAGTAGGATTACGCGATGTTGGGGTTGTTTGTTAATCATCCTTCAAGTTCGATTCCAATAGTTGAACATTGTCCAAGGGTTGATGAGGACATTTCATGGGAGTCCATTGCTACGTTGGGGCACACAAAAATCCGAGACGAAGTACTTTCGACTACTACAATGAAAGCAATTGTACTTTTCTTTTTCAATTTCCAAGGCCTGGGTCTAAGTTCTGACAAATTTTTTAAGATGATTTGATTTCAGAAACCAAGAGATAGAGATAATGCACACTAGAGTATAGAGATTTGAATTGCCATTGCCCATGTCCACATCCTGGGTTACCCCAATCCATTGCCAGTTCGATTTAAGTAATCAACAGACCAAAATTCAAATGGTAAGTTGTATAAACGCACCCAAATCGAGCCATCCAGAGGACGCACAACCCTAGAATCAAAATGGGGGATCCATTTCTGAACATAAATGAACTGATCTTCCATCCACCAAGGTCCATTATCCAGAATTTAATCCCTATCTTCTGCATGATTTAAATCTACCACAAAGAATACATTTTGGAGGAAGTAGATTTTTGAATTGTTATTTTCCCAATTCTCCTTAACCTAGCGCCGTATCTGATTTCTGAAGCGAGTTTTTCCTAGGACTCTCCCAATAATCGTCGTTTGTTTCAGCCTTAAAATTTCATGATCCGTAATGTCAGAGACATTCATTTGAAATTGTTTGTTGCAAGGTTCTCCTTTTCCCGATGATTTATCCTGCAAGGAGGCCTGCTCTGTCCTGTTCTATGATTTCTTCTGTTGTGCCATTTTAGAACGTATCGCTATCAACCCTTTTAATGCTTTGATGATTGCATGTATTAAATAGATTAATTTAATGCAATTAACTAATAAAACATATCTACTTAGGATACAAATATATATTATTTAAATACAAATGTTGTTAGGATCTTAATATTCTATATTATTAAGTATAAAAGGGTAAACACTTATGACATGCTTAACCTTGATATTTTTATTCATTAATTTTATTTATTAAATAAGATGACTTAGTTAGGATGAAGGGGTGTGTCCCCACATAGTTATGCATATAAATAAGAAAGATAAAGACTCTTCCAAATCATCATAACTTCTAATACTAAGTTCATATATTATTTTCATATAACTTGAAATAGTATGCTTTTGTAATTATTTCTAGGAAATAAGGTTGGATTAGTTCTTTTGATTTAGTGTTAGGGACAATATATATTATAGTTTAGTGATTAAAGTTAAGTCAAATTTTATTTTACTATTCTACTCTATAGGCCACATTTTTAGAACTATTTAAATTTCTCCACCTTTTAAGAAATATTTTGAAAAATTAGGGAGGGTTATTTCTTTATAAATCTTCAATTAAAAAGTCTTTTGTAATTTAGTGGTCAAAGTTTGGTAAAAAGGCGCACATCAAATTTAATCATAGCCTATGTTCTAATTTTTATATGGTTACAACTTGCATTAGATATTATCCCGAGCCCTTAATAAAAAAAGAATATAGAATTCAAAATAAAAATACATATGAAGTCATTTCATCTTTATGATTAGAGGAATTTTATATAAATACTAAACTCAAAGACTATCTTTATTATCCACCACCTAAATTTGAGGAATTTTTTCACCAAGATGTGAAATGGTGGTACATTTTATTAAGGATAATTTATTTGAGGGCATGTGCATAAAAATGGGGGGCCAAAAAGTGACTAGAACCACTTTTTTAGTCCATCAAAGCTAAAACACAAGTGGGTTATAATGTGCTCATGCATTATAGATCAATAGTGATCAAGCTTAGGCTTGTCACTATTGAAGCATAACTTGCAAGCACATTATAACACACTCATATTTTAGGTCTTATAAAATTAAAAAAAATAGAGCTCGAGTTTATTTTATCTTGATTTCATTTCTCTCCAATGCATTAATGAGACAAGGGAATATTACAAGCATATTTGCAAACCATTCAAGTGGATAAAACCTAACCCAATACCACAACAATATCTACAAGGTTGAGGTACAATTTCTATGTTTTTAATAGTTTAAATTAAAATATTTTACAATTATTTTGATTCAATAATTTTTAATTTTTAGGAATTATAAACCCTTCAACACCCTCAAACCCCAATTCACCAAACCATGTGCATGAGAGAAGTCCTGCTAAAGAGCAAGAATAACCTAACCCTCTTGAAATTCCTCCATCCATTCCTCACCATCCTCATGAAACACAAGAAAAAATATTAGGTCAAATTGAAACTAATAAAGAAGAACTCCAAATATTGGTTGACATATTAAAAAATACAAATGCAACTAATTCACATCAGAGACCTCTTGCCACTTTTTTGAAATCTATTATTTTCATTATTTTATTAGTGGCCAAATATACATATGGTCCCATCATAGGGATCATGCATGAAAATTTTATTCTACAAAATTATTGTATGAACAACTGAAAGAGAAGAACTCTGCTTTTTTGGTCCTCATTCCTAAAAAGGAAGGTGCTGATCAACTTGAATTATTTTGATCTATTGCTCTCTGTAATGTGGTGTATAAAATTATTACTAAATTGATTGTTGAAAGGCTCAAAGTTTGTCTTCCTTCTATAATATCTGAGGAGCAAGGTGGATTTGTGGCTGGTAGACAGATCTTGGATGGGGTGGTGGTTGCCTCTGAAGTCATTCATTCTATGGAAGCTTCTAAGGACAAGGCTATTTTTATCAAATTGGATATGGATAAAGCTTATGATAGAGTTAAGTGACATTTTTTGCAGAAAATTCTCTTTGGCTTTGGTTTTAGTCTAGATTGAGTCGATTGGACTATGAGTTGTGTTACATCTTCCGCTTTTTCTATTCTTATGAATGAGGAACCTTTTGAGCTTTTTGAGGCTTCCAGGGGCCTTCATCAAGGAGATCCTCTTTTCCCTTATCTGTTTATTATTATGGCTGAGGGCCTTGACAGATTTCTTAAGTCATGGGTTGCCCAAGGCAGAATTCAAGGTTGGTGTTGGGGTAATGGGCTACCACAACTATCTCATCATCAATTTATGGATGACACTTCTCTTATGGGGAGGGCTCACCTTCAAGAGGTCGTTTCTTTTAGGTGGGATTTGGATATTTACCTCCCTGCTTCCAGTCAAAAAGTCAATGAGCATAAGTCTTCTATCTTCTTTTTTAATACTCCTCAAGCTATTCAACGACGAATTTCTAATATTTTGATATTTCAAATTGGTTCTCTTCCCTTTGTCTATTTGGGAATACCTCTTGTTGTTGGTAGGTAGCCTAGGTCTTCTTGGAAAAGCTTGCTTGATAAGTTATGCAGTAAAGTCAATCATTGACTCATCGTTGGCTTTCTACTACTGCGAGAATTACTCTTCTGAAGTCGGTTATCCAGGATCTTCCTATTTACAGGTGTTTTGTTTAGACGAATCCTTTGTATTTCTTAAAGGAATTTGATGCTCTCTCATGAAAATTTATTTGGAGTGGTAATTTGTAGTTGGCTAAGTGGAGCCTTATTAAGTGGGATATGGTGTGTAGGCCACAAAAAGAGGGGGGGCCTGAGATTGCGTTTCGCTCATCTGAATGGGCAAGCTCTTGCTACCAAGTTATATTGGTGCTGGTGTACTATTTGTTGTGCCCTTAGCACACACGCCCCGTTCGGAATGGGGACCCTCTTTTTCTTTCGCCTCGCCGGGTCATTTTTGTCACTGCCTCATTTTGCGTGCCTCATTTTTGTGCCCCGAATGGTCAACGTTCTTCCAAAGTTTCATCATAAGCTGACCATGCTTCCCCTTGGCTCATTTTGTCAAGTTTTGGTGCCTTGCGGGCTCTCTCTGGCAGTTTTCCTCTGCCAACGGCCTTAGGCCAGGTCGAGCCCGCCCCTTCGGGTTTCTCCGGCTGGGTTTCCCTATCGTATCCATCATCCCAAACATTGGATGGGTTGCGTCTTCCTGGACCCCAGATCCCAGCTCCGTCATCGCTGTTCGAAAAGTTTACGAGGAAATTTTGGCTGCTTTCAAACACCCCGGGCCCGAACTTCCAGACTTCCGTGTCCGGAATTCCGTGAAGGTTTTTCCGTTCCTGATGGTGGACCTCTGGCGGAACTCCGCCCTCCGGGCCTCGACTCCCTCTTTGCCGCCGCCGACCCCTCCGACTTGAAATTTCTGAACGCCCATCGCCCTACGCCCTCCCGGCCTCCGGACCCCGGATCTCTCGCCACCGTCAGTGAATTTAAATACATTGACCCAAATGCCTACTGTACTTGCATTCAATACGGCCATTAATGCCGATTGGGGTATAAATTGCTTGCCCAAGCCTCTCATTCTCACTTGATAGTGTTGGAGAGAGTAATCATAGAACTTGCCAGAGGAGCCCACCATCTTCGAGACCTTCACGCTCACGCCCGTTGCCTTCGCGTGTCGACCGCTAGTGGATCCCACACCTCCCCGCATCGAGTGTTCGAGGTAGGTTTTCCATTCACCCTCCTGAACATTGTTTCCATGATTTCTAAAGCTTAAAATGAACAAGAAAGGTCAAAAGGACATGTGAATGATGAAATATGGCACAACGAACAAAACCCATGTCCTTGAAAATTGAGAAAACCAACATAGTACCCTCATGATTAATTCAGAGCTTTATCCCCATGCGACCATTCTTCGCAGGGGCATTCGAACCCCTCAGGCCTGGATGCTCCCTTTGCCAGCTGAGACTTAGCGACAAACCATAAATTTTGAAACAACCTTTAGCTCTCTCAGGTCTGGGTCTTTGGGATTCTGCATCTAGATTTCCGCACCTTGTTCTCCCCGAGCTACTCCATCGGTGAGACAGGTCCTAGTCGCCAAGAGGTCATGGCGGGATCCAATAGTGTTATCGATAGTCATCTTGGTTCGCCAGGACATCCGTCCTTTGGCGAGACCTCCCCACTAAGCACCTTTGGCTTTCATCGAGCTCTGTTCTTCTAGTCGTTGTAACCCTTCGAGGTCGGTGAGATGTCATGTAGATCATTCTGTGTCATGTTGAAGCCCTTTGTCGGTTTGCATTTGATTGCCAGGACGTAGTAATTCTCACGCTGAAGTTTTTCTGTCGGCAAGACAAACCCTTTCGCCAAGAGCTCATAGCGGGATCCTTTCATCTTGCCGATCTTCCATTCTATCACTAAGACCTCCCCCTTTCAGCGAGACCTTTCACTGAACATATCCTGCTCTTGTCGAGTGATCTTCTCTCGGGGAGACATTCATGCTTCATTGAGACCTTACCGCGAGCTCATTACTCTTTCCGAAGCCTTCGCTTTTGGCGAGACTCCTAACGGTTTCTAGGACTTCATAGCGAAACCTTTCTCTTGGCGAGCCCAGATCTTCTGTCGGGGTGACTTCATAATGTCAGCAAGAGGTTATGCCGATGGAACTCTTCATCAGCGAGACATAACGGAGTCGTTGGTACCTCTAGCCGAACTCAAACGCTTCGCCAAAAGTCCTCTCAAGTCCATATGTTCACTGTGACTATATCTTTCTCACACCGAAGGTCTCTCATGATCTATCACTAGTTGGCAAGACCAAGAGAAGTCGTTGAGACCTTACGCCGACCCCCTCATCCTTGGGCGAGCACGAAGCAGGTTAGAGAGACATCACCAGGTCAGGGAGACCTTTCTCTGACTGGGAATATTATGCCGAAGGCTCCCTTTGTTGGCAAGACATAATGCCTTCGCCAAGACATCACGACAATATCAAATTCTCTTGGCGACTCCGTGTGTTCTTCACCATCGCAAACGATGAGTGCCTGACATCTTTCCACCTCCTGGATCCCAGGCTTCCTTTCGCCTTTAGAAAACTCTATTGAACCTTGAACGACCTCGACCATGCCGAGGTCCGCTATCCAAGACTCCATCCCTCATCCGCTGTTCTGAAAGGGCAAGTCTTTCCCGCCCTTCCGAGCTCCGGGCTCCGCCTTCCCGACCGCTGTGAGTCTCAAAATAAAATCCCATGACAGACGCTCATGCCGGGTCTAGTCTTCCTCTTGGCAGTCGGTGATACATCACGGGTTCACTAGGACTTTTCACCAATGAAAGACTTCTCACTGATGTGCCCTTTTGCCATCAGTTGATAAGACCCATGGATCTCGCCAAGATATCTCCCCGCCGTAAAAACCTCACATCAAAGGAAAGGTCAGCAAGATCTTACAGGGTCAACGAGAACTAATGCCGAGAAAATCCTCTTTGCCGATTTGCCTTTCACCGGTCGGCGAAACACGAAACGCTCGCCATGACTTCACTCCGATGATTGATGTCTTGCCGATCGAGTATCTACAGGAGAATTCCATCCACTCGATTGAAAACTAAAAATGAATTGATGACTTTTTTCCTTCTTGGGTCCGGACCGCCGAGCCACCCGCTTCGGACTTCTGTCCAATGATCGCCGTCTCAGACAGCGAATGCTCCACAGCATCCCATTCGCTTGGGCCCGAGCGCTCAAACTGAAAATTGTAATCTTCTAACTGCCCTTCGATCCTCCGGGCCTCGGACCCCGGAGTTCCATCTTTGGAACTCTGTTTCTGCTCAGGTGGTTCAAACGACCATCTCCAAACGACTTTCTGACCTTATACCTTTGGATCCTCCTAAACCAATCCAAATGAGCCCAAATCTAAAATCTGATCTCGACCCACGTGCTGAATCTTGGTCCTCTCCATTGCGAACCTTTTAAATTATCAAAATTTAATTAGAGAGAATCTCCTAGATCGTTCCGCCCCATTTTCCTCCCCAAATAGCATTTGTGCCAGGGAAGTCCGGTCCTCCAGACCCGGACTGTCCCAAAGCCCTCAACCAAAAGACCAATGACATCGGGAGATAAAAATATCATGTTATGCTTGATAGATTATTTAAAATGGATTTCATCTTTGGGATTTTGACTAACATAAATGCTTTCGTGATCAATTGCACTTACTACGCTTCTGCTTGCAGAATATATGGAATCGGGCACGGGACCTTCGGGGGCAGTTGTCGAAAAGGACAAAGGAAAGAAGTCAGGCAAAACTCCTCGAGGGAAAGAAGACAAGGACCAAATGAAATACCAATTCAAGGGTGAGCCTCTGCACTCAAAGGTTACCATAGATTGGAAGGAAATCACCGACACTAACATAGGCCACGTCAATATTGACGAGTTTACACAAAGGGTCAGGATCAATCCAACAACAAAAAATGCAAGATTGATAAGACAGAGTGGAATCGCGAAAGCTGCAGGCTTCCCCCCATCTCTCGTGGCCCCTGAATTGGTCATGGCTTATTGACAGGTGTATCAGCCTGACACAAGGACAATTGTTGACAGGGACAGTAACATTCTCGCCGACATGTTGGCTGGAGGAATCATGAAAACCTTTCATATTCCCACGTTTCAAGAAATGGAAATGCCTACCATTGAGGAGTGCCAGGCGGCATGGGATGGTAATCCTACAGGCTGCAAGAAATTAATAAATCAACATTGGCTCAAGGAAAAGCAAGGCAGCACCGCGAAGGTTCCTAACAAACTCTTTCGTAGTGATTTCTATGAAGACTACGATGATTTGGTCACAATGCTAAGCAGGGTCATGGGCCTCTCTACTGCTGCCTTCTTTCAAGGGTGGATGGTGTACTTTGTTGAGAAAATCATTTGTGGGAATGAAGACGTTACCACAAAGACCGCATTTTATTGGGGAGGTATAATAAGCAACTGCTTCCATGAGCAGTTCGTCGATGTGAAGAAGAGTTCTAAGTTTTATATGACTTCATATCTCGTATACTCCTTGGCAGACCAGAAACAGTACAATGGGTTGCTTGTGGAGCCCGATCAGGAGCAGGGTTGAAGGCTCAAAGCCTATGACAGATACCCCCAGCTCCAGTACCGAAACTTCAAGAGGGAGTACTACAGAGTAAATGACACCTTCATCGGTCATATTGTTAGAATGATTGTTGGGGATTTCGAAAGGAGGGTTTCCCACAGTGCTTGAGCCTTTTTGAAGCAATATGCCTTCCTCTTCATTCAATACCCGAAGTTCACATACATCCGTGCCCAAGGCTTCATCGAAAGGCCAAACAAGTTGCCTCGATACCCCAATGACCGAATCATCCTATTGGAGCTTTCTCGGCAACTCCAACACATACAGGCGATCTTCAGTGGCAAACATATAGTAGGGATCTCTTATCCCATGACTCTTGGCCAGGGCATGCATAAGCTACAAACTTCCCAATGCGCGGGTAACTCTGAGAAGGAGCTGAAGGATTACCATTTTCATCTACACACTGCTCGCCCTCGAATGGATCCATATGGGCACGTAAGGAAGGCACTGGGACTAGGGTTTGCTCATCTCCACCACATTGAAGACTTTTGGGGGGATTGTCAAGATGATAAGGAGGTACGTGCAAGGCACTATATGCGGATGACTGCGCATTTTGTAAGGAAGGTGCAACCATTTCCCATACCAGACCAAGTCAAAGAAGACGATAGCACCCTAATGGACCCCAGGTACCCTTCAGTCACCAATTTTCCAGTACCAATAGTTGACTAGGATGAACAGGAGGTTGATGACCTTGACATTATAACAAAGCCAATCTTGGCCCATACCAAGGAATGGGTTGATGGACAAGTGGTCTGACTGAAACAATAAGGGTAATTTTGACTTACGAAGGACTCAAGAGTGAACCTAGTGCCACGGAAGACGCGCTACCACCACTTCAACCGGAGGGACGTCCAAGTCTCCTCCAGTCACTAGGTCTAGGAAGAGGAAGGAGACGGAAATAGAATAGTCTCCTGACCCTAAGGTCTATACAAGAAAAGAAACAGGAGGCTCACCCTCCAAAAGACTTAAGCAAATAGAGGGCACCACGGAGCAGCCCTTAATTCAAGAGGAAGAAGTAAAGGGTACATATCAATTAGAACCCCTCTTAGCTCTCCCTGCCCCGACTGCCGCACCACCTGCTTCTCTAGCTATGGTCGCTACATCTCTGCCGGCAGTGGACATCTCTGTCCATCTTGCCCCTTCGCCCCTGATCGAGTTGATGATTGTAATTGACTCTTCCTCCACCATAACTACTCCTCCTTCCTCTGCTGCCATGTCACCCACCACGTCACTCCCATTACCTATAGTGGCTGCACCAATGCCCACTCCCACCTTGCCTGAGGCCTTCTCGAAGCATATGCAGAATATCCTTTCCGAGCTCTCCTAGATCCTCATGGATCCCACTCTTCAAGCAGCCTTAGCTCAGGTCCTCGCTACTGCCAAATCTTCACAACCTCTGACAGGGCCACTAGCTATGGAAGCCACCATGTTAATCTCTAAAGAGTGGGAGAGGCAAGAACAAGAGGCATCAAAGCCATTTGAAGAGGAAGTCGATGAATATCACGAGCACCCGGAGTATGAACATCGCACTATTGATAGGGTTGCCTACGAGGAGGAAGGAACTGGTTCCTCTGAGAGCGGGGATGAGGAGGAGGATGCCGGTGGTAAGGTCATAGTGCAAGCCTTCGACGATGATCTTGAGGAAGAGCTGGCCTGGCGGCCGAAGGGCACTGAGACGGAGGCAGAAAGGTCACCTCTTGGAAAAGAACAGCAGCAAGAAGACAAAACTGAGGGAGAGGCCCAAGCTGTCAAAGGCCTCGAGATCGAGCAATTCAAGGAACATGCGCACGAGGTTGAACAAACTAAGAGAGAGAAAGGAGGGGAAATGGAAGAGAAAGAAAGTCCCTTGCAACAATTATCTACCAAACCTCCTATTAAACACCTTGTGTTCATCCAGGACTCCGATGAAGAAGAAGAAGATGTTGCCAAGGAGGAAGAGAGGGTTTCGAAAGATAAGAGAATGTAAACCTTGGCCTTGGCCGAGAGGGGCGAAGGTGATAGTGAGTCACCTAAAGGAAAGTCTACCGTGCTTGAATGGTTAGAAAAATAACTCGAAAGGAAAACTCCCATACTAAAGGACTCAAGGGCGAGACTAGAGGCTATCTTAGCCTGAGCTCAGATCACAACAAAGAAGGAGAAGAAGCCTAAGATCCGATCTAGGGTAACGATGGATGCTTCTGGGTCTCGAGCTGTGCAAATAGCAACCCTTGTGGTGGGCCAGGCTGGCGTGAGTTACAACGTCTCCACCATCAACTTGGGGACCGCCACTAGAGAACAGAAGGTAGGGCATCTTGAGGAGTCAGTGGCCACGGTGGTACATTTGATAAAACATGACAAGATTTCAAAAGATGAGCTCAAAACACAGGTGGCTACTTTGACAGACTACATCCAGCAATGTTCTTCAGTGGATGACTTGCTTACCATGTCCACAACCGCACCCCAACTGCTGTCCAAGGAATAAATTGATAAGATGGAAAGGAGAAAGAACTTGGAAAAGACTGTGAAGGACTAGTTCTAGCAAGTCTTATACATCGAAAACATGGGAATTAACTGGGCTGTTCGGATAGCCAACAAGTTCTTGGACCTGCAACAATCTTTGGAGGGCACAAGGAGGCTCTACACCGACTTCCCTGCAACATAAGACTCCACCTTGCCAAAGATCAAGGCTATCCTTCAGTTGCCAGAGGCCACATGGGAAAAGGAGCCTGCGTTTAACAAGGATGATCACTAGTTGATGGATGTGTGGCGGCGAGACTTTGACAACCGAAAGGAAAGGTTGGAACAAATAATGAACAAAGTGGATCTGGATATTGAATGGATCAAAGAAATTAGAGCAGAATGTTCCTGGTACCTCAAGCTAATGATGGAGTACGACATGCCCGCAGTACAGATGGATCCGGAGAAGGTAAAACCTTACTTCCAGAAGAAGATGGAGGACGGGATGTCTGGCGAAATGACGGTGGAATTCATGAGTTTTGCTACCCATGCCTTCGATCAATCAGAGCTATTCAGAGATCAAGGTGCAAAGTATGATGAGGACTGGAAGAGGTTGGAAGATAATGCGAAAGAGTGGAGCTACCAAGTGCTGCGGTATGAGATCATTGAGGTAGACAAACTCCAACCGATCATCCTGAAGTTCATGGAATACACAGCCTCTAGGAAGCAGGAGGATGACCCGGTTGATGATAAAGAGCTCCCTAAAGAGTAGCTACAGTAAAACAACAATCAGCAAAAAGACAAAATGCTACAGTGCCGTCACTAGAGGACAAAATAGGGAAAGAGACAAAATGTTGTTTTTTAAATTGTAAAATATTGAGGGTTGGTGAAACCCTATTTTGTAATGAATCTTGGCCACATAATGAGAATTAATCTTGGCCATTCATTTGAATTTTGGGGCACTATAAATAGGGCTCTCCTCTCATTTGAAAAGGGATTTGAGTTGTTGTAAAGACATGCTACATAAATTTATAATGAAAATACATTGACTTAGTGTATTTTCAAAGTTTCTTACATGTTACTTGATTCAACCTCCATTGTTAGATGCTTGACTTAGATTTGCATTGCTGTTTTAGTTAATTGTTTTCTTACTTTGGTAGATTTTAGGAATGCTGTTTTGTGGTTGTGAAATCCCTACAGTGTAGATGCCTTCTTAGTCCATACTTTTTGCTGTTTGCTGATGGTAGATAGCTGTGTAAAGTTAGTCTGGACTTAAATTCAAAGCTGCTCCACACTTTCATCTTTGTTCATGCGTGCATATGGTGAATGAAAGATGAAACATTTGCAGACCTTAGAAGATAGCACAAATTCCATGAAACTGTGAGATTTCTGGTTAAGTGGAATATTGTTTCCAAGAAGCTGTCCATTGCAGGAACTCCATTATCACTGTTCACAATTAGTTGCAAATCTAGGAACCTCCTCTCTTCCCTACCCTTTTTCATTTTATTTAATGAGTGACCTATGCTAAGGTTCATTGCACATTGTAAAGCTAAATCCAATGACAAAAATGGAGTTCAAGACTGCTGTTTGAACCTATAGCAAATGCACAATAACTCTCCCCATCTTAAGAACTCCGTTTCAAGATCCTACTTCCCCACTTTGTAATCCATCTGTAAGACCGCCTTGTGATTCTAGCAAATCACATCAAACAACTGAGATATTCCAAGCATTGTCAAGACTTGACATTAGAGACCTTGGGATAGTGTTCTGCAATCTGATTGTGGAAGATTGTCTTTCAAGAGAGGCAGTGCACTTATGCTCTGCCTGTGTTGAGAAGTGCATAAAAAAAACATCAACACTAGTTAGCACCAGCTTTGGGCCCAGATTCTTACCCAAAAGTATCATAAAGATGTTAACACTTTTGATGTTCCCTGTTATCCTTTGGAAGGAATGGAATCTATGATTTGGAATACCCTCAAATCGGTGGCACATTTGGTCAAGAAGAGGCTTTTCTGGATTTGTCATACAGGTTCTCAGGCTCTTTTTTGGTGGGATTCTTGGGATGGTCATCCTCCTATTCTTTTTGCTTACCCTCACCTCTAGTCTTTTTGTGACCATATTACTGTTGGAGGTTGGAACATGGTTGAGCATTATAAGGTTGTTTAGAATATAGGATTGGCTGCTAGCCTAGATGGAAGCACTCCTCGGATTGGCCGCCAAGAGGGTTAGAGGGGGATAGGCATGAGTTGGCTCAGATTCTTGCTTCTCAAGAATGTAATTCTATGGCAAGGTAAGATGTCTTGGCATGGAGTAATAGTGATTTATTTGGTAAGTACTCAGTTTCAGCTAGGTATGGTGAGTTGCTTAGGAAAGTGTTTGGGGACATTGAGGTTCCTTGGTGGAAACTAGTGTGGAACAAATTTTCTTGGCCCAAGTGCAATTTTTTTCTGTGGTTGGTGGTCTAGAACATGTGTCTTACTTGGGATAACTTGTGCAAGAGTGGGTTTCAGGGGCCCTCGTTGTGTGTTTTGTGTTGTAATAGTGAAGAGAGTTTCTCTCATCTCTTCTTCTAGTGTCCCTTTTCTAGGAGGCTTTGGCACCTTTGGTGGGCTGTGTGGAACCAGACTTGTTGGCATGTCTCTTCTTTGGCAGAATTCTTTGCTTGGTGGGGGAAGGCCCATGTTAAGACTTCTTTTCTTCAATTTTCTTCGGCTCTGGGACCAACTTTTATTATTTGGCATATTTGGTTGGAGAGGGATTACATGATTTTTCAAGATGTGAAGTTGGTTGTCCAACATCTATGGTGGAAGATTCTTCATTCTGTGGGAGAAACTACGGTGGCTAAGTGTGACTTAGTTGGGGGTGTGGATCCTAGAGAAGTTGCCTTTTGTACTCGTCTCAATCTTCCTCTTCAGCGAGGGGCTACTTAGAATGCTAGTCTGATCATGAGAAACAGATGTCGCCATCCCCTTCGAAAGATAAATAGGGAAGGGCGTTGGTGTCCTCCTCCTCAAGGTGTGTTGAAAATCAACACTGATGGTTCTTCTCATGGAAATCCTTGTCATGTTGGTATTGGAGGTCTTGGCCAGACTAGTTCTGGGATCGTTGAGTTTATCTTTTCTGTTTGTAAGGGTTAGTATATTAACAATGTGATGGAGGCTCTTGCCATTCTTTGTGTTGTGGAGCGTGGTTGTGCTCTTAGGTAGAGATAGATCATTTGTGAATCTGATTCTCAGGTAGTTGTGACTTTGTTGAAGAGGCAACCGTTAGAGGATGTTAGTTGGCATTTGGCTGTTATTATTAAAAAAATTCTTAATATGTGTGCTTCCTTGGATTCTATTTCTTTTTGTCATATTCCTCGGGAAAAAAATGGGGTTGAGGATTGTTTGGATAAATGGGCTTCTGATCATTTGCATGGTTGGAATATTGTTGATAGGGGTCAATTACCCCTAGATTTGTCTCAAAATTTGTACCAATTAGTGGAGAGTGATAGGGTTGTGTAATGCCCTTGCTTTGTATTGCTCTTTTTTGATTTGAATAAATTTTTACCCCTCTTTTAGTCAAACAAGTGAAAGAGAAAAAAATGAAATCTAATTTTTGTGCATTATTAGTTGATCCAAGAACCAATACACTCCTACATAAATGTTGCAAGAGATTACCTATTCATTAGTTCCAACACTAAGGAATAAGTAATATTTTTTTAGGTAGGTGATGGATGGTTTTTTCCTATACCCTATGCAAAAATAATGCTCAAGGGCCCATAATATTTCTTGAGAAAAATCTATTGTGAGTTTGTCCTCACTGTGATTTCAAATTACTTTGCTATGCATGATTTCTAAGGAAAATTTGAAGGCTTTGCATAGGATAGGAAGGGGGAACATAGTTCCTAGGAACAAGTACCGATACACCTAGCTATGATAGACATTTAGCATGCGACAATCCCTTTTATTGTGAAGGAGAGTGTTGAGGTGGAGACTTTATTGTCTATTACTTACATAAACTTTGTTATAGCATACCAAGTCTGCATAGGGTGATAGTGAAGCTTCTAGGAATTACATCACCTTTGTCATAACTGGATCTATCTATAATTATGAGTTTGAAGATTCTCAAGATACATAGACTAGAGAGGAATCTCCGTACTTTTAGGAGTGTTACACACAAAGATAAGACTGGGATACATCCATATATTGATAAATGAGTTGCTCGATATCACATTTAACATTGATCAACATGTAATTTCAATAAGGTTATGCAATTTATTATATTTTATTTTTAAATCTAAGGTTAACTATTGAAAAGGGTGAAAAAAATTGGGGTTATATAAAAGGGGGTTCACCAAAATGATAGTAAATAACCCTATTTTCCACTATTTCATTCAAGAAATGAGATCCAAACAATGAGATGACTGTGAACCAAAAGGTGAGTCAAATCAAGGTATGAATCTACAAATTTCCCTTTTATGCAAGGATGGGCTTATGAGTCAAACAACACTTTGGGGAGAAAGATTAAAAATAGCAAATCAAACCCAAAATACAAGCTATAAAGTACATTTAGAAGATTAAGCTCAATTTTGATGGAACCAATAGTCAAATTGCAAATCTAAGAAGGGGAAAGTGAAGTGTACTAGTCACCAAATTTTTCTTTTTGAAGCAAACTGAGGACTCATTCGCCCTATGGTGAATGGGTCCTAGCTAGGGCTCCTGAAAATCAATTTATGGGTTTTGTTCTGCTATGTCTGCACTCCCAAATTCCCAAATCTCATGGTTGGAAATCAAAAAATAATTTTTTTAGGTCCATTTTTGTGAAATTGCAAGAACTTTGACAACTTTGTAATTTTTTCTCTCCAAGAGATCTTCTACTTAAAATCTACAATCACACATCAAGAGAGTAAAATGTTGTTTGTTAGGTGAATGGGGGTTTTCCTTCATAAAACATTGTTTTGGTAATTGAACCTTGTAATGAAATGAAATAGCATGAAGGAATGATGAATGAAAAAATCCAATGGCACAACTCACAAAACCCCTTTTTGAACCTTTGAATATGGATCTGCAACTTGCATGAAATGGCTTCAATGGATGTGGATCTTGATCATGAAAATTGACTTGAAACAATGCCTTTGAATGCTTGAATAGATCTTGAACACTACATCAACATATTAGCTCAAATAACATGCCTGATGCAAGAAAGCTTTGACATGATAATGGAATCTTGATTGTTGCAATAATCTTCAATAATTTTTCCCTTGAATGCCTTGAAATACTCTTGAATTTCTATTGATCTCATAAACTTGCTAAAGGAATGCTCACCTGAAAATTCTAAGATGAAACATAATGAAATGACCTCTTATTTATACATATGTTAACATGAATTCTCAAAATTTAAACAACACAAGCCGATATGTGAATACACATTTGAAATCATTGAAAACCCGCCAAAAGCATATTTAAAATTTAGGTCCGAGGCCCAAGTGAGGACCCATTCGCCCTTGGGCGAATGGGTCCTAGGTCACTTACCTAGGCCACACATTCTCCAATGTTAAGTGTTATGTTATGACATTGATGAATGTTGGGTTTTATCCTTCATAAATTATAATTAATTAGGCTTGGATTTGAATTAAAGGGGACAATCAAGATATAATTTGTTGCAAGCATGAAGGTTTTTTCATTTATGTCAACTGGTTAATTGGCTATCAACTAGTTGTTATTGTCATTGATGTCATGGAAGTTGATTTTTGGTTGTATACGTCGAGGATATTGAGAAAATTGTAATAAAGAAAGTTTGCAGATATTTTGTGTGTGCTATGGGATGTGCTATGGGATGTGCTTTGTATTGCCTCTATTCTTGTGAATTCTTGACATATTATTCATGGTTTTTGGTAGTTTTTGTACCCAGAATTTGGGTCTCTAGATTGTTGTGTAGTGCGAGATATCTTCACTAGTTGTGATCTATGTAGTTTGATGTGTCTGGATGAGGTCCGAGAGAAATGTAGTTGCTTTGGATTTCTTCGTACTTTGGTTTTATGACTTGCTTGGTTCCTTGGAGTAGAGCTTAAATGCTTAAGGTAGGTCTGGGATGGCGAAAAGAATAGTTATTGAGTGTCCTAAGTTCGATGGCACCGACTACACTTTCTGGAAGGCAAAGATGCAAGGATATTTGGAATATTGTGGATATGATGTTGAGAAAGATTATAAAACTCCATACATGGCTCCGAATAATGGTCCAAGTACTACTGATGAGACCAAGCCGCATGATGCAAAAAAAAGGTAAAAGTTATTCTGAAGAATAGTCTTTTCACATTCTAAATTAATTAAAGTTGTAAATCTGAAGACTGCTAAAGAGGTTTGGGATGAATTGGAAAAGATCCATGAAGGAGATGAAAAGGTTAAAGAAGTAAAGTTGTAGAATTTGGAGGCACAATTTGAGATCCTACAAATGTCTAAAGATGAGAACATTAAATCCTATGTACAGAGAGTGGATGAGCTGGTAGGTGGTATGAGAGAACTTGGTGCAATAGTGGATGCATCCATGATAGTAAAGAATGTTCTTAGGACTCTCTCTGATGCATATAGTGAAAAGGTATTTGATATTAAGGAATTTGTAGATTATAAGACCTATATTAAGGATCAATTGTTGGGTACTCTAACATCATTTAAAATGAGAAATCCTAGCTTGAGAAATGGATCAAAGATAGAAACTGCTTTCAGGGCTACAAAAGTTGAAGATACTGTGATCTCTGTTGTTCATGCTAAACAAGAAAAGAACTATTGGGTTGTTGACAGTGGTTATTCACATCACATGACCAGTGACAAAAGTAAGTTTGTTAAACTTGAAAAATATGATGGAGGCTTAGTTAAGTTTGGAGATGATACTGGTGCTAAGATTTGTGGGATAGGTTCAGTCAGTTTTGACGGCAAACATAATATTGATGATGTCTACTCTATTAAAGGTTTAAGGCATAATATTTTGAGTGTTGAAAAGATGTGTAGTAAAGGATATAATCTTGTGTTCAAGGATGAGAAATGCAAAACAAGGAAAGGATCTGAAACAGTGATTGTTGTTGGAAATAATTTTGAAGGAAATATTTATCAAGTTAAGGGTGTTGATGGACATTTCTTTATGTCTCAAATTAATGATAGTTGGTTATGACACCGGAGGATGTGTCATATGAATTTTGATAATGTGATGAGAATCAGTGTTGTACAAGTTTTGAGAGATTTACCAAGGATTGTAAAACCTGTTAAAGTAATTTGCAAGGATTGTCAGTTTGGAAAGCAAGCTAGAAACAACTTTAGGTCAAAGGAACAATCTAGTACCAGAACTCCTCAGCAAAATGGAGTTGTTGAAAGAAATAAAAAAAAATGGTTCAAGAAGCTAGTAGAATGATGATTACTAAGGCAAGTCTACCAAAAGTCTATTGGAGAGAAACAATTCACACTGTTGTTTATGTGTTTAATCGAGTTCAAGCAAAAGCTAAATACACTAAGACTCCCTATGAATTGTGGTATGGAAAGATTCCTACTGTAAAGTATTTTTAGGTATTTGGAAGCAAATGTTATATCAGAAGAGATGAAGAAAATTTAGGACAACTTGATGCAAGGTGTGATGAAAGCAATGGAAGAACTTATGCATATTGAGAAAAATAAAACTTGGGAAATGGTGCCTAGACTGGTAGATAAAAACATAATTGGATCAAAATGGGTATTCATAAACAAGTTGAATGAGAATGGAGAAGTGGTCAGAAATAAGGCAAGGCTTGTGTGTAAGGGTTACTCACAAGTAGAAGGTATAGATTTTCAAGAGACTTTTTCTGCGGTGGCTAGGATGGAAGCTATCAAAATGTTTTTGGCATTTGTTGCTCATAAAGATTTTAAAGTTTATCAAATGGATGTAAAGTCTGTGTTTCTGAATGGTGAATTGGAATAAGAAGTTTACATGGAACAACCAAAAGGATTTCAGTTGTTAGATCAACTAGATATGGTCTGCAGATTAAAGAAGGCTTTATATGGATTGAAGCAAGCTCCTAAAGCTTGGTATGCAAGGTTGGATAGATACTTGATTCAACAAGGTTTCAGTAAAGGTACGACATATAGCAATCTTTATTTCAAAATTGAAAATGACAAAATCTTGATAGTAGTTGTATATGTTGATGATATTATCTTTGGAGGAAATGAAACTATGTGCAAGATTTTTGCTCAAGAAATGAAAAAGGAGTTTGAGATGTCTATGTTTGGTGAGATGAATTTCTTTCTTGGGTTGCAAACCAATCAAACAGACAAAGGGATTTTTATCTCACAGTCAAAGTATGTAAAAGAAATGTTGAAGAAGTTTGGGATGGATGGTTCCAAACCAGTATGCACTCCTATGGTGACTGGCTTCAAAATGAGTAAAGATGATGATTATCCTAAGGCTAATTAGAGCAAATAGATCTATGATTGGAGGACTGTTGTATTTAATTTCTACCAAACCGGATATCATGCATGCAATTTTTCTTGTGGCTAGATTTCAAGAGGACCCTAAAGAAACACATGTTGCTGCTATTAAGAGGATATTCAGATATTTGAATGGAACTTCATATTATGGCTTATGGTATCCTAGGGATACTAATTTCACACTAAACTTGCTTATACAAATGCAGATTGGATAGGTTGTATTGATGATAGAAAAAGTACAAGTGGTGGTGCATTATTTCTTGATTACAGATTGGTGTCATGGTTGAGTAAAAAGCAAGATTCAGTTTCCTTATCCACTACAGAGGCTAAGTATATTGCTGCAACATCCTGTTGCACACAAGTTGTATGGATGAGACAAACATTGAAGGATATCAAAGTAATATATGATGATCTGTTGTACCCAAAATAAATTTTTGGCATTCTGTATAAATTGAGCTAAATCTTGTTAAAATTCCTTGTTAAGTCTGTTCTAGGTCAAACTAATCATAGAATCTTGGTGGGTTTCTGTCAAGGAACACATGTGTAAAATTCTAAAAAATTTAAAATTAGGGTTTTTCGCCCCTATTTTTAGGGAAACCCTCGGAAATAGGACCTTCCCAAAAATGATTGAAAATGATTTTGATACGGTTAAAAGGCTTCACGATCACATTGGTCAAGTCAGAATCATCAAAAGATAAGTTTTACTCTGGTGGGTCTATTTCTATTTTTCAGGAACAAAGTTAGGAGCTCCGCAGCCATTAATGGCGGATTGGCCAGTACCAGGTGTTGAAAGCTAACCTTTGAAAGCTTCAACGACGCAACCATGGCGGAAAAGGTAAAAAATGATGCTGTTTGATGAAGGAGATTCCTGAAAGTGAAAAAGGTCAAAATTTGACTAACTCTGGAAATGTTACAAAGGAGAGATTGTTTGCATGCTGAAAAGAGCCTTTTTCAAGCAAGGGCGGCCATGATCTTTTAAGGTCAAATGAAGTCACCCAGATCATCCAAGGCATTCATTCTTGAAATTTTCCTGCTGGCGCGACAGTGAAACAAATAGATTAATCATCTGAGGGACAAATCACAAGTAATTGCTGACAAAGCAGAAAGAGGCAGTTGAGGAAATATCAAGAAACCACAGTTAACGGCGAAGTTTGAAGAAAAAAGAGCCTTTCCAAAAGAAAGGCGCCCTTCTTTCTTGACCTCCAGATGCTGATAAATGACAAAAGGCTTCCTAGGATAATCTTCTCAGCCCAAGTAGATCTCGGAAACGCAACTGCAAGCACCAACATCTGACAGAGCATTCAACGGATAATCTAGATCAAAGTAGGCAACTTTTCAGATGAAGAGGATCAGGCCAAAAGGAAAAAGTGCCCTTTTCAAGGAGGGGCGCCCTTAAATAAAGGAACCCTAAATTGAGATCCAGGTTTTCTGAAGTCAGTCATTTTTGGCAGAACAGAGCTGGGTACCTGATGAGACATCAAGCGAAATCATCTGACTCTCCGATCAACGAGAAATCCAGATCAAAGCACGAGAGGTCATTTCAAAAGGCTGAAGAACGAAGTTTGAAAATTCACTAAGGCATTAGAAAAAGCGCCTTTTCCAAGAAAAGGCGCTCATTCTTTTGAAGCCCTAAACTCAGCTTTTCATCATCATGCCTCCCAGGCACTTCTTTTCAGTTTGGAACCAGCTCCATAGTGAATGTGTTCGCAACATCTCAGGATCAACAGATAACGCTAGATTCAAGATCAAACAGAGGGTTTTCAGGAGAAAATATTTAAAATCTTGCAAGAAACCAAAAGGGACGCCTAAAAGAAGTCAAGGGTCAATTTGTTGACTAAAGTCAAGAGCTTTTGAGTTAAAGTTGGCTAAAAGGCTCCACGATCAGTGGAAATCACCTTTTCAACTTTAGATCAAGCCAAAATCACTTTTTGAGCTTGAGTTGGGTCCCCAAACTTGTGGATCTAAGGCTTAAACATATATATTCAAGGTGAAGGCATCCCATTTCATTATTTCATTGCAGGATAAAAGATCAAGAACAGCCTCAAGTTCTCAAGGACACCATTGATAGATCTGAACAAGGTTTTCATCCGTTCTTCAATTTTTCTTGCAGATCTAAAGCAGAAGAGGATTGCTATTTTAAGGATTGGACCCAGTGATAGATTTTTTCAGGGAATCACATAAAACATCCAATCCATCTTCTATCTACTTCCTCTCTTCTGGACTTAGGTTTTCTTGCATTTGACAGAAAAAGCAATAGGCTACATCAGATCAGATCAACTGGGTAGATTCAACATTATTTTCCAGAGAAACCCATCTCGACAAATTTTCCAAAATCAGCAAACTTGCTGCCCCTATTTTTGTGGGTTTTTCCGAAAAAGTTTCAGAATCCAATTTCTGAGGAATTGGGTTTGTTCAGCATTGAAGCATGAACAAAACCCATGTGCCAGATTTTTTCCGAAAAAATACTTCTCGGCAGGGTACTATTTTCAAGGGTTTCCGAAAATCATCTGAACAAGGTCAAGCTTACAGTCAATCTTTAAGTTTTTTGAAGATGTAGTACTCCCATGTACAATACGAGACCAAGACGGTCTTACTCCATGATTACTTGAAAACAGTTGACACAAATTTACACCAAGTAAATCCAGTGGTTGATTTGGAGCAGCTAAAAGGCATGATTCAAATCACATTGCAAAATATTGAAGAATCTGGGTTGCTGCAGGCCGCATCAATTCCCATCACACTACAAAGTGTAGAGCTTGTAATCGCTTGTATCAAGCATTACAATCCTACCACTAGAGAAATCAGAGCAGCGGATGGAAGAATTGTTTGTAGTCTAAAGCCTCAGGATATTGAAAGGTGTTTTGATATTCCATCATGTCCTAATAGCAAAGTCATATCAGTGACAAAATGTGAGAAGGAATTTGAGACAGCTAAGGACAAATGTCAAAAGGTAATGGTTGAAAAATGGTTAAAAGTGACAAAGGAAAGCTTGCCTAAGTCGTTGGGATGAGGAGAATGTAAAGATGAGTACGCAGTGTTAATCACTCTACTCAATAGAATCACTGGAGAAGAAGATGGTCATCAATTCCAGCCATGGATGTACTATGTTATTGCTAAAATCATTGGCAGAAGGGAATATTATGACTGGGCCACTTTGATTAGTGACACACTCCACCAACAAATCACTGGGTATGTGGAAGCTCATAGGTTCCACATGTGCTCTTATCTGGTATACTTGATAGCCTTCCAAGGCGATTTCAGGTTATTGAACAATGTGGGAAGCTTAGGTGTGCAGAAGGTTCACGAACATTTCACACGTCTTGAGTTTACTCAAGCAGAAAGACACTTCAAGAAAAAAATTCATCTCTTCATTATGCACACAGTACGTGAGCTTAACCATGAGATGCACGTGCGTATTTCACTGACAGCTAGAGAGGCAATGGCGGATTGGACAGATTGGTTCATCCAATTTCCTACATTCTCCTACATACGCGTGTATGGCTACATTGGCCACCCCGCCATGCTACCAAGATACCCTTCAGATAGGGTAGTCTTCATGGAATTCCGGAGACAATTGTCTGAGGTTCATGTCTACTTGCGCTTGAAGAGGAAGACAGCTGTTAACTTTCCCGTTGAAATGGGACTATATAGATGTGGATTCACGGCAGATGCTAAGATGATGAGTCAGGAAACGGTGAGGTTTAACCTCAAGTATCTCATTGAGAGAAGATCCTATGATCCCAGAGGACTCTATGCAGCACACCTCAAGCAACACTCATCACATAAGTCTTCTATGGAAGATTATTGGGTAAATTGTAAAGACGAGTATGAAGTGCGAAGAAGGAACTACAGCAGATTCAATCTCCCACAAATTTCTTATTTTATGTCAGCAGACATTGAGGGCCTGTCCGATGATGAAGGGGAAGTCATTCTCCCCTCATTCTTCGCAGATTCAGTTGACTCCCAACTGCTCCCAAGAGTGGATTGGTATGCCAAAGAGAACATGTCTATAGAAGAAAGAACAAGTAGAGTGGTTAGAAATAGCCAACTCTATCTCGACAACAAGAAATCAAGGAAGGTGATACCTCACAAAACAGAGCCGCCATAGGTTCAATCTACACCACCTTCCACTTCAAAAAGGAAACCTAGGCAGAAGCAATGGTGCAATCCTCGCTGAGGGATGAGGATGTCAAAGCCTACAAAGCCTAGAACATAGAGGACACCTATGGAGAAAGCCACGCATAGTCCTGAAATAATCACGGGTATTGCTGCCCCAGAACAAAGAGTAGAGACTGCTACCCCTAATTCAACAGAAGTTATCATGGAGGAACCAACAGTAGTAGTTGCTAAAGAACCAGTGGCAGAGCCAATGGCAAAAGAAACAATAGTAGAAGCAGCAGCAAAAATGGTGCCTGTTATGGAAGCAGAGCCACCAATATCACCAGTATCACAGCGGATACAAGTCCTCATCGACTTGGATTCGCCACTGAGAGACATTGCTCCAGCACAGTCTCATACATCTAGCATTCAAGGGCCTCATGTCAATATTTTTGAGTTGTGTCTACGTCTTGTGTTTAAACAGCTCGTTGTTTCATTTCCCTCCTCGGATAGGAGTCCCTCCTCCTTGGACATTTGTTATTGACAAGTTGTCATTTGTTGTTGTTTAATGTATTGACTTTCAAGCTATACTTCAGATAGAAGTCCCTCCTCCTTAGCAAGCTCGCTGGCCAAGGCATCGTAATTTTTTTTTTCTCGTAAACTATTTCCTAGACCATACCTCAGATAGGAGTCCCTCCTCCTTGGCAGGTCTCAGATCTAGTTTATCATATAGAGTGTTTGCTTGTACCAACCTTATCTTGGTGTATACCCGAGAGTTCAGAGCCTTGGTCATATTCTCAAGAGACGGCGAATTCAGGTGATCCAACCAACCCATTCCCACTCCTTTACCCTCATGCTCTGTTTACCTTGAAGGTATTGGATAGATAGAAGCTAGATTAGTCGTAGTTGAGATCTGCAGAAACCAGAGAAAAAGCTTAGCTACGGCGCATTGTGTTTGTGCACCCTTGTGTTCTGCTGCTGAAGCATAAAAAGATAGGAACTTTAGTTTACATTTCCCTTCCTTACGCATTGCTCCCAACAGAGAGGGACTTCTCATCTTTAAATAACGAAGAAGTGTTGCAAAACATTTGAAATAGCTGAACGTTTACAATCAACACTCTAGAGGTGCTAATTTAAATGCCAACAGTTTTCTTGTGCCCACCATGGGGCAACGAGGCATCAAACTTCAAGAAAAGCTAAATGCTTTTATGTCATGGGAATGACTATCTGGTGTCCTTGGGCACTAGTAGAGCAACTTGATCTTGTTTGGGCAACTCTCCAACCAAACTTACATACATTAAAGGAGAGCAATCGGATATCATTAGCAGCTTGCGGATCTTCATCTTCGAGAAGAATACATCACCAGCTCAGTGGAGAGCCGCAACCATTACTCTAGAACAGGAAGAAAGAAAGGCTGATCTAGCAGCTGAGAGACCAGTATTACTACCACCTGCGTGGTAGTAAACATCCTAGCTTACCAAGTATATACAAGGAGGACCAATCCTCTTTTTCAAGAAGAAGTCGGAGAAGCATCCGACATAGAGCAGATCTTTCAAGAGGTTCGAGAGCAATTTTTAGAAGAACCTCGGCAAGAACCTCCTGCTCAAGCAATGGCCGATAACGTTAACATTCATAACGGCAATGGCCGTAATAATGGTAATGGCAACAACAGCAACAATGGCAATGGTAACTACATCAACAATCTTTTCGGCAATGGCCGAAATGTAAGAGTTGCCAGACGTGCTGCCCCACTTCCATGGGGTAACAACATAGGTCCTTTGGCCTTACAAGGAAATCATGAACTTCCCAAGGGATCATGGAAGCATTTCCCAAGATTCTATGGCGAAGGGACTAGACATCCTGATGAACATCTCTCAGCATTCATAGCGGCCTGTTTCGTTTTGTCTGTGCCACACGAAGATATCGTTGTTCGACTCTTTGTCAAAACTCTTGAAGCGAATGCAGCTGACTGGTTCAATCATTTGCAACCAGGGATTATCACAAATTGGGAGGACATGAGCAAAAAGTTCTTGGCTAGATTCAGACCTGCTGAAGACAGTCATCAACTGTTTGCCCGTTTATCTAACTCAAAGATGGAGTCCACAGAACCGATGAGAGAGTTTGTAGCAAGGTTTAATTGCCTAGTTACACGACTTTCCCACATAATGAATCCATCTGATGAGATCCTAATGAGCAGCTTCATCAACGCCCTACCCTCAGAGATAGCCTTTTTCATAAAAGGCAGTCATGAAGAAGACTTGCTGGTAGCTCAAGAGAAGGCTATCGAGCTTGAGGATCACATGATCACTACGGGGAAGATGAAGAATGATGCCATCAGACCGCTGGTCCAAGCATCAGCGGATCCATTGCTACAGAAGGTAGCAAATGAGGTGACCATCCTCAAAAGACAGTCACCTAACCAAGGGAAGCAAGCAATGCCCACACCACAACCATTCCAGCCTCAACAGCAGTACCAACCTCAACAGCCTTATTAGCTGAAGAAAAATAATTTCCAATCATTTAATAACTTCAAGCCGAAGTTCTCGGGACCGCCTAGACAAGCAGAACCTGAGAAATCCAACGTGTTATGTTGTTTCCATGATTCAGACGAACACACTGGGTCTTCATGCCCTGAGAATCAGAGAATGAACCAAATAATGGGATATGCCGGAGATGCAGTTCCAAGCTCCAATATAGTACCTTCAAATTTGAACGTTGCTCCACCTCAAATGAATGATTTCAATGGCGACTCCGCAACGTGATACTTTCATAGCAAACCCGTAAATCAAGAAGAAGAAGACTACCGTCAATACAATCTTTCTGTCAATCATGAGAACCTGTCAACACCTGTGTTTACACGTGCTCAGCATTTCAAAGCACAAAAAGAAGAAGACAAAAGACAGCAGTCCAACGAAAAGGGAAAAGAAGCTTCAACTTCTAATCCCAAGTCTACACATGAATTCGTCACACCAGTTTCTCAAGAATCGTCTTCGACAAGTTTTGACATAGTGACATCCATGATGAAGATGAAGGTACAAATTTCATAGCTGGAGTATCTCCAGGATCATCCTGATCAAATGGATCGGATTCTCAAGGTGATTCAGAAGCCAATCGTCATGCAGCCCACGTTGCTAGCGTCTTCCATACCAGCGGGAGAAAATCCAAAACCTTTTTACATATCTTTGTATATGGGAGGATATAAGCTTAGCAATTGTATAATTGATTCAGGGGCATCTGACAATGTCATGCCTTTACAAATCATGAAAGCTTTAGGACTATCATGCATGGAAACCAAAGAAAAGTGTTATTCACTTGAATCAAAACCCATGCCATTAGTAGGTCAGCTGAAGGATGCTCAAGTAAGATTGGCATCCTGCCCAAAAAAGAAAATCATGATGACCATTCTCATAGTTGATATCCCAATCAGTTATGGAATGCTCCTGAGCAGAAGCTTCTGCAAAGATCTTGGAGGCGAAATTCAACTGGATTGGTCGTACGCGACAATCCCATTTAAAAAGGGCACCTTCAAGTTGGAACCTGAGGCTAAGTCAACATTCACGGTGGTGAAATCTCAAGACCCACAAGCACAAGTGCTACATCAGAGCACGGGTCCTGGCACGTATGCCATGCTGTCAGAAGTAACTGAAGAAGATGAAAGTCTTGCACTTACCACGCAAACATTGAATGAAGATTCAAGAATGTGGAATATGCAATTCGACGGTAGTTGCTCAACAATAGGTTCAGGAGCAAGAGTTGTCATTACCTCTCCTGAAGGAACACTGTACCCATTTGCTTATTGCTTGTAGTTTGATAACACAAACAATACTACAGAATATGAGGTGCTCATACTTGGCCTCAAAAATGCAAGAGATATGGGTATAAAATACCTTCAAGTCGAAGGTGATGCAGAGCTGATCGTTCAACAGGTCAGAGGGCTGTATCAAGTAAGAAGAAGTCATCTTTCTTCTTACCGACAAAGGGTGTGGAATGCGATCGACTGGTTCGAAGCATTCAACATCAAATACATTCCACGTGAGCAGAATAGCAGAGGAGATTCCCTTGCGGTATCAGCAGCTCTTTTCATGCCCCATTCTGATTTTCATCAGAATGTCTTCGCTATTGAGCTCATCTACAGGCCAGCCATCCCCGACAACTGCGACAATTGGCAGGTCTTTACTAATGATGATGATATTCAAGAGTTCCTTCGCATGGAGGACAATTATCAAGAATTATTCTTTGAAGGTAGTGCTTCTCCCTCCAAGGAATTTGTGGCAGAAGATTCTGAAGTCATGGAATCTGGTATCATCCAACTAAAGGGCAATAATATCCCCAAAGGTCTAGTATCCTTGGAGGATATATTTGACAGACACGATAGACGTGTTTAGGATCAAAGGAATTCTAATGAGAAGACCTCAGCCGACTACCGACAAGTCAACATTGGTACGGAAGATAAGCCTCGGCTGATCAACCTAGGCAAATGTTGCACTGCGGAAGAAAGCGACAATTTCATCTCTCTATTCAAACAATACCAAGACGTCTTTGCATGGTCCTATGAAGACCTGAAAGCATTCAAGCCAAAGGAATTGTCCCATACAATTCCACTAAAGTCTGACATCAAGCCTTTCAAGCAGAAGCAGAGACACTACAACCCGCGTGTCCAAGATACAATCTTCGTGGAGGTGAAAAAGATGGTGGATGCCAAGATCATATACCCGATCCACCATTCCACCTGTGTGTCCAATATCGTTCCTGTACGCAAGAAGAGCGGAGAAATCCGGATTTGTGTAGACTTCAGGAACCTGAACTAGTCATCACTAAAGGATAATTATCCTTTACCCATCATGGAACATACATTGCAAACAGTAACCAGTTCGAAGATGCTGTCATTACTTGACGGATTTTCGGGATACAACCAGATTGCAGTGGCTGAAGAAGATCAACTCAAGATAGCGTTCACCACTCCATGGGGAACGTTTTCCTACGAGAGGATGTCGTTCGGCCTCATCAACGCCTGTGCTACTTTTCAGCGAGCCATGGACTTGGCATTTGGTGACTTAAAGGACAAACTGATTATCGTCTATCTTGACGACCTTACTGCTTTCTCAAAAAAGTGGCAAGATCATTTTTCAGCACTTAGTGAAAGTGTTTGAGAGATGCAGGTCCCATCACATATCATTGAATCCGAAGAAGTCTATCTTCGCGGTGACAGAAGGAAAATTGCTTGGTCACATTGTCTCTAAAGAAGGGACTAGGATAGATCCTAATCGGGTAGATGCAATCAAGGACCCGGCTCTCCCTACCAATAAAACTGGGGTACATTCTTTCTTTGGAAAAGTCAACTTTATATGGAGATTTGTACCTGACTTCTCGGAGTTGACCAAAGATATCTTGGCAATGATGAAGAAAACGACCGCTTTCAAATGGACCAATGAAGGAAGGAAGGCGTTCGAGAAAATAAAAGAGGCCATCAGTAAAGCGCCAGTGTTGGTTTGACCTAATTTCAATAAAGAATTTATTCTTTATTGTTATGCGTCGAAACATACTCTCTCCACCATATTGACTCAAAAGTTGAATGAAGAGACTGAATCACCTATCACTTTCATGAGCATCAGCTTCAAGGATAGTGAATCTCGGTACTCCCAAATAGAGAAGAACACATATGCAGTTGTGAGGGCTGTTAAGAATTTCAGATTCTACATCCTAAACTCTCACACCACTGTGTATGTTACAAACCCCGCGGTCAAGAGTGTCCTCACTCAACAAGAAATGGGCACCAAAAGAGGCAAGTGGATTGCAAGAGTTCAAGAATACGACTTGGATATCAAGCCTACCAAGCTCGTTCGTGGGAGAGGTCTATGTCAACTCTTGGAAGAAGATGGCAATTTAAAGCATCAAGCTGAAGATGGAATCTCAGGAACATAAATAGAAGAAGACCTTCCAATGGTCTTATTAGTTGAATCTGCTCAAGAGTGGTACACAGAATTGTGGTACTACCTAACCTACAGGGAATGTCCAACACACTTGGATAAGCAACAGAGAAGAACTTTGAAATTACAAGCACAAAGCTATGTGCTTGGAGGAAATGTTCTATACAAGCGTGGGCTTGATGGAACGTTCCTACTATGCGTCACCAAAGATCAACAAAGACGATTGTTGGAGGCATTCCACGATCAAGCATGCGGAGGTCACTTCTCATCAAGGGTTACCGCATTCAAGATCTTGCGGGCATTATTCTTTTGGCTGACCTTGTTCCGCGACGCATATGACTGGGTGCACAGATGCACGTTGTGCCAACAATTTGTTGGTAAACTTAAGCTGTCAAACCTTCCACTCAGGCTGGTGGTGATAGATGCTCCATTCCAGCAGTGGGGCATAGACTTTGTGGGACCTATCAACCCTCATTCCAGCAAAGGACATGTCTATGTCCTCACAGTGACAGACTATTTCACTAAGTGGGTGAGGCAATTCCTATAAAGCAAGCTACTTCCGAGGTGGTGTGTAATTTCCTCAAAGAGAACATCATTACGCGCTTTGGAGTACCCAAAAAGATCGTGACTGACAAGGCTACAAGCTTCTCATCAGAGGAGTTGATAGAATTTTGTTTTGACTATGGCATCACCTTGTCCCATTCTTCAGATTACTATCCACGAGGTAATGGACAAGCCGAATCGTCAAATAAGAACATAGTCACAATAGTGCGCAAGATGGTTGATTCCAATCAACAGGCTTGGCACACAAAATTGTACGATGCTCTTTGGGCTGATAGAATCACGCCTAAGAGAGCTATCGGCACTTCACCTTTCATAATCCTATATGGCATTGAAGCTGCGTTACCCATCACTCTAGAGTTGTCCACTTTGCAGCTGGCATCCATGATAGAAGATGAGGAATTCAAAGATCCTATTGAGAAACGTATCTTATGCCTAATGAAACTTCAAGAAGAAAGGGTGGAGATAGTTGATAAGATCACTCAGCATCAAGAGCGAGTGAAGAAGATCTTCGACAAGAAGGCTTGGCAACGAGACTTTGAGATTGGAGATAAAGTCCTTTTATGGGACAAGAGACACGAACCAAAGGGAATGCACAGAAAATTTGACTCCCTTTGGCTGGGGCCGTTCCTGATTCATAATATTGCAGGAGAGAATTCCTATATTCTCTCACATTCAGACGGGAGGCTCTTCCCACTGCCTCACAGTGGGCAGTACTTGAAGCATTTCATCCCTTCGAGGATGGGGTGAGTATATATTGTAAATAATTTTCCTTGCTTTAACGTTATGTTGTTATGTTATTCCCCGTTCAGTGAAGTATTGTCGTGTTTTAGGTGATTTCTTAGATGTTTTGTCGTAGGTGAATAAATTGGGGAACCCAATAAATAAGGTGAACTCTATTTTTAGGTATATATGGAACCAAAGTCCTGAATCCATTACCCAACTGATTAGATATATTGGTCTACGAAACTTGAGATTCTCGGTTCTGCTATGCCGTAGGTATCCGACATGGTCACCAGACAGAGCCTAATGTTGTACCCAAAATAAATTTTTGGCATTTTGTATAAATTGAGCTAAATCTTCTTAAAATTCCATGTTAAGTCTGTTTTAGGTCAAACCAATCATAGAATCTTGGTGGGTTTCTGTCAAGGAACACATGTGCAAAAAAATTTGAAAATTAGGGTTTTTCGCCCCTATTTTTAGGGAAACCCCCAAAAATAGGACCTTCCCAGAAATGATTGAAAATGATTTTGATAGGGTTAAAAGGCTTCACGATCACATTGGTCAAGTCAAAATCATCAAAAGATAAGTTTTACTTTGGTGGGTCTATTTCTATTTTTCAGGAACAAAGTTAGGAGCTCTGCAACCATTAATGGCAGATTGGCCAGTACCAGGTGCTGAAAGCTAACCTTTGAAAGCTTCAACAACGCAACCATGGCGGAAAAGATAAAAAATGATGCTGTTTGATGAAGGAGATTCCTGAAAGTGAAAAAGGTCAAAATTTGACTAACTCTGGAAATGTTACGAAGGAGAGATTGTTTGAATGCTGAAAAGAGCCTTTTTCAAGCAGGGGCGCCCATGATCTTTTAAGGTCAAATGAAGTCACCCAGATCATCCAAGGCATTCATTCTTGACATTTTCTTGCTGGTGCGACAGTGAAACAAACAAATTAATCATCTGAGGGACAGATCACAAGCAACTGCTGACAAAGCAAAAATAGGCAGTTGAGGAAATATCAGGAAACCACAGTTAACGGCGAAGTTCTAAGAAAAAAGAGCCTTTCCAAAAGAAAGGCGCCCTTCTTTCTTGACCTCCAGATGCTGATAAATGACAAAAGGCTTCCTAGGATAATCTTCTCAGCCCAAGTAGATCTCAGAAACGCAACTGCAAGCACCAACATCTGACAGAGCATTCAACAGATAATCCAGATCAAAGTAGGAAACTTTTCAGATGAAGAGGATCAGGCCAAAAGGAAAAAGCACCCTTTTCAAGGAGGGGCACCCTTAAATAAAGGAACCCTAAATTAAGATCCAGGTTTTCTGAAGTCAGTCATTTTTGGCAGAATAGAGCTGGGTACCTGATGAGACATCAAGCGAAATCATCTGACTCTCCGATCAACGAGAAATCCAGATCAAAGCATGAGAGGTCATTTCAAAAGGCTGAAGAACGAAGTTTGAAAATTCACTAAGGCATTAGCAAAAGCACCTTTTCTTGGAAAAGGCGCCCATTCTTTTGAAGCCCTAAAATCAGCTTTTCATCATCATGCCTCCCAGGTACTTCTTTTCAGTTTGGATCTAGCTCCGTAGTGAATGTGTTCACAACGTCTTAGGATCAACAGATAACGCTAGATTCAAGATCAAACAGAGGGTTTTCAGGAGAGAAAATATTTAAAAGCTTGCAAGAAACCAAAAGGGACGCCTAAAAGAAGTCAAGGGTCAATTTGTTGACTAAAGTCAAGAGCTTTTGAGTTAAAGTTGGCTAAAAGGCTCCACGATCAGTGGAAATCACCTTTTCAACTTTAGATCAAGCCAAAATCACTTTTTGAGCTTGAGTTGGGTCCCCAAACTTGTGGATCTAAGGCTTAAACATATATATTCAAGGTGAAGGCGTCCCATTTCATTATTTCATTGCAGGATAAAAGATCAAGAACAGCCTCAAGTTCTCAAGGATGCCATTGATAGATCTGAACAAGGTTTTCATCCGTTCTTCAATTTTTCTTGCAGATCTGAAGCAGAAGAGGATTGCTATTTTGAGGATTGGACCCAAAGATAGATTTTTTTAGGGAATTAGATAAAAATTCCAATCCATCTTCTATTTACTTCCTCTCTTCTGGACTTAGGTTTTCTTGCATTTGACAGAAAAAGCAACAGGCTACATCAGATCAGATCAACTGGGTAGATTCAACATTATTTTCCAGAGAAACCCATCTCGACAAATTTTCCAAAATCAGCAAACTTGCTGCCCCTATTTTTGGGGGTTTTTCTGAAAAAGTTTCAGAATCCAAATTCTGAGGAACTGGGTTTGTTCAGCATTGAAGCACAAACAAAACCCATGTGCTAGATTTTTTCCAAAAAAATACTTCTTGGCAGGGTGCTATTTTCAAGGGTTTCCGAAAATCATCTGAACAAGGTCAAGCTTACAGTCAATCTTTAAGTTTTTCAAGATGCAGTACTCCCAGGTACAATATAATACCAATACAGTCTTACTCCATGATTACTTGAAAATAGTTGACACAATTTTACACCAAGTAAATCCAGTGGTTGATTTGGAGCAGTTAGAAGGCATGAATCAAATCACATTGCAGAATATTGAAGAATCTGGGTTGCTGCAGGCCGCATCAATTCCCATCACACTACAAACTGTAGAGCTTGTAATCCCTTGTATCAAGTATTACAATCCTACCACTAGAGAAATCAGAGCAGCGGATGGAAGAATTGTTTGTAGTCTAAAGCCTCAGGATATCGAAAGGTGTTTTGATATTCCATCATGTCCTTACAGCAAAGTCATATCAGTGACATAATGTGAGAAGGCATTTGAGATAGCTAAGGACACATGTCAAAAGGTAATGGCTAAAAAATGGTTAAAAGTGACAAAGGCAAGCTTGCCTAAGTCGTTGGGACAAGGAGAATGTAAAGATGAGTACGCAGTGTTAATCACTCCACTCAATAGAATCACTGGAGAAGAAGATGGTCGTCAATTCCAGCCATGGATGTACTATGTTATTGCTAAAATCATTGGCAAAAGGGAATATTATGACTGGGCCACTTTGATTAGTGACACACTCCACCGAAAAATCACTGGGTATTTGGAAGCTCATAGGTTCCACATGTGCTCTTACCTGGTATACTTGATAGCCTTCCAAGGCGATTTCAGGTTATTGAACAATGTGGGAAGCTTAGGTGTGCAGAAGGTTCACGAACATTTCACACGTCTTGAGTTTACTCAAGCGGAAAGAAACTTCAAGAAAACAAGTGATTTCTTCATTATGCACACAGTACATGAGCTTAACCATGAGATGCACGTGCGTATTTCACAGACAGCCAGAGAGGCAATGGCGGATTGGGAAGATTGGTTCATCCAATTTCCTACATTCTCCTACATACGCGTGTATGGCTACATTGGCCACCCCGCCATGCTACCAAGATACCCTTCAGATAGGGTAGTGTTCATGGAATTCCTGAGACAGTTGTCTGAGGTTCATGTCTACTTGCGCTTGAAGAGGAAGACTGCTGTTAACTTTCCCGTTGAAATGGGACTATATAGATGTGGATTCGCGGCAGATGCTAAGATGATGAGTCAGGAAACAGTGAGGTTTAACCTCAAGTATATCATTGAGAGAAGATCCTATGATCCCAGAGGACTCTATGCAACACACCTCCAGCAGCACTCGTCACATAAGTCTTCTATGGAAGATTATTGGGTAAATTGTAAAGATGAGTATGAAGTGCGAAGAAGGAACTACAACAGATTCAGACTCCCACAAATTGCTGATTTTATGTCAGCAGACATTGAGGGCCTGTCCGATGATGAAGGGGAAGTCATTCTCCCCTCATTCTTCGCAGATTCAGTTGACTCCCAACCGCTCCCGAGAGTGGATTGGTATGCCAAAGAGAACACGTCTATAGAAGAAAGAACGAGTAGAGTGGTTAGAAATAGCCAACTCTATCTCGATAGCAAGAAATCAAGGAAGGTGATACCTCACAGAACAGAGCCGCCATAGGTTCAGTCTACACCACCTTCCACTTCAAAAAGGAAACCTAGGCATAAGCAATGGTGCAATCCTCCCCGAGGGATGAGGATGTCAAAGCCTACAAAGCCTAGAACACAGAGGACACCTATGGAGAAAGCCACGCATAGTCTTGAAATAATCACGGGTATTGCTGCCCCAGAACAAAGAGTAGAGACTGCTACCCCTGATTCAACAAAAGTTATCACGGAGGAACTAGTAGTAGTAGTTGTTGAAGAACCAGTGGCAGAGCCAATGGCAGAAGCAACAATAGTAGAAGCAACAGCAGAAACGGTGCCTGTTATGGAAGCAGAGCCACCAATATCACCAGTATCACAGCGGACACAAGTCCTCATCGACTTGGATTCACCACCGAGAGACATTGCTCCAGCATAGTCTCATACATCTAGCATTAAAGGGCCTCACGTCCCTCCTAGCGAAGTTTTCCGAGATTCTATTTGGCTTGAAGGCTTCCTAGGAAGGAAGAGGGAAAAACCCTCTTATGAACTTGACTTTACTGAATTCGACCACGTCCCACAAGACACGTTGGCGAAAAGGTTGAAGAAACAAGTTCACATAGAAAGGAATGCAGAGTGTGAGATCATCATAGAGACTGTCGTCCCACCAGTAGAGAAAAGCATACACGAGGTCCAAGTAGCAGACTACACTTTGTCTTAACTTAACCTCAGGAAGACTACACGACAGGTGGAGGCAAACCTTCTTGGAATAGCCTCGGTGAGCGCACAGGAAAGAATAGCTAAGGATGGTAAAGAAAAGGAAGCCTTAAAGGCTGAAAAATTAGAAACTAAGGTCATACATAACCAGCTTGATAAATGGCACACCAAACGTCTCAGCCCTACCAGCAGAACTACTAGATCTCCCCGCCGAACAAAATCATCGGCAATTGATAACATTCGGAAAACACTTGAGAGATCAAGTGGAAGAGTTTGTTCTCAAGGGTAGATGTATACTGGAAAACCTATACTAGTTACAGGATAGAGCACATGGACTTCGTGCAGAGATCCAACAATCAGAACAAAGGATTGCAGAAAAGAGGCTTGAAGACGAAAGCACAATTGCAGATTTGCAATTGGCATATCAATCAGTATACTCTGAAGAAAACAAGCAACATCTCTTTGCTTGGAAAGAACAATTGGCGTACAAGGTGAAAGCCTATGACGCTCATTCAGTAGAGTTGATTGATTATAGACGGGTGGTTTCCACTATTATCAACTTCGCAAGAATGTTGGTGATATCTTTCCCTTGCATGGAATATCAGCGTGAGGGAGGAGAATACATCGAGACGGTCACTGTATAGAACCAGTTCAGGGATGTCATCCGCAGTACCTTTCTTGATGATCCAGATGGTTGCAAGCTGGCTAAGGTAGCAGCTTTATCAACCAAGTTTGAAGAGGCAGCATCTCAGTGTATTGACTTCGGAAATCAACTCACAACGGGTGAGATCATGCTACGACGCCACATCATCATTCTACAAAGCATTAACTCCCCATAAGTTGATGAAGTCAATCAATGGATAGAGACACTGCTGATTAATGGTGAACTATAAATGCACCAAAGAAGGACGCCATACACCCTCCAAGTGACATTTATGAGACTTGAGTTTGACTTGATGCTTCTTTCCAAGTCAACTCAAGATGATATTAAATGTAGTTGGAGTTAACTTGATGCTTCTTTCCAAGTTTAACTCCATTTTCCTTAAATCATGCATTGTCAGATCCCACTGATTAAGGATGTCTAATTGGCTTCCAAGATTTGTGGATCTTAGATCTCCACTAAATGTGGATGTCTATTTTAGAGGGATACTTTCATTAAAGTTCACCTTTAGTTTACTTTCAGTTAACTGAAGTAGTTTCCAGTTGACTCTTTGTTGACTTTCAGTTAACTGAAGTAGTTTTCCAGTTAACTACTTGTTTCCCATTTTTAGGAATAAATCTTGCTAATTGATTGGCAAGAACTCATTGTTAACTCAAGGAGATTTTGGGGTTGCCCACTCCTTTGAGTTCTCTAAATAAGAGCCTTGGGCTCATTGTTTGTTTAACTTTTACTTGCTATGCAAAATTGCTGCGCCATTGTTGTCAATAGATTTGAAAGCAGATATTTGTTCACTCTTGGATGAGAGTTCGTTGGTCGATTGTAATTGTGCATGATTTCATGCCTTTGCTTTCCCAACCTTTGTAATTCATTGATGAAGCTTTGAAGGAGAATATCAGAAGGCGCTTGCATTTTGGCCAATCTTTTTGAGTTGTGTCTACGTCTTGTGTTTAAATAGCTCGTTGTTTCATTTCCCTCCTCGGATAGGAGTCCCTCCTCCTTGGACATTTGTTATTGACAAGTTGTCGTTTGTTGTTGTTTAATGTATTGAATTTCAAGCTATACTTTGGATAGGAGTCCCTCCTCCTTAGCAAGCTCGCTGGCCAAGGCATCGCAAATTTGTTGTTTCTCGTAAACTATTTCCTAGAGCATATCTCGAATAGGAGTACCTCCTCCTTGGTAGTTCTCAGATCTATTTTACCGTATAGAGTGTTTTCTTGTACCAACCTTATCTTGGTGTATACCTGAGAGTTCAGAGCCTCGGTCATATTCTCAGGAGACGGCGAATTCAGGTGATCCAACCAACCCATTCCCACTCCTTTACCCTCATGCTCTGTTTACCTTGAAGGTATTGGATATATAGAAGCTAGATTAGTCGTAGTTTAGATCTGCAGAAACCAGAGAAAAAGCTTAGCTACGGCGCATTGTGTTTGTGCACCCTTGTGTTCTGCTGCTGAAGCATAAAAAGATAGGAACTTTAGTTTACATTTCCCTTCCTTACGCATTGCTCCCAATAGAGAGGGACTTCTCCTCTTTAAATAACGAAGAAGTGTTGCAAAACATTTGAAATAGCTGAACGTTTACAATCAGCACTCCAGAGGTGCTAATTTAAACGCCAACATGATCCCATCTCTATTTTCTCTGATAATACAAGTGCAATTAACATTTCGAAGTATCTAGTGATGCACTCAGGAACAAAGCATATATATCAATAAGGTATCACTTTTTGAGAGAAAAGGTTATGGAGAATGAAGTAAAGCTTGATTATGTGCCTACAAAGGATTAGGTCACTAACATATTTACTAAAACTATTCCTATAGATACTAAATTGAGTATCTCTGAGAGAAGTTAGGGGATATTTCCCCTCCTTTCTTGAACTAGATGCATATGGAGATGCATCAGTCCGGTGGGTCTATGGATCTATCTTCTTTATGGATTGACATTTGGTGGCTACCTCTCAAGGGGAGCAGGTAGTGTCATGCGTTGTCATTGTGGAATTGTTTGGTTGTACTCCTAAGGTAGATAATTTTGTACTAGTAATGTTCTTAATGTCAAAGGGGAAAACAATGTAAAATATCTTTTGCCTTTGCCATTGATTTCAAAGGGGAAGAAAGTATCATGTGAACAAGGGAGAAATCATTCTGGAGATTGATGGTTCAGAGTTGTTGTGTTGTCTTTGATGGTTTTTCACATCTTGTGTTGCCATCAATGACAAAGGGGGAGATTGTTGCAAGTATGAAAGTGTTGTCATTGATGTCAACTAGTTAACTGGTTGTCAACTGGTTGTTGTTGTTATTCATGTCATGGAAGTTGGTTTTTGGTTGTATATGTCGAGGATATTGAGAAAATTGTAATAAATAAAGTTTGTAGGTATTCTGTGTGTGCTCTGGGATGTGATTTGTATTGCCTCTATGCTTGTGAGTTATTGACATGTTATTCATGGTTGTTGGTAGTTTCTATATCCAGAATTTTGGTCTCTAGATCATTGTGTAGTGTGAGATATCTTCACTAGTTGTGATCTGTGCAGTTTGATGTGTCTGGGTGAGGTTTGGGAGAAATGTAGTTGCTTCAAATTTATCTATACTTTGGTTTTATGACTTGTGGTTCTAAGAGTAAGTTGATAATGTCGTGTTTAAGTGAAATTTGTTATCCAGGAAGATTGGATTGAGTTAAGGATGCGTGTACTTAATCATCTTATGTGTTTTACACTAGTATTGGACGACCTTGTGTTAAACACTACTCACAAAGTTCATGAAATAATTTTGAGGCATTTTGGGACTTATTTAGGTCCTCATTAAGTATGAGTTTGGCTCACCCTCATTATATTTCCAACGTAGAATGTTTTGGCACCAACCTAATTTGAATTTGTAAATATGAATGGTATGTGGCCGACCTTGGACGAGTTTCAAGGTTGAAGAAGGTATAAATATAAGTTGAGACGTTGATGAAAGACAAGATAGATGCAAGATAGATGCAAGACTGATGTGAGATTGATGTGAGATAGATGCGAAAAAAGTGTGTGTGATGCGAATTTGAGTAGATCGGTGCAAAATTTAATTGTTGAGTTGTCGGAGGTTGTGAGTGAAGGTGTACTCTATCATTCAAGCATGTCTGCAAGTGTGTGAGCGAATTGTGGTGGAAATCTCTGTTGCATTGAGATAGATTTCTCTTTGTAATTCAGTGGCAATGATCCCTCTAGGCAGTGAGCCCTCAGTGGACAATAAGTCCTATTTTGGACAAGTAATTCCTATCTTGGCAATGAGCCTTTTCAACAGTGAGCCTTTGTATTCAGTTTTGGAATTCTTTATATTGTGAGCTAATCCTCACTGTGGTTTTTCCCTTATTGGGTTTTCCATGTAAATATTTTTAGAAAAATAAGAAGAACATATCATTTTGTTATTTTGGTGTCATTGATGTCACCATGAGTTGCATTTGTGAGGTATAGCTTGAAGTTGTTTTGGTACTCTAGTCCAGTATCTGAACTGGTATTTTGCTTACATCCTCCAATATTTTGGTCCGCATCTATTTGTTGGTGGTTACTGTCACTTGCAGTTTTTGGGAAATGGTTTGCAGATGTCGGGAGCATGTACATTCAATATCTCACATATCTTGATGCTCGTATGGTGTAGTGGCATTACACTAGTAAATTTGCAAATATGCTATTAGGTCTATTCTTAGCTGACCTAATGGTTGTATGGTGTAATGGTGAATTAATTTTTGTTATACGGTTATATGTGCGACCTATCCTAGGTCCATGCCAACTTGATGTAGCATCTTGCATGTGTGAATTGTTTTTTGAGAAGATTTTGTGAAAGCTTGAAGCCGATTGTTGATATTTTTGGCAAATGAGAAGTGCATCTAATTAGGCCGACCTAATTGATGCTTGCAAAGAGATCATGTATATATATCGGACAACGTTTGAAGTTTTATATATAGTTTTTGTGGTGATGTGAATGAAAATGTGAAGAAGAGCGAATATGATGAAGTGTTTCAAGTCAGTTTACTGAGCTTCATTGGAACTAAATCTGCACTCACTAGGTATACTCTATTAGTTCATTTTGTGGCAGAAAGCCATTTTGTCATTGTAATTTTGTAGGAAATGAGCCTTTGTCTTTGGACAGTGAGTCTTGGCAGTGAACCACCCATTTTGTAATATCTTATAATTGGTTATACTATATTGTGAGCTAACACTCACCGTGGTTTTTCCCATTTTGGGTTTTCCACATAAAAATCTTGGTGTTCATGTGTTTTGTGATTTCATGCTATGTTAATGCTTTTACTTATTCTTGCTATTGTATGTGTTGGAATAATTGGATGGTATCTGATTAGTAAATTTAAGAAGATACTGATTCATCCTCCCTCTCAGTATCTTGGACATTTAACAAATCTAATGTTATTGTGTGTTTGGTTTTACTGCTTTCAGTTTCTGCTTCTGCACTTAATGATTAATCACATTAGCAGAGGAAAGGATTTATGAATGGTTATTGATCTAACTTCTAGTGAAAGTTTTAAAGGTTAAAATTACTACAACTAATTCACCGTCCCCTCTTAGTTGTCTTGTTCAACATAATTAACCTCAATTAATTAATAAAGCCCTAGGTTAGTGTGAAAGTGTAAAGATAAACATTACACACCACAAATAAAGCACAATTAAGTCCATTTTATTTAAAAGGCCCTAAAATTAATGTGAATATATAAAATAAATATTAAAACACTAAATTAAGGCATAATTTAGTCCTTTTATTAATATTTTTTTCCCAAATTAAGTGTAAAAAAGGAATACTTTTTCTTACACTACAACTATATTAATCTATTATGAATTAAAACTAATATAAATAATTATATGTAACAAAATTCCAAGGTTAGAATTATGTGAATGGTACTCTTAAAATTCACATTTTATGACTAATAGGTGGATATTAGACCTTCAACATATGGAATCATTGGTGGTAGTGGTCATATGTCAACTTTCACTAAGCTAAGTTTTGATATTTTTAATCATTATGTATGTAAATAATGTTACATATATTTTAGTCAAATAGTGTTGTTGTATTTTTAATTGATGACATTAATTCAAAATCCTCTTAAAATTCATGGTACAATGGAGGTTGGTATTGTTGTAATTTAGCTTTTCCTTCAATGCCTTTTGACAGAGGAATGAGCTAGTCATGGAAATTTTATTTTGTATTTCTTATTTTATCCTACATGATTTAGTGTAAATTTAAATGATAATCATCTTTCGTCTAATTTTATTCTTTGTTCTTTTCATAAGGGGGCACAACTATAGCTCGTGCACTTCCCCTTAGATGGATGAAGACAACAAGTGAATGATTGAGGTGGATTATTAGCTTGTAGTAAGTGACTATTCACTTGCGTCATTGAATATTTTATTTTTTCTATTAATGTGTATATTATTTGTTTATATTTAAAAGGTGGAGATCCCCAAAAACTCAGAGAAGATGCTTGGTTAGCAAGTTAGAAAAAAAATCAATCAATCACTTCTACATCTTAGACTTGTTGACTCTTCCATGATAGTCTAAAAGATTATCTAAGTTATGTTTTTTGCATATATAAATGGCTATGTTGTACATACATTTTTGTTATACCAACATATAACTATTGGATTAATCACCAGCGCCTCCCTTCGAATTCGAGACATGGACTAAATTCCTCCTATGGATCCACTTATCTCTAGTGTTTGTATTGGGCATTAATAGGTCGATCTTTTGGTGCAATGACAAATGTGTTCCAACAATTGGATTCATTGAAAGGTTCCTTTGAAGAAGCCTAATAGCTTAAGGTAGTTTTAGGATGGCACACTTAGTTGCCCAGGAAGAATTGTCTGCAAATAAAGCACCACTCTTTAATGGATCCAATTATGCATTTTGGAAAGTTAGGATAGAGTCCTACTTGATGGCTCTAGTAAATGATATCTGAATGTCAGTTATAGAGAGATATGAGATTCCTGAAAAAACCTCCTAGGGATCAGGTTGGTAAGAAGGCTTATGAAACTAATGCTAAGGAAAGGAATGCTATTTTATGTGGATTGACTAACTCTAAATTTGTGAAAGTGATGCAGTGTAAAAAAACAAAGGATATATGGGAAAAATTGCATACCATCTATGAAGGTGATGACAAATTCAAAGAGGCAAAGTTGCAAACTCATAGATCTCAGTTTGAAAGCTTGAAGATGAAAGAAGATAAAAATATTGCCACATTCCTGCTCCGGGTTGATGAAGTTGTCAACTCTATCTGAGCTCTTGGTGAGGAATTGAAAGAAAAGAATGTTGTGAAAAAGGTACTTAGATCTCTTCCTAGAAGGTTTGATTCGAAAGTCTTTGCAATTGAAGAAGCTAAGGATCTAAATATTTTTAAGATGGCTAAAATGCATGGAATTCTAATTGCTTTTGAAATGAGATTTGAAAGTGAGGACTCTACAAGGAAAGTGTTGGATGTTGCTGATATGTGGTTATCATTGATGTCAACACTATTGGCATTAATGTCTTTAAGGCTGTATATGTCGAGGATATTGAGAAAATTGTAATAAAATAAGTTACAGGTTGTTGATGATGCAATGAAGTTCAGTATAGCCATCATGCTATTGGATAGCTCAGTATATTGATGATAAAAGGTTGTGGATTAAAGGGTTTGTTGTCGAGTATATCTAGTATATCCACGTGAAGTTTCAAAGATCCACATGAAGATTTGATCGAGTTATGAGTATCTGTGTTCTATTAGTTGTTTAGTTGTTCTAGTTGGTGCTCCTAAAAGAAGATGATCTGATTCTAGTAATCTGAGTTGTTGCGGATGCTTCTGTGGTGATTCATGATTCTTGGGGATGTTTCTAGATTGTGATCTATCTGTGTTGTTGATCTGCATTGATTGTTGTGCTCGCAATTGGTGATTTTCTTCTCTGTGTTTATATTTTTCATGTTCATGGCCGATAGGGTGATTGTACCATGTAGTGGATCTACGTGGCATCATTTTTAAAGGTGTTCCAAATTTGAGGATGATATTTTGGGTCCTTACTATGTTTTGGCTGATGTTGTTTGTTTCACATTGAAAATTGCTTATGATTTGGGCTGACAATTTGTACACATTTTTTATATTTTGTTGGGCCGACATGTAGTTGATGTTATTCTTGGTTGCAGATATATATGATTGATTGTTTATACCATTTGGAGGCATGGTGAAGTGAAGTGTGCAAGTTCTATGTGTGAATAATGTTCTAATATTTTGAGAACAGAAGTGAAGTGTGAAGAAGAGTGAGCAAATGAAAGTGTGCTTAATCAGAACTGTAATCAGGCATTAGCAGATGCTATTTTCTTAGTTCAAAATCTTGTGGATTTAATCTGAATGTTTCTGTAAGACAATGAGTCTTCCTTGGGCAGTAAGCCTTTTGTATTTGAGCAATGTGCTCTAGATAGTGTGCCTGAATGCATGTGCATTCCCCATTTATCATACTTTTAATAGAGTATAATCTTGTGGACTAAGCTCCACTGTGGTTTTTCCCCTAACAGGGTTTCCACGTAAATTTTTTTGGTGTTATGTGTGTTTATGATGTGATGATAGTTTATGATTTCATGTTTATTTATCAAATCTGAGAATAAGTTTAATAAGTATAATTTTTTTGACAATTGATTCAACCCCCCTCTCAGTTTTCTACCCTTGTGTTTCCAACCATTGGTATCAGAGCAGGTTCCTTAGAAGAAGTTTGATAGCTTGAGGTGATCCGGGATGGCAACATATAAGAAGGATAGTTCGAGATTTGATGAGACAAATCATTCTCTATGGAAGGATCGAATGGAGTGTCATCTGAGATGGATTGGTGAACCTTATTGTAACATTACAAAGAATAGGTATATCATCCCACAGAATGGTCCTTCTACTGCTGGTGAGATTAAAGATGTTGAGTACAATTTCAGGGCTAAGGAAGCATTGTTGAGTGCTCTGACTGATTCCGAGATGAAAAATGTGATGGATCTGAAGACTGTTTATGAGATCTGGAAAAAGTTAGAAACTTTGTATGAAGGTGATGCCAATGTGAAGATTGCTAAGCTGTAAAGTTTGAAGGGGAAATATGAAACATTGAAAATGGGTGAAGATGAGAACATCACTTCTTTTATGCAGAGAGTGAATGAACTTGTGTTTAGTATCATATGTGTTGGTGGAACATTAGATGAATAAAAAATTATGGCTAAAGTCCTTAGGTCCTTGCTTGGTGCTTACAAACACAAAGTTGCTACTATTGAGGAGATCTGGACTGTGACAAATGTAACAAGAGACATGTTGATTGGTAAGCTTGCTGCTTTTGAGTTAAGTGAGTTTGGTGAGTCTCTTCCTAAGACAAAATCTGCATTCAAAGCTACAATCTCTGGAAAAGATAAGCAGAGATATGATCCAAGAGAAAGTTCTTCTAGATAAATGTCAAAGTATGAGTAGGAATTGAGAGAGATTGAAGAATAAGAGAGAAAAATATATGAGCTTGAAGCACTTATTGTCAAGAGAGTACATAGAGGAGAAGGTAAGTATAAAGGGAAATTCCTCTTAAATGTTTGTCTTGCAATAAGATAGGTCATTTTGCCTCAAGGTGTCTAGAAAGAGTTCCTAAGCCAAGACCTAACAAGCCTAGATTCCAAAGAAAGTGTTATTATGTTGTTGATGAAGGTGTGACAGATGATGAATCTGATAAAAGGAATGCAAGTGAAGATGAGTGGGTATTTATTGCTATCAAAGAAAATGATCCAATACCTACTGAATCTGGTAGTTGCATGAATGTGGAGAAAGCTCTAGCTACCAAAGTTGAAGAAAAGGATGAATGGGTGATTGACAGTGGATGCTCTCATCACATGACAAGTGATAAAAGTAAATTTGTGAGTTTTGAAAAGTATGATGGCGGTGTTGTAAGATTTGGTGATGACAAAGCTGGTGTAATATGTGGCAGAGGATCCATTCCTCTTGATGGTAAGAATAATATTGATGATGTGCTATATGTGGAAGGTTTGAAGCATAATATCTTAAGTGTTGGATAGATGGTTGACAAGGGATACAATCTTCAATTCAAGGATGGAAAGTCTAGAATATTGGGGAGTTTTAGAAATATGATTGCATCCAATACAAAAACAAAAGGTAATATCTTACACCTGAGTACTGCTACTAAAAGTTGTTTGATTGCTCAAGTTGATGAAAGTTGGTTATGGCATAGGAGATTGTGTCATGTAAACTTTGACAATATTATCAAGATAAGTTCTACTTAGGTAGTGAGAGATCTTCCTAAGTTGATAAAACCTACTAATACCATATACAAGGAATGTCAGTTAGGGAAGCAAACTAGAATTTCATTTAGGAGCAAACAACATTGTTCAAATGAAGTGTTGGAGTTTGTGCATACTAATCTGTGTGGTCCTCCTAGAATCAGTAGTTTACAATGAGACAGGTATTTAATGATACTTATTGATGATTATTCTAGATTGATGTGGGTTACTTTCTTGAGGGAAAAAATTGAAGCTCTAGAGAAATTCAAGATCTTTAAGGCTATGGTTGAGACAGAGACAGGTCTGAAGATTAAATGTTTGAGATCAGATAGAGGTGGTGAATTCACTTCCAGTGAGTTTAATTCTTTTTGTGAAGAGCATGGAATAAAGATACAATTATCTGCTAGTGTACCCCTTAGTAAAATGGAGTTGTGGAAAGGAAGAACAGGATAATTCCAGATGCTACTAGGAATATGATGCTGGAAGGAAATGTTCTGCATATCTACTGAAGAGAAGCTGTGAGTATTGTTGTTTACACTCTCAACTAGGTATATGTCAAAGTGATACCAATAAGACTCCTTTTGAGCTATGGTTTGGTCATAAGCCTACTGTTAAATACTTCAAAATATTTGGGAGTAGATGCTATATCAAAAGAGATGAAGATATAGGAAATTTTGATGCTAGAAGTGATGAAGGAATATTTCTTGGTTATTATACTAAAAGTAAAGCCCAGTGCTAAAAAAGAGATTGAGGAAAGTAGTTGAAAGTGCTAATGTCAAGGTTGATGAAGACATAGTTAAACCATCCAGAACCTATGGATATGATTTCGACGATCAGAATAATAGTTCAGATAAAGGAAAGAAAGTTTAGACTTCAAATCAAGTTCAAATCATTTCGGTGAATCAAAAAAATCAAGAGGAAGAAACTAGTGAAAGTGCAGAAGTGAGATCATAAGAGCCTGAAATTCAAGAAAACCCTAAGACTCCAAGATATGTAAGACTGAATCATTCAGAAGATCATATTATAGGTGATAAGAACAAAGGTGTTCAAACTAGGAGAAGAATTGCAGAAGAATACTGTTTGATTTCAAAGCTGAGCCTAGTAATGTCAATGAAGCATGCAAAGATGAACATTGGGTGGAAGTAATGAAAGAAGAACTACAAAAAATTGAGAAGAATGATACATGGATTCTTGTTCCTATACCCAAGGACAAAAATGTAATTGGAACTAAATGGGTCTTTTGGAACAAACTGAATGAGCAAGGTGAAGTTGTTAGAAACAAAGCAAGACTTGTGTGTAAAGGATATTCTCAGATGGAAGGAATTGACATTGAAGAAAAAATTTCCCTTGTTGCTAGGATTGAAGATGTGTGACTATTTCTTGCTTATGCTGCTTAAAAAAGCCTCAAGGTTTATAGGATGGATGTGAAGTCAACATTTCTAAATGGTGATTTAGAAGAAGTGTATATTGAGCAACCTGATGGATTTCAATTGACTGATTAGGGAGGCATGGTTTGTCGGTCGAAGAAAGCATTGTATGGACTTAAGCAAGCCCCAATAGCATGGTATGGAAGATTGGACAAGTATTTATTGAAGCTTAGATTTAATAAAGGTACTGCTAATAGTAATTTGTATTTAAAGATTGATCATGATGAAGGTTTGATTGTTGAAGTCTTTGTTGATGATATCATTTTTGGAGGAGATGATAGTTTGTGCATGAAGTTTGTTGATGAGATGCAAAGTGAGTTTGAGATGTCTATGATTGGATAAATAAAATTCTTTTTGGGATTGCAAATTACTCAGCTAGATAAAGGGATCTTTATATCTCAGTCCAAGTATGTGAAAGAATTGCTAAAGAAGTTTGGTATGGAAGATTCAAAGCCAGTTGGTACACCTATGGTGATTGGATGTAAGTTGACACAAGATGATGATTCTCCTAAAGAAAATCAGACTAGATATAGATCCATCATTGGTGGATTGCTCTATTTGACTCAAACTAGACCTGATATAATGAATGTTGTATGCATTATTGCAAGATTTCAAGCTGTTCCTAAGGAATCTCATGTGACAACTATGAAGAGAATTTTCATATACTTGAAGGGGACAATTGATTTTGGCCTATGGTATCCTAAAGAAGATGACCTTACTTTGAGTACTTATACTGATGTTGATTGGGCAGGAGATGTCGATGTCATAAAAAGTACTAGTGGTGGTGCATTTATCTTGGGAAAGAAGCTGATTTCATGGTTAAGTAAGAAGCAGAATGCCATTTCTTTATCTACTGTAGAGGCATAATATATTGCTTCTGCTAACAATTGTACTCAAGTATTGTGAATGAAGAAAATGTTGAAAGATATCAGAGTTTTGTATGATGAACCTATTGCTATATTCTATGATAATTCAAGTGCAATTAACATTTCTAAGAATCTGGTGCTGCATTCAAAAACCATGCATATATCTATCAAGTTTCACTTTTTGAGGGAGAAGGTGAGTGAGAAGGAAGTCAGATTGGAGTATGTGCTCACTAAGGAATAGATTGTAGATATCTTTACTAAGCCTTTTCCTAAGGATACTTTTGAGTATCTCAGAGGGAAGCTAGGGGTGATTACCCCTCCAAATAAGAATTTAGATGCATTGACTTGCATCAGTCCATGCATTTCATAGTCATATCTTGATCCAGATTGATGTTGTGGTGGCTGCTACTCAGGGGGAGTAGTCAGATGTTCATAAATGTGTTAAGAGCTTGTGTAGAGTGAGATAATGTGTATCTTTTTCATTGATTTCAAAGGGGGAGAAGAGTCATGTGAAAAATATGAAAAGAGTTAAGGAGAAAAGAGTCAAAATCTAAGGGGGAGAAAGTGTTAAGAGAAAGTTGCGTTGATGGTGTTTTTCACATCATGTGTTGCCATCAATTCCAAAAGGGGAGATTGTTGTATGTTGCTGATATGTGGTTTTCATTTATGTCAAAACTATTGGCATTAATGTTTTTAAGGCTGTATATGTCGAGGATATTGAGAAAATTGTAATAAAATAAGTTACAGGTTGTCGGTGATGCAGTGAAGTTTTGTATAGCCATCATGTTGTCGGGTAGCTCAATATATTGATGATAAAAGGTTTTGGATTAAAGGGTTTTTTGTTGAGTATATCTAGTTTATTCACGTGAAGTTTCAAAGATCCGCATGAAGATTTGATCGAGTTATGAGTATCTGTGTTCTATTAGTTGTTCAGTTGTTCTAGTTGGTGCTCCTGAAAGAAGATGATGTGATTCTAGTAATCTGAGTTGTTGTAGATGCTACTATGGTGATTCATGATTCTTGTGGATGTTTCTAGACCATGCTCTATCTGTGTTGTTGATCTTCATTGATCGTTGTGCTTACGATTGGTGATTTTCTTCTGTGTATTCATATTTTTCATGTTCATGGCCGATAGGGTGATTGTAGTGTGTTGTGGATCTACATGGCATAATTTTTGAAGGTTTTTTGAATTTGAGGATGTTATTTTGGGTCCTTACTATGTTTTGGCTGATTTTTTTTTATTCACATTGAAAATTGCTTATGATTTGGGCCGACAGTTTGTACACATTTTTTATATTTTGTTGGGCCGACATGTAGTTGATGTTATTCTTGTTTGCAGATATATATGATAGATTGTTTATACCATTTGGAGGCATGGTGAAGCGAAGTGTGCGAGTGCTATGTGTGAATAATTTTCTAATCTTTTGAGAGTAGAAGTGAAGTGTGAATAAGAGTGAGTAGATGAAAGTGTGCTTAACCAGAACTATAATTAGGCATTAGCAGATGCTATTTTCTCAATTCAAAATCTTGCAGATTTAATTTGAATGTTTCTGTAAGATAGTGAGTCTTCCTTGGGTAGTAAGCCTTTTGTATTTGAGTAGTGTGCTCTAGGAAGTGTGTCTGAATGCATGTGCATTCCCCATTTATCATACTTTTAATAGAGTATAATCTTGTGGACTAACCTCCACCATGGTTTTTCCCCTAACAGGGTTTCCACATAAAAAATCTTGGTGTTATATGTGTTTTTGATGTGATGATGTTTTATGCTTTCATTTTTATTTATCAAATCTGAGAATAAGTTTAATAAATATAATTTTTGTGACAACTGATTCACCCCCCCTCTTAGCTATTAGCCCTTGTGTTGCTAATAGAAAGAGGTGAAATTCATAATATATAGGTCTTCAATTCAACAATCATCTTCTCTACTTTCTCTAGATACATAGATACCTTTTCTTTAGCCTTAACTTCTTCTACAATTCTCTTCTTCAGTCTCTTAATCTATTTTCTAGAACATATTAATTCTTCCAAAAGATCTACTTCATCTTCATTGTTTCTAAAATCCATTTCTATATCCTCTTCATTAGCTTCAAAAGCCATGAATACACCTTTTTTTTTCATCTTCAAAGATATCTTCATCTTCTTTATTAGTATAGTAGCCTTCCTCATTAGTGTAGAAACTCTTTCATTTCTTATGATATTTATTCCTTCTATGAAATGATTTCTTTACATAATTTTTCTCAACATTGTTAGAATACTTATGGGGACAAGTTTATCCATAAAATGACCTACTTCACCATAATTAAAACACTAAAAAGGAACTTTCCTTTATACTTACCAAAACCTCTTTGTAACTTTCTAAAGAAATTGGCTTCCTCTGGATCTAATCCAATATCAGAATCTAGATCAATTTGTTTCTTAGATCGAAAAAGAAGCAAAAAGGATTGAAGAACTTCTAACTAGAAAATTGTTGTCAAGAGAAAAGGACCATGAGAAGCTTGAAGCAGAAGTTGTGTCAATAAGAAAAGAGCTTGAGTTAGTGAATTAGTAGTTGCAAATGAAGTTTGGAAAGAGTACTGAGACTCTAGATTAGATATTGGGATGTTAGAGATCTTTGCATGTAAAAACCGGAATTGGTTTTGATGATCAGAAGAACAAAGAGACAAAACAACCAGTGAGGCCTGCAAAAGCAAGTCTAAAAGTGACTAGTTCTAGAAGTACAAAGTCTGAAAGAGTTATTGCAAGTGATGAAAGGAAGACATAAAATGATGGATTTATTCAAGTTTAAAAGAAGAGTAGAAGACCCAAAAGATAGGGATACAACATCGAGTTCAATTATTCCTTTTCTAGTTATTGTTTTAATTGCAATAATTTTGGTCATAAGGTTGTGGACTGTAGAAAAGCTTTGGTAAGAAGAAATAACTTTTTCAGCAATAATTCATTTAAACCTCTATACAATTTTAAATCATTTGCTACAAATGCAATAATTTTGGACACATTTCTAGGAATTAAGAAAATAAATTTTGTGAGTCCTCCTCTACCAAAAACAAGAAGAAAAGGATCAGAATGTAGAAGTCATGTATCAGATAAAGGCTGGAAGAAGATTTTGGAAGAGAAAAAGTCAGAGAAATAATTGATTGCTTAAATTTCTCTACATGCTCAGAAAGAGAAGAATATGCAGATCATAAATAGTAGATATTCAAGCCACATGACTAGAGATAAATGTAAGTTCATGAATTTCAAGAAATTTGAAGGAGGTTATGTGACTTGGAAATAATTCTATTGCCAAAATCACCAATAAGGGTACTTTGAGTCTTGATGGTGGTACAAGACAAAGACACATGATGTTTTGTATGTTGAAGGCCTAAAACATAATATTTAAAGTGAAATTCAGATGTGTGATAAAGGTTATAAGATATCATTTAGTGTTGAAGGCTATGAAATCAAGAAATAAAGTACCAGAGAACTAATTGTAGAAGGAAGCAGGACAAACAATGACATATATCATCTTAGTGAGCTGAATGGATACAATTGTCTTATTGTGTAGATAGAAGAAAGTTGGCATTGGAACAAAAGGTTGGGAAATATTAATTTTGATGATATTGTAAAGATTAGCTCAAGAGGAATGGTCCGATATATGCCAAAGATTAAGAAACTTCAATCTACCAGCTACAAACCATGTCATGAAGGAAAACAAACAAAAAGTAGATTTCTTGCTAAGGAGTATTCTACATCAAAACCATTGGATATGGTCAATACGAATCTCTGCAGACCAATAAAGATAAAGATTCTACAAGGTGATAGGTATTTCATGATGCTTATTGATGATTACACTAGAATGACTTAGATTACTTTTTAAAAAGAGAAGTTAGAAGCTTTTGAGAAGTTAAGGAATTCAAGGCATTAGTAGAGAATGAAATTGAAAGAACAATCAAGGTTTTGAGATCAAATAGAGGTGGAGAATTCACTTCTGACAGGTATGAAAAATTCTATGAAGAGCATGGGATCCAGAGGAAATTTTATGGTCCTAGGATTCCACAACAAAATGGATTTGTAGAAAGGAAGAACTAGACTATACAAGAGATGGCAATAAAAAATTTGTGTCAAGAAAATCTACCAGATATGTATTGGAGAGAAGCGGTTCAAAATGCGGTATATATATTGAACAAAGTTTAGATCAGATGTAAGAATGATAAAAAACCATATGAGTTATGGAGAGGAAGACTAGCTTCAGTCATACATCTAAAAATATTTGGAAGCAAATGCTACATCAAAAGGGATGAAGAAAATTTGGGTAAGTTTGATTCCATATTTGATGAAGGCATTTTTCTTGGTTTTTCTTTGAAAATCAAAGCATATAGATATTACAAAAAAAGGATAAAGAGGATTGTGGAAAGTGAAAATGTGAGAGTTGATGAAACAATTTAGTCTATTGGTACTCCGAAAATAGAAGATGATGAAGAACCAATCCACAACAATGATGAAGATTCATAAGTTGTTAAAAAAAATTAGAAAAATATGTTGAAAAGAATCACTCTGAAGACCAAATTATAGGAGATAAAGATAGCGGGGTTCAAACCTAGAGGAGAATTGAGAAGGAAACTGAGCAAGTACATTTTTCTCTTCTATCAAAGATAAAACCAAAGTTTTATAAAGAAGAAAGCAAAGAGAAAGGTTGGATAGAAGATATAAGGAAGAACTGAATCAGATCAAGAAGAATGATACTTGGGAACTAGTCCCAAGACCTAAAGGAAAGAATATGATTGGAACCAAGTGGGTTTTTAGAAACAAGATAAATGAAGAAGGTGAAGTGATTCATAACAAGGCTAGACTTGTGTGCAAAGGATATACTCCTGGGTTAAAGGCGTAGATTTTGAAGAGACATTTGCTTTGGTAGCAAGACTTGAAGCAATCAAGATGTTTTTAGCTCTTTCAGTATTCAAGAATTTTAATGTATACCAGATGGATGTTAAGTTGACATTTTTGAGTGGACAACTAGAAGAAGAGGTCTACATTGAACAATCGAAAGGATTTCAATGTTCTGAAAATCTGAGTTATGTGTGTAGATTGAAGAAGGCTCTATATGAACTCAAACAAGCTTCTAGAGCTTGGTATCCAAGGTTGGATGGATACTTGCAGCAACAAGGGTTCCAAAGAGGAAGGGCAAATAGTAATCTATACATAAAAATAGAAGGTGATCAATTGTTGATAGTTGTGGTCTATGTAGATGATATCATTTTTGGTGGTAGTAGTGATGACATGTGCAAGGTGTTTTAGAAGGGAATGTAGAGTGAGTTTGAAATGTCAATGCTATGTGAATGATCTTTCTTTCTTAGGTTGCAAATTACACAATCGAACAAAGGCATATTCATTTCCAAGAACAAGTACATAAAGGAGATGCTAAGTAAGTTTGGTATGGAAGACTACAAACTGGTGGGTACACTTATGGTTACAATATGCAAGTGTTAGAGATTGTAGGTAATAATTTATCAATTAAATGCAAACAAATTATGAAAACATAGCAGATTTATAAAACCTAGAAAAATGGAAAACAAGAAGACAACACAAAGATTTAACGTGGTTCACACAAATCTAGACTACAGAGTAAAAAAAAAAGTTGTGTCACACTTTATAAAGGAAACAACCAACATTAATCCAACTTTTAAACTTGAATCACTAAAAAGTGGCATACATGTTTTGAATTTTGAAATGATGTAAACTAGTAAAATATGTATTTTTTTAGTATATTTCATATTTGTATTTTTTTTACAAAAATAAAAAAATATTTTAAACTAATTTTTAATAAATTAACACTATAATTTAGTTGCTAATATAATGCTTAAAAATGAAGTTGCATGAGACATCAAACTTTTTATAGTAAATTTTGTGTCTTTTTTCTTTCAAATTTTTTATGTGTATTTATAACTTGAAACTTTAGTGCATGGATATATTTTTTTTCCAATTTTGATAAATACATATTTTAAATAAATATTAAAATGTGTGTGAATCAAAAAATAGTTGTTTCCTTTGGATGTCAACTTCCATATTAAACATTTAAAATGGAAAAAAATTATACCATCTTGAAATAGATTCTTTTATCTAGTGCATCATATTTTTAAATTTTTTTTAATAAGTTTTAGTATTTTTCCTTAGCATGGTAATCAACCTAATATTTTGTGTTGATAACCTACTTTTAGTAAAAATAAAATATAAAATATAAATAATAATTAAAATATTAAAATAAATATGTTTTTGAAAACTACACTTATGGATCTACAAAAGGGTATTTTTATATTTAAAAAAAATGTTATATACATTAGTAGGAGTTATTGAAACTTCAAGTTTTTCAAATAATATTAATTTTTTGGTAAATTGGACTCAAAGTGGTGCTCCAAATATTTTCAGCCAACAATTTTAGTTGAAAACATTGTGGAAGTATCTAACTTAGCTAGAATGAATCTTACTAGATCATATATTTGACCAAAATTGATTTTTAATTAGAAATACTTAAATTCAGTTGTGATGATAAGTTGGCTGGAAGTGTGGCACAACTTTGTGCTTTTACCCTATGTCCACCAACAGAGGGTCTAATATATATTAAAATTCTAGCAAAAATATTTATAGAAATATGCAACATCTGCAACTTGCAACAACATTTTTCATCACATTTTAACACTGTTGTTTCTTTCACAGCCTTTATTGTGGGTACCTATGACACTTCTTACATTTTTCCAGCCACAAAACTGTAAATTTCTGCTAATGTTTTTTATGCCCAACAACCATAAATAACCCCAAAAATGTGCAGAAAATACCTTCCCACATGCATGTAGCAACTCATGCAACCAATAACTCCTTTCTTTTTGGATGGTTATAATTAATTTTAATCATTTATACAAGAGTACAACAATTATTTAATAAAAATAATGGTGAATATTCTTAGCATCTGAGTCTAGTTGGTCTCCATAACACTATAATCTCCCACTTGGAGACTGATCAAACTCTACACCATACCATCTCCCACTTGGAGATTGATCATAACACCATTTCCCTTGTAACTCCCACTGGGAATAAGTACTTTGGACCCTACTGCTTTGTTTTATTGTTAACTTCAACCTTGAAGGCCAACCAAAGCTGAAGAGGAGCTCAACTTCTCCCTTGTCACCACCTTGGTAAACATATCCACTAGATTGTCATTCATATGAATCTTCTCTAGCCTTACTTGTCCATCCTCCAACACTGACCGAATGAAATGATATCTCAACTGTATGTGTTTCGTTTTAGAGTGCAAGACATAGTTCTTTGCAAGATGTATAGCACTTTGACTATCCATAAACAAGTAATTTCTAGTTTGTTGTTTTCCCAATTCTTCCATGAAAAAAATTATCCATATCATCTCCTTTGTCACCTTTGTTGCAACAACATACTCTGCCTCTGTGGTAGATAAAACAACTACCTTTTGCAATCGAGAAATCCAACTTACTATTGTCCCACCAACTGTAAATACATAACTTGTGGTACTTTGCCTGGTATCAATACCCCCTACCAAATCTAAGTCAACATAGCCTCTTAAATCAATATTAAAGCCCCTAAAATATAAAAAATTATTAAATGTACCTCTCAAATACCCAAGAACCCATTTTTACCACATTCCAATGCTCTATTCTAGGATTACTCATATACCTGCTAACAACTCCTACGACATGTGCAATATACGGTCTTGTGCATACCATGGCGTACATTAAACATCCTACAACTGAGGCATATGGTACCTTGGAAATTTTATCCTCCTCTTGTATCTTTAGAAACATATCCTTAGTCAATTTGAAATGACTCGGCAAAGGTGTGCTGAAAGCTTTTGCATTTACCATGTGAAATCTCTGCAACACCTTTTTAACATAATTAGCCTGAGATAAAAACATTTTTTTGTTTTTCCTATCTTTGGTAATCTTCATACCAAGGATTTGATTTGCTGCCCCCAAATCCTTCATAGCAAATGAATTTGCTAATTGCTATTTTAACTCCCTTATGTGATCCATGTTAGACCTCGCTACAAGCATATCATCAACATATAAACATAAAATAATGTAGCTATCATCATCTAACCTCTTAAAATAAACACAATGGTTTGAATTACAATGATTCTAGCCTTGCTCGGCCATAAAACTATCAAATTTAATATACCATTACCGAGGTGCTTGCTTCAAGCCATATAATTTTTTCTTCAATCTGTACACCAATTTCTCCTTACCTTTGACCTCAAATCCTTGTGGTTTTTCCATATATATTGCTTCCTCCAAATTACCATGGTGAAAAGTAGTTTTAAAATCTAGTTGTTCCAAATGCAAATCTTCAACAACCACAATACTTAAAACAATACGAATAGAAGTCAGTTTAACAACTAGAAAAAATATTTCATCAAAATCAATGCCTTTTTTCTATGCAAATCCTCTTACAACTAACCTAGCTTTAAATATTTTCTTACCTCCATCTTCCTCTTTCAACCTATAAACCCATTTATTTGGTAAATCATTTTTACTTGCAGGAAAATTGCATAATTCCCAAGTCTGATTTCTCATTAAGGGGTCCATTTCTTCTTCCATTCCATGCTCCCACTAAGGCTTGGCATCCACCTACACAGATTCATCATAACATTCTGGTTCACTAGCATCAGTTAATAAAATAGAATACAAAGAGGGAGAACATTTTTCTGGAGGTCTACTTATCCTTGAAGATCATCTAACATTCACTAGAGTTTATGGTTTTTGATGTTGATGTTGTTGGAGAGCATGAGGAACCACTGGCACATCACTATTCAAAGTATCATCCAACACTACATAATCATTTTCTTTCTTCTCATGCTGCTGCAACTGATCTTTGTACAACACCTTCTTATTGAATATGACATCCCTGCTTCTCACAATTTTCTGATTTTCAAAATCCCAAAGCCTATAACCAAATTCATCAATGCCATATCCAAAAAAAAAATATTTCTTTGACTTAGCTTCCAACTTGGTTCTATTTTTAGAATCTACATGTGCAAATGCTTCACAATCGATGGTTATGAGAAAAGAATAACCCACTTTCTTACCTGTCCATGCTTCCTCTGAAATATCACAACCCAAAGGACTAGAGGATCCTCTATTAATTAAATAAACAGTAATGTTTACATCCTCTTCCCACATGTTTAAAGGTAGCCCAACATGCAATCTCATAGTCTATGCACATTCCATTAATGTTCTATTCACACACTCAACCACTCCATTTTCTTGTGGAGTCCTTGGAATCATTTTTTGCCTACGAATACCATTAGAGGAACAATAATCTTCCAACTCTTTTCTGCAATACTCACCACCATTGTCAGATCAGAGACATTTTAATCTTTTACTTGTCTCATTCTCAACCAAGCCCTTTCAATTTTTAAAAATTTCAAATACATCAAATTTCTACCTAAAGAAATAAATCCAAACCTTCCTAGTTGCATCATCTATGAATGTAACATAATACCGAGAGCCACCGAGAGAAGATACTTGAGTTGGTCCCCACACATCCATATGTACAAGCTTTAATTTCTCGTCTTTCTTTTGCTTCCCATCCTTGAGAAAACTAACTCTCTTATGTTTATCATACACACAAATTTCATAGAAATCTATATTAACACATTTTAGACCTACTAAAAATTTCTTTGAATGAAGAAATTTCATACCTTTTTCACTCATATTCCCAAGTCTATTATGCCACAGTGTTGATTTAGAAACCACAACAATTGTCTGAATTTCTACCTGTTGACCTGCAACAACTATTCCTAAACATTGACTTTTCTCTACAACAACTAAAGTAGAAGGAATAGTATGACCTGTACAAAGATATAAGGTGCCTACTTTCACACCTTTTGCTACCACTAAGGCACCTTTTGTAACCTTCCAATTTTTATCATTAAAAGTAACAACACAACCTTCATCACCTAGCTTCCCTATTGAAATTAGATTTCTACTTAACCTTGGAACGTGCCTTACCTCATGTAGTAGCCAATTATTCCAATTTTGCAACTTTATCCCAATTCTTCCCTTTCCAACAATCTGTCAGGGTTCGTTATCTCCTAAATAAACCAATCCAAAATCCCCTTGGACATAATCAAGAATATAACTTCTATGCGGTGTAGCATGAAATGAAGCCCTTGAATCTAACACCCAATAATCATCAGCATTGTCAAGGGATAAAATCAAGGCATCATCATTAGATTTATTACTTACCACATTTTCCTCCTTATTTCCTTCATTTTGTCTCCTTTATTCTTCTGAGACTAGCAATCTTTCTTTAAATGACCTAACTTCCCATAGTACCAGCAATCCTTTTTTTATTTGGATTGGGACCTCTTGTCCTTTGATTTTCCTCATGACTTCTCATGACCTCCAGAATTCTTTCCTCTCCTTTGTTCTACCCCTGCTTTTTGCATTCAAAATATTGCTTGATGTAGATGCACCACCTGAGCTTTTTGTACGAATTTTCTCGCTCAAAATAACACCAACAACATCATCAAATTTCAGCGTATTTGAACCAAAAATAGAATTACTAACCACCATTACCAAGCTATTCTAGCTTTTAGACAAAGAACACAGAATCAAAAGAGCCCTAACTGCTTCATCAAAATTTACATTTACAGAAGTTTTAATTGAATGGTAACCATATTAAACTCATTGAAATGATCAACAACTGAACCACATTCTACCATTTTTATATTAAATAAACGCTTCATAAGAAATACCTTATTCGAAGTAGAAGTTTTTTCATATAACTTCACCAAGTTTTGCATCAAATCTATTACTGTCTTTGTTGTTGAAAGATTAAACACCACCGGTTGTGCAAGGTATAAATGAATATTGCCAAGTGCTTTATTGTCTAGATTATCCCAATCCTCATCATACATTGCTGACCATTTCTTGGCTTTCCCTTCCATTGGCCGCCATAAATCCTTCTGATAAAGATAGTCCTCCATCTGGATCTTCCATAACTAATAGTTTTTCCCATAAAATTTGTCTACCTTCAATTTACCCTCATCTGCCATTACTCCCACTCAACTGTGAAACCTTCCTACTAAGGATAATTGAACACAACACGCTCTGATACCACTTGTTAGAGATTGTAGGCAATAAATTATCAATTAAATGCAAAAAAATGTGAAGACAACACAAAGATTTAACGTGGTTCAGCCAAATCTGGGCTACGTCCACCAATAGAGGGTCCAATATATATTAAAATTCCAATAAAAACCTTTACAGAAACATGCAACATTTGCAACTTGCAACAACATTTTTCATCACGTTTTAACACTGCTATTTTTACACAACCTTTGTTGTGGGTACCTGCAACACTTCCTACATTTTTCTAGCCACAAAACTATAAATTTCTTCTAATATTTTTCATGCCCAACACCATAAATAACCCCAAAAACGTGTGGAAAATACCTTCCCATGCATGTAGCAACTCATGCAACCAATAACTCCTTTCTTTTTGGGTGGTTATAATTAATATTAACCATTTATACAAGAGTGCAACAATTATTTAATAAAGCATCAATTATTTAAAAAAAATAATGGTGAATATTGTAATAACCCATTTATTTTTATAAATAAGTTTGCATAAATACATATTCAGATATTTCTGTTATTCCATTCAACAAGAATGGGTTCCTATCCAAATGTAACAACCAGGTTAGGTAAACATTTTATCAATATAAATAAGAATCATTTTTCTTCAAAATAAATTACAAGAACATAATTGGCCAACTTAATGATGCATACACAAGAAAGGCTTGATCATTAATGTGTCTTCAACCTAGACTTGCAATCACACACCAAAGAGAAGGAAAAACTTGTTGATTGTTAGTGAATAGGGGTTTGCCTTGGTCAAACCCCATTTTGGTAATCAAACCTTAAAATGGAATGAAATAAGATAAATGAATGATGAATGAACACATTATGATGTTGCAACTCACCAAAACTCTAGCAATAAGCTTTTGCTTGATTGTGATAGATCTTGAATTGAATGCTTGTTTGAATCATGAAATCTTCATCACAAATGTTAGCTCAAATACAAACATGATACATGAATGAATTTGACACGATGATTAGGCATTGTGGGTTACTATTACAAAAATGACGGTAAGAATCTATCACTCATAAAAACATACTTTATAGAAGATAACACTATTAAATGTTTTAAACATTAATAAACAAGATTCCTAATTTTCCTTCCAAGTGATGAGATATATAATAAATGCATACTTAACAAGTTCCCTCAATTTTTCTTTCAAATGATGTGATCTTAGATCTATACTTCTCTTTTTTGAAAAAAATGTATACTCGTATACATTTAAGACATTCAATGTATTCACATAACCATCGTATTCAACATGCTAAACCTATTCAACTTACTATCTATTTCCAACAAATTTCATATATTCAATGAACATGCTACACATTCCACAAATTCATAACAATTCTACACATTTCATCTAACCATCATATTCAATATATATATAATCAACCTAAACATATCAATATTTCCAACATATGCAATCAATTAAATATCAATCACTTCTTCTTATTCAACATATTCAATCTAAACAAAATATTCAACATATTGACCTATTCATTTTCCTTCTATTTATCTAACACATACCACATCTATTAAGCAAGTCCAACCCATTCAACATATTCATTCTACTAAACTTAATCACTCAATTTAGCATATCCAAATCATTCTACATACTCAATCAGTTCATCTAAGGATTTATATACTATCTTCACATAGTTCATGCTATCTAGTAGTTAATCAATACCATATTGTAGATACCATATTCCAATATTGAGTAACATTCACCTATTTGAATCTCATTTAGGCATCGTCTTGGGCAACAATTGTAAATAACTATCAATTAAAAAAATATGTATTAAATGCTCCATCATATTTTAGATACCATATTCCAATATTGAGTAACATTCACCTATTTGAATCTCATTTAGGCATCGTCTTGGGCAACAATTGTAAATAACTATCAAATAAAAAAATATGTATTAAATGCTCTATCATATTTTAGATACCATATTCCAATATTGAGTAACATTCATCTATTTGAATCTCATTTAGGCATCGTCTTGGGCAACAATTGTAAATAACTATCAATTAAAAAAATATGTATTAAATGCTCCATCCCTAACATTGCGTATCTACCCGTGACTATAGGTAAAGCAGTTACCATTTTCATTATAATAAATATATCGTTATTGCTAAATAATTGATATAACGAATGCAAATATATTGACTCAAATAAGCATAAAGAAACTATCCTTTTATAAATAGATTATTAACAAGGAAAGATCGACACATATAGAAAGCTCAAAACCTATTGCACTCTCTACTTATTCGCATTTGGTTAATACTACCTGCTAATCCATTCTTGCCTATTTCCTTATGTGAACAGCGAAATAAAACTCTATAACCATAGTGTTCTTTTGTTAACAAGATATCGTAGCTTTTACTCAATATTACTTTCCAATACATTAAACGATTACTAAAGCGAACATTTCAGTAACCGATTACTAGTGTCATCACCAATTGGTATCTATTAACACATTATCGTTTTCCCTAATGTAATTTGCTTGAGAGTCTATACTTCAAATTGATTATTATTTTCCAATATTAATGCATTCGTATTCTCCGAAGAAATGAAAATCTATTTATTTCATTCTTGGTGGCAGATTCAATCTTTTATGGAAAACTCTAAAATAACTGCACATATTAATTCTTGCTATTAAGTAATTATGAAGCTTCAAAAATAGAACAAGCTAGGATATAACAGATACTTTAATGAAATAATGAGCACTTAATTAAGGAAAGTGGTCGATCTCATTTAAAATCCAAGAACTCATGCAAGATTGAAATTCTCAAAGGAAGAAAAGTAAAGAAACCGAAACATCATTGGGCAGCTAGATGTGGCAAAGTACTAAGGAAAACTTGGTGTACAAGTTTACCCAAACTGATAGGGTACTGGCCTCTGTTACAATGCTCGCTCCCTAAAACTGAATCGACTGAAATTCTTGATAGAGAGGTTATCTAAAATCCTCCATTTTGGAAAGTAGGATGAAGGAGCAGTTGGTGCTGAGACTGATGGAAAGGTGGCTTTCACAAATTTTACATGATAAAAACCTAGGCATGGTAACATTGATAAAAGATGACTCTACTCTTACCCAATTTACTCAGTATGATGATATTAGCAATAGGCTCATGAAGATTTCTAGGAGGAATAAAGACAAACCAGGACAGATAGTTTAGTTAATATGGAGATATGATTTGAGCGCGTTTAGGTATGATTTTTCTAGAAGGAAGAAACATCAGAATAAAATGAGGATAGATCTGCTTTCCTAAAAACTCGTGGTAAGTTGTCTTAAGATCTAATCCAATAGTTAATTAATAAATGCCAAATAAATTCAAGAATAGATCAAGAATTAATAAAATGATCCATACAAAATAAGATACATCCAAACCATGATGCAGAGTATCCAACTTAATGCATGATCCAGTTCCTAAATCCCAATAGGAGTAAACATTCTACCATAGATTGATATTACAGGAAAACCTACTATTAAGAAACCAAAACTAAAAGATCCACGAGGCATACCTGAAACCTCCTTCGACCCTCGTCTAGACCTCCTATACCATTATCGTTACTCTATGATGTTTTGCAAATCGTGCTTGGGTCGATTGCTCTGAAATCATCTAGATAAGTCCAGATAAATAAATCTAAGTGTTGCACACTTAAAACTTATCTTGAAACAATCCGTAGGATTCTATAGCATGGAAGATTTCCCCAATATCAAATCTTCTTCATTTGCTTATCTTCTGGAAATAATTTACGCTTCTTTTTCTTCTCTCCTGTACTGCCATTACTTTTCTCTCTGTCATGTGCATTGTTGAAATTCCTATTTTCCCCCCTCCTTTTGTTACTTGCCTTCTTGCTTTCCCAGAGACTTGTGACTTGCATTCATGACGGAATACCCCCCTCCTAGCCTTCCCTCGGTTCGCCTTTTCAAAGAGCTTTCTTCCCCGCGTCTGCCTCCTCCCACTTTCTTTCATAACGCTTCTTCCACTCTTTACATATTCCCTCTCTTTTTAAATTTCAAGAAGAGTATCCTTTAATTACACGCCTATTTATGAATAAGTTTTACAATACCACTTATTTATTGGAATAATAAGAATATGTATATGTATAGCTACACCAAACGTACTATCTAAATCTATTACGGAAATAATTAAAATTTTCATTGATCTCTATCATCTTTTAGGAACTCATGAGGTTTCCTCCATGTCTAAATTGAACTTATTAACTTAGATTAAATATCTTGCACACTTAAATAGTTTACTTCATAGAAACATTTAATAAAAAAATATTTATCCCAAATAAAGAATATATAGTTTGAGTGATTAACCTAAAGAGGGTTGTGACAAATATGTTTAGCACCCAAGTCTTATTGGTCTCCATAACACAACAACAAGTTGAGTAAAGATGATGAATCTACTTTGGTAGACCAAACTTTGTATAGATCTATGATTGGTACTTTGTTGTAAGTAACAACATCTAGATTGGATATAATGCAAGAAGTTGGAATGGTAGCTAGGTTTCAAGCTACACCTAAGGAAACTCATGCCAAAAAAGTAAAGAGAATATCTAGACATTTGAAGGCTATGAAGGATTTTGGACTAAAGTATCCAAAGAGTGAAAATTTCACTCTGACTGCATACAAAAATGTAGATTGGGCAAGAAGCATAGATGATCAGAAGAGAAAAATTGGTGGATCTTTCTTTCTTGGCAACAGTTTGGTGTCCTAGAGTTAAGTAAGAAACAAGATTCAATTTCCTTATCTGTAGCCAAAGCAGAATATATTGTGGTAGCTTCATATTGTACTCAAGTATTGTGGATGAAACAAGACTTGAAGGAGATGAAGATTGAGTTTGATGAACCTATTTTCTATTATTTGTGATAACATCAGTGCCATAAACATCTCAAAAAATCCGGTAATGTACTCTAGGACAAAGCTTATTGCAATCAAGTGTCATTTTTTGAGAGAGAAAGTTGCAGAAAAGGAGGTGAAGTTGGAGTATGTTGAGACAAAGGAGCAAGTGGCAAACATTTTTACAAAACTTCTTCATAAGGAGCCTTTTGAATTTCTTTGGCAGAAGCTGGGAGTTATTGCTCCCTCCTCTTGAATCAAGAGGAAGCACAAGATGCTCGGGGGAGATTGGTCTCCTTGCCGTAAGAAGGCTTGGTGGTCTTGCAGAACATTTTTCAGAAGTAGTGCAGTATGGACTCAAGGGAAGTTGTCCTGAAGAAGTTCAGAGAAATGTTTTGTATTTTTCTTCATTTGAAGTTGTGGTATTGTGACTTGAAGGATGAGTTTATAGGGGGATATATGCCACTAAAATGGTCTATCTGGTAAATAGGTTTCCAGATTGTGTAGGGTACCAGAAATATAAAACCTGGGAAAGGTACTAGACAGATTGTTGAACTTTGAAATTGACGTCAAAGGGGGGAGAAAGCAAACTCAAAATGTTATATCTTCTCTAAGGGGGAGAAATGTCTTTGTGTGTGACCAACTGGTTTTATGGGTGGTCCAACATTTTGTTGTTTTCCATCAATGACAAAGGGGGATGTTTTTGTATAGAGGTTGTCATTAATGTGACCAAAGGAGTCCTTTGTGTCAAAGGTGTAAGGCCAAGTATATACATAAATTATCATTATATTCCCCTATCATATCATTTTGAGTTGCAAAGATTTGCATAAATATATGTTACTGGTTATATCTCTGAAAGTATGTGTGACTGTTGTATGCTTGCAATATCATGTATTCATCTATTCATTATGATAGAGGTAATCCAAAAGTATGTATCAAAATGTTTTAGCTCAATTCTCAGGGTAGAGAGATTTATCTGGCAATAAAATTATGGTCAACATTTCTTTTAGAAATGGAGTTTAGCTCTATGGTTTGAGAGGAGAGTATGTCTACACATGATTTATCATATTCTAGAGCTTCTGGAGGATATGTTGAACACACAAAAAGATTATAATGGCAGAAGGTTCTTTGTGCCTATTTGTCAACCTGTTAGTGTTCAAGATCTATGTGATAGTGGCTAGTAGTGTGTGGAATTCAAATCTTGTGTGTGGTGTCAAGATAGGACCTGGTTAAGGTTCCTATGGTAGCACATGACATCATGTTCTTTTGGTGACAATAAATTTATTTTTGGACCAACATGTTACATGTTTCATGTAATTTGAATTTAGGTCCACCTTATGTTGTCCTGGTTATTTGCAGACCCTTGGACGACATAGAAGAAGTGTTAATGCAATGTCATTTATATATTCATCAGTCAAATGGATGCATAATGTGATTTTGATGAAGTGCAGAAGGTGAAGATATAAGGAGACGATTGTGAAGCTAGAGTTATTCAATGTGAGTTGCATTTCAAAATCTGTGCCATTCTTAGAAGATCATAAGAAGTGTGGAAGAGTGTTTGTGGCCAATCCATAAGTGTATGAGAAGTTTTAGGTTACAGTTGAATATCCACAAACTTTATCTATGTAATCTGATAGGACTAGTGTTCTACCTATTGGGGATTGGTGTCTCTAGTAAGTTGGTGCCTAAAAATGTAATAGGGGATTGGTGTCTTCGATAGGTCGGTGCCTACTTCATATTGTAAAATTCACTTGTATATTTTTGCTTTGTGAGGCTAGATTTGGATAGTAGATCCAAGCAACTATTCTCACCATGGTTTTTCCCATCTTGGGTTTCCACATACATATCTAGTGTTCTATTATGTGAATGTGTGCTCTTGATGTTTCTTAGCTAGTGGTTGTGATGATTCAATTATTTTGATATGTGCATCTAAGTTAAGAGTTTTAAATAGATTTGATCTACCGATTCACCCCACCTCTCATAGATTGTGTTCCTTTCAATTGACATCATAGTCGATTCATGAGTTTGAATTCCCTCGAGTGACGCTAAGGGGAGGATTGTTGGAATAATCACAAACGTCTCCCTTCGGATTTGAGACATGGACTAACTATCTCCCGTGGATCCTCTTATCTTTGGTGTTTGTATTAGGCGTTAATAGGTCGATCTTTTGGTGCAATGAAAAATGTGTTCCAACAGCATCCAAGAACAAGTAATTTCAAAAATATCATTTCAAACTAATGACGGTCATGAGTTTCTTGGCATGCCATTTGATCTCACCAATGTACAAGTTCCCCATTTCAAATTTGGATGAATAAGATTGTATGTCCATTCCTTCAAAAGAAAAATCATCTTATTTTTCTTTGATGATATATTTATTAATAATTTAAAACATGGAAAAATCACCTATTACACCTAGACTAAGCCCTTAAAATCCTTTATGCCAACCAAATATGCGTGAAATTAGATTTTGGTTAAGAAAATATTGAATACTTAGGGCACATTTCTTATGAAATAGTTAAGGTGGATCTAGAAAAAATTGAAGCCATAAATAGCATACCTAAATTTAAAACACTAAAGCTCACCTTCATGAATTTTTAGGCCTTTTCAGAAATCACCATAGATTTATCAAGGGCTATTGAAAAATTGTATCCCCATTCATAGACATGTTGAAAAAATTCATTTAGTACTCTAAAACTTTAGAAGTGACATTCAATATACTCGAGTAGGATATTTACACTACACTAGATCTTGATATGCTTGACATATTCAAAACCTTCACTATTGAAAGTGATGATCCAAGCTCTACATGAGGTGTTGTTCTCATGCAATAAGGGTGAACCTTTTCCTTCACAACAAAGGCCCCAACAATAAAAATATCAATTGGTCCACTCATGAGACTTGGAGATGCTATTCATTCTTCATCTAGTCAATAAATAGAATACACACCTTGTTGGACACTTCTACATTAAAATTGCCCATCAAAGTCTCAAGTATTTTTTGAATAGTGAGTCTCTTCCCCAAAGAAAAAAAATTGGTCACCAAATTGTTAGGTTAGTACTATGAAATCACCTAAAAAAGTATAAGATAATGTTGAGGTAGATGCATTATTGTTCCAATTTGAAGAATGCCTGAATATTAGTATTTTTTCATTCCCTACCCCTACTTAGCTAAATGAATTATACCAATAATTTCACCAATATGGTCACATTTAGAAACCCATCCATCAAGTGCCTAATCACCCTTCTTTGAATCCCATTATTCATGTGATGGATCCTATCTATAGTATAAGGGTTAGTTTTTGGTCCTCCCAATTAAATTTTTGACATACACTTTTGTCTAAGTACCATAACACACCACTTTCTAGTCACTTTAGGTTTATTAAACATATGAATGACTCCAACAACAAAATTTGGAAGGTATGAAAATAGACATTGAAGAATTTATGGAGAAATGTGAGATTTGTCAATCCAACAAAGTTAAATATGTTGTTCCAAGCTAGCTTTAAATTTTTACCATTCCTATATGCATGTAGATAAACATTAGAATGGACTTCACTAAAGGACTTTCAAATATTGCAACGAATTAGTCATTCTAGTGGTAGTAGATTATATCCAAATATTCCCATTTGTGTGAGCACTATCAATACCTATTGTTTCTCCACCATTGCACAAACGTTCCTCCATTGCATACTTTCTTCCATTTTTAGTGATCATGATCCCATTTTCACTAATCACTTTTTGTAATTATTAAATTTCCCATACCATGACACCCAAATAAAAAATATCTCTAGGTATCACTCACAAATAGACGACCAAACTAAATTATCGACAAGTACTTGGAGACCTATATTTTTTTTTACCTTAAATCACCAATATCTTTGGACCAAATGGTTACCATTGGTAGAAAGGTGGTATATTATCACTTATCACAACAATTAAGGTGACACCATATGAATTCATTTATATTCAATCTCCATCATCTCTCTAAACATATATACCAAGTAGTTCCAAGTACACATAATGGATTCCAAGCTTTGCACATGTGACACCATTCTATATACCCTTCAGGATAGCTTAAATATAGAAAAAAATTGCATGAGTAAATAGGTGATCAACGTGCTATTTAGAGTGTACTTTTTAATTACATGGTCTTTCTTCACCTGAAACCATACAAAAAAATATCCTTAAATATGAAGGCTTGTCAAAAACTAGCACCCAATTTTATGGACCCTATATAATATTGTAAAAAATTGAATATGTTGCATACAAGTTGGAGTTTCTTCCCTATGTAAAGCTACATCTGGTTTTCCATTTTTCTTGTTTGAAGAAGTCCCTAGGACAAAATATTCATACATAGTATACATTACCTAATATAGATATAGAAAGATATGTTTTCCTAACAACCGAGTCTATCCTCAATAGACAATCACAACAAATCTACAACCACACCATCATAGAATTCATCTAATGGCATGCACTATGCAACCAAAATATACATGGGAACCCTTGTCCCAATGACAACAACAATTTCCTCATATCACACTTTGAGGGAAAATATTTTTAAGGGGGGTTATGTTATGATCCATATTCATAGCTATTTCTTCCTAATTATTTACTATTTTATTATTCATTATTGATTAAAATAATTGCATACACTTTGTAAGTCATTTTTTTTATATATGCTTATCCCACATGCATGGGAGGTAGTAATTCCCATGAGTAGTATTAGTTTAAATATGGATTTAAATACAAGAATGAGTTATCCATGAATTATATTGTATTAAGAATTATTTAAAGTAGGTTTCCCCTTTAAAAGGCCAATGATAATTGTAATATGATGTCATTCAATGCAATATTATTCATTGTGTTCTCATTTATAACATTTATTTTATGTATTTCTTGTATCTATCTAATTTATTGCAAGAAGGAATAAAACACTTATGTTGTTTATTTTTCTCTAAGATTGAATAGTGTTGATCTCCCTTCCTCTTGGTAGAGCACTAGACTATGATAACTTATTATAACAATTGATTGTTGTTGAATAATACATTTGTTGTGCTTTGGAGATAATGTTTTTTCTAGTAGGGTTCTCCCATGGTAAATATATTACACTCGTGTTCTTGTGTTTTATTCTATTCTTCTTCTCTCATTCTTCCTTTTCTAAGTATTTTTATATGTTGAAATGTGGCTAAATTTTATGTATATCAATTTCTAGAATTTTCTCCTCATATTGTCAATGTGAAAATGCTTGTGCATGTTTAGTAGTTGAGCTTTACTTTGATTTTAATTGGTAAGGAGTTTGTAGGTATACTTCCTTACATTTAGTATCAATGATAAGGTGGTTTTGTAGGTTTCGTGTGCTTGCATGTGTGTTGCATGTACTTGCATATGAATTGCATGTTGTTGCATGTGATGGATCCATGGTAATTTGAGTTCTAGGTATTCCTCTAGCTTCTATTTTTAAACTAGAAGCTCCTAGAAAAACTAGTTTCTCTATTTGAATGTACATGGTGATGGTTGTGGAATCAATCTTATAGTGGCATGGATTTTCTTGATAGCCCTTTGGTCCTTTTGGATATTTGTACTCACATGTTACAGATTCATGTTGTTTGGATTATGGGTTTTACAATTTTTATTCATAAATATGTGGTTATACATATCTATCATATTTCATTGTTTTAGTTTATAAATTTGGTGTTTTCATATTTTTGGTTTCCAAATTTTTAATGGATTTAGAATCACATGCATGCTTCTATATATTGTACATGTTAATCAAAGTATGTGGTTTTATAAATCTATGAAGATATTATTGTTCAAATTTTAAATCTCAAAGGTTTTATGGATGGAGATAGTTATAACTTTGCATATATATTTAGTGCATGGTTTGAGGAAGTATTTTTTTATTTTTCAAATGCAAGGTGATTTTATGTAATAATTTACTTAGCATTTCTATATTGATTCTTGTTCAATTTATGAACTATTTTTTCCTTTTTTATGTACATTTAATGCATGTTGGATCTAGGTTTTAATTTTATGTTAGTGTCATGGAGAATCTACATGTTATCTCTAGTTATTTTTCTTTTGCATGCTACTAAATGTAATGTTGAATCTTTCTTTTGCACTAATGTGATATATTTGAGTCTTGTGATTTCCTTATTTTTAGTTGGAGCAATGGATATGCTATATTATATACCTACATCTTACATAAAAAACTCAAATGTTGATTATTTATACCATGGGTGATCCCACAATAGTGGTTTACAATTTTTGGCCAAACTGGACACTGAATTTTTTTTTTAAAACTAAATCTTAACATTCGGGCACCTATAGCAGCTAAACCGTGAAGAATTTGAAGATGATGTAAACTAGAGTCTCGTCACATTTTTTCTGTAGATTCTAAAAATATTTTTTCAATTTTTTGAATCAGATTCCACTTTTTCCGCCTCCCACTTAAAATTGTTTTTTCAAAACAACATTTTTAAAAGTGATGCACAACGATAATGCATAACTTTTTTCCATGAAGGATAAAATTTAATTCTTTCAATTTAGATTCGTAACTTTGATATCTAGTGCTTCCACTTGGTTAGATAGTTTTTATTGAATATTTTTCTTTAATCAAGTTTCAAAGTCAAACCAATTACAATTCAGACATAGCAATCGTGATAATGTATAACTTTTTTTGTATATATCAAAATTCATTTTTTTTTTCCTATTGGATCAAGGAATTCAATATCGTGCACTCATTTTTTTTATTTTTATTTTTTTATAATCTGCTATTTTTCCACACGTGCAAACAAAGACCTTCATTTTTTATGAAAAACCTATGTTCAATAAAACTAAAATATCAAATACATAATTAAACAAAAACATATTAAAATTATATTTGTTGGATAGCTCGTTTGAGGACTACCGATTCCAGTTGGGTTTGTGAATATTCCTCCATTTTCATCCTCAAACGAGCTTCGAAGTGCCAAAATTCAAGTTTTTTTTTTGTCTCAAGGGGGATAAGGAATAAAGGGGGTTCGAGCGAACCACTAGGGGTTCGCTCAAACCAGGGTTCATTCAAACCCCCCTTCTATAAGGGGTTTTGATGGCTTTTTTGGCGGGAAAGTATTAAGAGGGTTCGGCCGAACCTAGGTTCTATCGAACCCCTAATTGGTTCGGTCGAACCAATAAGTTCGTACGAACCCCTAAAATCAAGTTTTTGGCCATGCATTCATTTTTTGTGAGTTTTCCTTCCTCACTTCAATTGTAAACCACTATTGTGGCTTCACCCACCATATATCTTTTCAATGCTATTAATTTATTGTTGTAACAATATTTTGTTAGATGCCATGGGTATGTAGAATCTATTTGGTTATCCTTTTTGGTTACCATAGTGCATTAATATGTTCATTATAGAGACAAAAATATATATGATGAGCACACCATTATACAGAGAAGGGGGTGAACTAGTATAATACAATTTTTTACTTTTTCAACCTAATAATTACAATAACATCAATTTCACAATATCAATAACAAGAACACAAGAAGAATGTGGAAATCTTCACGGGTGAAAACCACATAAAATATTGTTTATATAAAATGCTCTTATAAGATTGAATGGCACCAATCTACTAGAGACACCAATCCCCATGACTAAGCACCAACTCAGCAAGAGACACCAGTCTCTTCTTCTAGGAGGCACTAACCTCCAAAACAAGGTTCCACCTTTTAAATGTTGCTTCTTCAATGAATGATGGACAATTTAATTTCCTTTACAAAAATATTTAATTTCTTATGTGCATATCTTCAATGAATGATATTCATATAAACCTCATTCAAAAATATTACTTCTAATGATCTTCTATATATTCTTCATATACAAAACTACCTTGATAATATATATACTCTTTTCTTCACAAATCTACCTTGACTATTAATTATTTTTTACCCAAGGTTGCTAGTGTATTTATTATATACATTTTTCTACTCCACACATATAATGTTCTTGTGATGAATGATGTATCTTTGTATCTCACACACTTCTCTTTACTCCTCTTTTTATTTAATCTTATCATGTACCTCTCACTTCTACATGCATGCTTTCACTCAAAATTCTCTTTACCTTTATATCCTCCTTATGTATTTTGATGAAGAGAGGCATCCCTTTGAATGAAGAGAAACTTTTTAAAAGATATGTCATTTTCTAAAAAACCTGAATCATACCTCAACCACTGCCTTTTAAACTAATCCAAATTCTTTTAACTGTTGTTACTTCATACACATGATTGTTTCCTTGTGATTATAAAGTATAATTGATGCTCTTCTTAACAAATTCAAATACTTTCATAATGACATTGTTGCCTTCTAATTTTTCTTAATCTATGCTCTCCAATAGTGATTGTCGTTGTTATGAATGGTAATTAATCCTCCTATATTCATTGTTACTCCTCATAAGAGATTCATTGCCTTAGTAATATTAATCACTCTTCTTTTTAAATAATTATTATCGTCATCTTAAAGTCTTAATCACTCCACATGAACTCACGTTTTTATATAACTCTCTTGGGCGATTAGTTATGTATATGTCTTTTAAACACACGGTAGTCAACCATCAAGGAATATGTTCAATACATGGGGTCACCCAAAAATAAAGGTTTATTATATTTTCTCTCGTATAGCAAAGGGTCGGCCAACATTAATACAAAATTGAATTTTAATTCTCTATTTAAAGATGGCATCAAACTATAATAATAAAGAGAGTCAACCATAAACATAATGAATGTTCTTCATAAACACAAACTTTTCTTATTGTATTTTGATTTCCTTCTTTATCTGAGACACTTTGTATCCAATGCTTAATGGCCTTTGGCCTTCATTCGATTTTTTCCATACAATAACAACCACACACCTTTTACATCAATGAAAACATCTAATAAACTCATCCATATGCTTTTGACATCAATGATAATATTCTAACAATATATGTTTAGAGTACCTAAGAGAGTTGCAGTTTGGAACCCCTATCAATTTACTAAGGTGTCATGCAAGATTTTGGATCATAATTTAGTATGAAATTCATGTGGATACATAGTCAATGCTATCTTGTTGGTTAGATATCATGGTTTTAATTTTCATTTTGGGATCTCTTAGAGTTGTGGTTTAATTCTTTTATTGTGTGAAGGCTATGAATGATCTTTAGTTAGGAGATGGTTATCAAAACACTAGTAGTGCCTCAATATCACTTTCAATGGGATATTTGGTAGTGATGTAGATATATCACTTTGTGATGGATGATATTCATGCTCCTTGGAGATATCAATAACCTTTTAGTATAGATAGCTCTTAGATATTTTGGTTGAGTTGTGACTATGATGTAAATCATGATTTCATAGTAAGTTTGTAGATTCTATATTGCTTAAATGCAATATAATCTTTAGTGATGATTTATGGAAATCTAATAGATGAGTGGTAATCATTTTTCCTTGTGATTTTTTAGTTATTGTAGATTTCTAGTTGGAGTTCAGTTTAAATGGGATGATGATTGCTAGATTGGGATGAGGTCGGAGATATCTTTTTTTTAGCACGTGTTGGAACATTATCTCTTAACTTGGTTTTAGCTAAAATATCAGTGAGTCTACACCTAGAGTTACACATGAGTTCAACATAGACTTATTGAGGAGATTGTGCTTCATTAGAAAAATAATCTTATATCCCATTTGGATTCCACTTGGTAGTCTAAATGATCTAATAGGTATTGCCCAAATATGTTTCAGATGCATTTTTCCCTTGTGTCTTGTCTTCTCATGTACTTTAGTCTTGAGCTATGGAGGTTAGTTTTAAGGGCTTGTTTGAGTAGATGCATGGTTACATTTTCCTTTGTCTCCATGTGTTTGGGTCTTGAATTGTAGTAGTTCTAAGGATAGTTTTTTGATGAGTACTAGAGATGATTAAGGGATTTGGGAATTTTTCCTTTGTTTTGGGAATGATTTTTAGTTTGATCTTTATTCAACTTCAGAAGTTTATGCATATTGATGTGTTTGAGGTTGGGGTTGAATCGTTAGATATTGATGAATTTTATATTTATGGATTTGGAAGATCTTATTATCACACCTTGAGCATGTGTTGGTTTTGGTAGGACATGATTTGATTTAAAAATTTCTCATTATGGTAAGTTTTTCATCCCAATTTGGTTCATTTCATATTGGCTTTGGAATTTATGTAGAGATAATAAAATAACTTTATTTATTTTTTGAACTATAGGTGAGCATTTATTAGTATTTTTCTTCATTATTTTTTTATTAATAGTTTCAATTTTAGGGCTCTTTTTGTATATTTTTACAATAAAAGGAGATTTTTGTAGCAGTTTAGTTTATAAGTGTGTAGATCAATATGTGTTATTTGATATTATGTGATAAATGACTTTAGCCACATCCTTTATGTGAGTGTTGTTGGTGGAATTTTAGATGCTATTGTTGGTTTCATACTAGACATTGCCTATGTAGTGGGAGTCCTAGGGAGGTGTATATGTAATAGAATTATGGTATAGATGTCTTCAAGTATATTTGCATGTCTATGTTTTTTTTACCAAAGTATATAGTGTTTGTATAAGACAAATATATACATGAACTTGTGATTATGGTTTGGGTTGGATATATGAATAAAAAATGGTCTACTTATGATGCATTTACCCTATTTTGAGTTACAATTAGTTGGATATGATCGTGATAGGATTTGGTAACTAGTTATTCTAGCTATTAAGTTGAGTATCTGGAAAATACTAAGTCTTGTTATGGACAAGATGGGATTCAATGTTCATGTTTGGGTTGAAGAAATATGTAGCATGGTTTCTATGTGACATTCAAAGTGTGGTCTTGGATTAGGTCTCTTATCTTTTATGCTTGAACATGATGAGGATGAGAGTGTTGTGGTCATGATGATCACTTAATGGATGTTGTAGGTTATTTTGTTTAATCCATGAGCACAAAGTAATAGTTAAGGCTATGTGCATTCTACCCCTAATGGTTAGTTCATTTTTATAGAACCCCTTATGCATTTATAATGTGATTATCATACGAGAGAATGTTAGGATTGGGTGTCTTATTTAGCTTAAAAATTCATGTCTAATTAAATTTAATTGTTCATTTTTCTAGAGAACCTTTATTATTTCACAATATGAATATCATGTGGGAGAATGTTAGGATGGGTGTGTTATTCATGTTGAAAATTGTGTTTATTGAAACTTGATTGTTCATAGACAAGTAAATAATTTATGTATATCCAAGAATCATGGCATGGGTAAAATGGAATGCCCATATGAGAGGGGGAAAAAGTATTTTATTATTATCTAACTTGGAAATATTATTGTAATGGGGCATTGATGATAGGTTTAGATAGTGGACTTGGAGCACTTTCCCTTATTAGTGGATGTAAAATGTAACAACTGCTTCGTGAGACATTTCTAGGAGTTACATATGCCAACATAAATGGTGGAGACCAAAGAGTTGTGTGGACTTGCATTCTTATTTTGAAGGCCACTCTCGTTGAGGCCACATGTAGTACCCCTCCATTTATGCTTATGTTTTCTGTTGCATGTTTTTATACTGTTAGACTTTGGTACTTTGTTTGGATATTTTGGATCACTGATTTTGAGTGACAATGGATTTATTTTGTGACATGATGATACATGTATGGTGATTACTGTTTTCTGATATGCTTTGATATAGCGTAGATGTTTACTTTCAGATGATTATTGCTATGTATATTTTTATGATGGACTAACTATTATTTAATTCGTCAGTCTGATGTGACGTGTATTGGTGTGGAGAACGGAATCGCATCACTCGCTTGCGAGTGCCCTGTGATGTCTGTGATTTTCTCCGCACGATGTGCCTACACAATGGTTTATATATATATGCATGTTATTTGCTTGGCTGCAGGATTGCAGGTACATGACACCGACTCCACCTGGTTACTCAGGTCTGAGCATGTCAAGACTCAACAAATATGTTGATTGGGAGGTAGTAGTTTGGTTCATCCTAGTCTAGTCTATAACCCGGTCATAGTACATCATCTGTTTTAGTTCAGAGTCATAGGTTGTCTTGTATTTTTCTGTTTGGTTTAATCGCTTGAAAGGAAAAATGTCAATTTTAATAATGGTTTATTATGTTTTAATTTACTGTTATTTAAATTAATTTTTACATGTTGAAGAAATTAGTTTTGCATGTTAATTAATTAATTAATTAGTTTGTTTGGTTAAATGGTTTGATCTTAAAAGATTAAATTTATTTAATTAAATTAATTAATTAATTAAATTAAATTGTTTTAAATTTTGTGTGAATAGATTCAATTTTTAAATTAATTGTTATTTGGAAATGGTATTTTAATTATTAAATAAATTTTGTATTTGAAAATTTTAAATTTTAAATTTTAAATTTTAAATAAAATAAATTCATGCAAATCTTGAAAGGCAAGATTGCCGAGAAGTGGTTAAAAGATATTTTGTACTTCTCGACATGTGTGCAAGTTGCATTTATTGATTTTTTGTTGAGGAATTTGCCAGAGGTTATTTTGGATCTGGGAAAACACAGAGGCAATTCAATTTTATTCTTCACGGGAAAATAATTGAGCTCTCTAAAAAAATTACTGTGTATGGTTATTTGATATTGTTGCAAATTTGTGGAAGATCTCTATTTTACAATTTGGGTATTGTTTCTCGGGAAAGGATTGTGGAAGCTACAGGCAAAGTTCTTCACCAGTCAGTTTTCTTAAGCAAAGGAAAACAGGTAATCTTCTTGTGAATTTATTTTGTTTGTTTTGGAAGGGAAAGTTTGTGAAAAGAAATTAAGTGTAATTTAAATCACTGTGTTTCACGCAAAGAAATTATTTGTTGTATTTTGTCTTGTGAAGTTTTGATAAGAAAAGAAGAAAACTTTAGTAGTATATTCTCTTTAGAAAGTATTTAAATTTTGTGAAGGAAAATATTCGTTGAAAAAGGAAATTGAATCCTCAGGTAATTATTTAGGATTTAATTGGAAATACTGTGCGAAATTCTTCTTTGAACCCTGTTGAAATTATATAGTTTTCTAGTTACCCTATTGTAACCCTGTTTATATAAAAAAAAACCTGTAATTTCTTAAATTTCTTTATCAGAAAACCCTGAGAATATGAATATATATATATACATATATATATATACATATATATATATATACATATATATATATACATATATATATATATATATATATATATATATATATATTTATATATATATATATATATTTATATATATATATATTTATATATTTATATATATATATATATTTATATATATAAATTGGATTGAGAAGGGAGCTCAATATATTATGTGATTATTTAATTTAAATCGCCGTACAGGAGTATGATGTAAAAAAAAATGGATTAAGATTTTCGTATTCACGAATTGAAATATCGTAGGGTGATTTCCATTATATTTTATACATAATAAAATGCATTTTTTTTATTGCATAGTAGGCAGTGGAGGGGGCGCAGGGGCCACCCCATAGCCGCCTATAAGAGGGCAGCGGCTGTGAAGGCAGCCCGGCGCTGCCCTCACAGGCAGCGCACAGGCTGCCGCCACAGCCGTGGCCATTAGGGACGGCTGCGAATGCAGCCGAAACCCTAGCTTAATACCTTTGTATTGTATAATAGAATTTTGAATAGAGTGCGAATGGATTTAATTAATATTTGTCATTCAAAATTTTAATATGAATGATTTATAATAAATAAGAATATATATGTATATGTATATATTTTTATTTGATTTTAATATTAAATAGGAAATTGTATATTTAAATATATGTTTTTTTTAATAAAAAAATTAAATTAAATTAAATGATTATATATTAAATAAAATGTCTGTGGATATATGTGAAATATTAGAATCGATTAGTTCTAAATCTTATGAATAAGAGAGTAAATTTAGTCTTTAAAATTAAGTGAAATAGAGGAAATTAAAATTAGAATAATTCTATGCAATTTCCTTTATTGTGAGAGAAAAGAATTAAAATTATGATGTTATAAAATTTCTATTGATTCTAATGAATGATTGGATTTAGTAAATCCGAATGGTAGACATTTATTTTTAATTTGTTTTATTTCGTGTTTCTTGTTGGGCAAATTGGGAATTGTAATAAATGTACAAGTCTTCCAGACAAATTGTTAAATGTGGGAATTGGGATTGTTAAGTTAAATTCTTGTGCTGACTAAGGATGTGTAGATGGTATTAGTATGGTGATTAAATACCTGATTTTCTGAACATAGTTAATGAAGTTCGTTATGAAAAGTGTAAAATTGTATGTTGTATGTATGTACACCTTGTTGCCCTAGTCAGGAAAACTTAGATTCCTTTGTTATGTTTAGGGGAGTGGCTTTTTGTAAGGGCCGACACACAAAGTGGTGTCAGGGTAACTTACAAAGAGTTAGTAAGTCAGTGATAACTAAATAACATAGTAGTTAGAATTAAAATCCTTAACAAGATGTTTATGCCTCACTATAGACTCAAGAGCTAGTTCAGTCTTGAGTATAAGATGAGAAGGCCTGGAATGGCAAATCGGTGTCTTGTTTCTTCAAAAGACATTCGATTCCACAATGATTTGCAATGGGGCCGAGTTTTGTAAGAGGTTACTAGGGTAACCCAAGTTGGGGGCCGGAACTTAGGAAGAAACACCAGGGTAACCTTTGCAATATTGTGATGACACTCCACCTAAAATAACAATTAACCTTGTGTACTTAGTACATTCGATTGTCTAAAATCTGGAAGCAATGTAACCATCAGTCAGTTGTGTACTTGTGTCTAGGGTTAATAGGTTATGTCTAGGTAACCATATTACTATCTCCTAGCACGAGGGGTGGACCTACGGGTACCACATGGTTGGGTGGAACGTGCACCTTACTCTGTTGGGTCCCCAGTTTATGATCATAGCAACGAGAGCTTCATGGATGGAGAGCTTGTACATGGATGCAGATATACTTTCTTTATTGCATTATTGTAAAATTTGTATTTGAAAACATCCCTCAAATTGTATATGAGCTGAACATTTGTAAAATATAATTGTAACTATTATTTGATCTACCTCATCAGATGGATGAGTATTGTAATATTTTATCAAATGCAATGTAAGAAAACAAGTTTGTACTTTATGATATCTTGAATGGAATTCCAAATGAAATGCAATGTTTATTTTTAAGTTTATGATTAATTAAATATTTACAATGCAAAATACTAAAGTCGTCTATGGAAACTCAAAGTAGTGTAACGTCGCATAACTTAACGAATGTATGCAACTAATTAACTTAATATTAATACTTTAAAAAATATATATTTCACCTATACACACTATTGCAACATTCCTTAGGTTATTATGACGGGGCATTACAGATTGGTATCAGAGCCAAGGTTACAAACACTGGACGCTCTGGGTAATCGCGAGCCCATTAGGTTGACCTAGTACGTAGTGTCGCTATATGTTAGCCTTGGTTGAATAGTATCTAAGACTCGTTATTGTTATGTGTAGGAATATGCTTAGGCGAGGAGGAAGAGATCGTGGTAGAGGTCGAGGTGGAGGCCGAGGGCCAATCCCTCAGGTTACTCCCCCTCTGAGCCCTCATCACAGTGATCAGGCAGAACAGTTGGATTAGAGGAATGAGGGAAAGAATCCTGAATAGTTAGGAGTAGATGGTTCACAGATACGTCCTTTATTAGAGGAGGTCCTAGCTTGACTTGGACCTAGACAAGAAATTGAGCAAGAGGTTGTCAAAGAGAGATAGATCTCCTAGGAGAGTAGATGATACAGTACATCAGGATGCTATTACTGTAGGACACGTGAGGGATTTACTGAGGGCACGCCCTCCTACCTTTGATGGTGCAGGAGGTGGCTTAGAGGCAGAGACCTGGCTACTGGATTTGGGTAGATGCTTCGCCATGCACCCTTATGGTAGCAATACCCGTGCGAGATGCACTATCATGCATTTGAGAGGATTTGCCTCTACTTGGTGGCGCCTGGAGGAGCAGAAGCTCCATTTAGATATTGGGTCTATGTCTTGGGAGATGTTTCTGGAGAGGTTTAGAGCACGGTTCCTATCAGAACACTGGAGGCAGTGACAGGCTGATGAGTTCCATGATCTACGTCAGTTGGCTCTTTCTATTGAGCAATATAACGTAGGTTCTATGAACTCAAGCAGTATGCTAGTATTGGTGATGATGAGCCTATGCTAGTGCAGCATTTCATCAGGGGTTTAAATGCCTGCATTAGTGGTGGTGTTAGAGTTTTTGAGCCAAAGACTATGGAAGTTGCGGTGGAGAAGGCTCGCATAGTGGAAAAGAACCTTGTTATGGCGTTAGGTGGTCACACAGGAGTGGGTGATCCCATAATAGTGGTTAACAATTTTTGGCCAAACTGGACACTGAAATTATTATTTTTAACTAAATCTTCACATTCGGGCACCTATAGCGGCTAAACTGTGAGGAATTTGAAGATGGTGCAAACTAGAGTCTCATCAAATTTTGTCGAAGATTCTAAAAATATTTTTTCAAAATTTTTAGAATCAAATTGTGCTTCTTTTTCCATCTCCCACGAAAATAGATTTTTTCAGAAAAACAACATTTTTAAAAAGTGACGACAATCGTGATAATGCATAACTTTTTTTCCATGAAGGATAAAATTCTAATTCTTTCAAATTTAGATTTGTAACTCGATATCTAGTGCTTCCACTTGGTTAGATAGTTTTTTATTGAATATTTTTCCTTAATCAAGTTTCAAAGTCAAATGAATTACAATTCGATCATCATAACGGTAACTTCTTTTGTATATGTCAAAATTTTATTTTATTTTTTGTTGGATCAAGGACTTCAATATCTAGTGCACTCATATTTTTCAATTTTTTTGATAATCTTCTATTTTTCCACATGTGAAGAACAAATAAATTCGTTTTTGATGAAAAACCTATGTTTAAAAAAACTTAAAAACAAATACATAACAAAACCAAAACATATTAAAATTATATTCATTGGATAGCTTGTTCTGAGGAATACCATAATCATTTGAAATAAATTTTAAATGAATTCATTTGATCCCCCAAAATTTAAATCAAAAGTGATTTTTTATCAGCATTTTGATAGGTGTAAGGGAGACGCATTTATAGGTATGGTTTAAAACTAGCGAGGTTCTATCCAAGGGGGTTTGATCTAAGGTGATTTGATCAAACCCTCTTCAATTGGAATCCTTAAAATGGAACTTTTTAAGGCTTAAATCATTATATTTTCTAAAATTATGTGATTTCAGCTAAAATTTGTTCCTCTCAGGAATTGTAAACCACTATTATGACAACACCCGAGTACAGATTGGCAGTGCTCCTGTAGCAGGTTTTAGTCCACGGGGTGGACAGGAACAGACAAGAGGTTCCTCTAGGAACCAACAGACACCCTCAAAGGGTGGGCAACAACAACAACAATGTACACCTCAAAAGAATAACAATCCACAACCACAACAAGGTAATAGTCCTCAAACAGGAAAGGGTCGCAACTGGTGGCGCAACAAGCGCAATAGGTAGGATCAGCCTGTGCAGAGTGCTCAGTCTACTGTCAGTAGAGGTAGTTTCCAGTAATCCAATGCACCTTTAGGTGGCAGAGGATTCGGTAGAGGCACAGGTTGTTACTCATGTGGACAGCAGGGACACATAGCTAGGCAGTGTCCGATGAGAGGATCTACTGGTTTTGGGCCTCAACCTATAGTTTCAGAGCCTACAGTGGGTGATGTAGGATGATCACATACAGTATATGCTGCGGTTAATGACTGCCAAGCCGATCACCAGAACACAGTGGTCGAGACTTCAGGTAAGTTATATAGTGTTAGTGTTTCCATTCTTTTTGATTCCAGAGCTACCGAGTCCTTTATTTCACTGACCATCATTGACCGATGTGGTCTTGTGGCAGTAAAACAAGGTGGTAAGTGGCAGGTTGAATTTTCCTCTGGGGTGAAAGTAGTAGTAGAGAACTTAGTACATAATTGTGAACTTAAAATTGGTACGTTAACTACCTTAGTAGATTTATATGTTACACCTTTAGGATCCTATGACATAGTTTTAGGTATGGATTGGCTAGCATCTTATCATGCTGTGATTGACTGTCGACTTAAGACAATTAGTTGCATTAATGATTTAGGTGCGAAAGTGGAAATCATAGGTGTTCAAAGACCTATCTCTTTGCAGATGATATCTGCTATGCAATTAAAGAGATGTCTTCGTCAGGGTTACCAATTGTTTGCAACAACGGTCACTGATTTGGAAGAGGGTGAGTCGAGAGGTATCTCTTGATGATCATCCTATTCTTAGGGAATTCGCAGATGTGTTTCCTGATGATATACCTGGAATGCCACCAAAGAGAGATATTGACTTTAGAGTTGACCTAGTTCTTGGAGCTGAGCCTATATCTAGAGCTCCATATAGAATGACGACTAAGGAGTTAGAGGAACTTCGTATTCAGTTAGAGGAACTATTAGAAAAGGGTTTTATTCATCCAAGTGTTTCCCCTTGGGGAGCCCCTGTCATCTTCATAAAAAAGAAGGACAGATCACTTAGATTGTGCATTGACTATCGTCAGTTGAACAAGGTTACGATTAAGAATCGTTATCCGTTGCCTAGAATCGATGATCTTTTCGATCAGATCAAGGGAGCTAATGTGTTCTCTAAAATCGATTTGAAATCTGGTTATCATCAATTGCGAATTGCTGAAGCAGACATTCATAAAACTGCATTTCGAACTCGTTATGGGCACTACGAATTCACAGTAGTACCATTTGGGTTAACGAACGCACCATCAGTATTCATGAGTTTAATGAATGGTGTATTTCGTACATACCTTGATTGCTTTGTCCTTGTATTTCTCGATGATATTTTGATCTATTCGAGGAACATGAAGGAACATGAAGAACACTTGAGATAGGTATTGCAATGTTTAAGGGAAAATCAATTGTATGTGAACCTGAAGAAGTGTGATTTCTTTCAAACTGAGATAAAATATCTTGGACATGTGATATCTGAGAAAGGTATTGCTATGGATCCTTCAAAGATTCAAGCTATTGTAGATTGGCCTGCGCCTACTAATGTAGGTGAAGTTCATAGTTTTATGGGTCTAGTTGGTTATTATAGATGGTTTGTTGACGGATTTTCTAGAATTGGTCATCCTATTACTTCTCTTCAGAGAAAAGGGAAGAAGTTTGTTTGGACAGAGCAGTGTCAGTTGGCTTTTCAGACACTTAAAGAAAATTTGACTAATGCGCCTATACTGATTGTTCCTGATCCTACTAAGGATTTTGTAGTGTGTACGGATGCATCCTTAGAGGGCTTGGGAGCAGTTCTGATGCAAGATGGGTGTGTGATTGCTTATGAGTCTCGCAAACTCAAGGATCATGAATTAAACTATCCCACTCATGATTTAGAACTAGCTGCAGTTGTACATGCATTAGTTTGATGGAGGCATTTCTTATTAGGTCATCATTTCAAACTTCATACTGATCACCGTACTCTACAATACATTTTTACGCAACCTAACTTGAATGCTAGACAAAGATGGTGGATGGAGTTCTTGTGTGAATACGATTTTGAAGTGAGATATGTTCAAGGAAAAGAGAACGTAGTGGCTGATGCTCTTAGTCGTCGTCGACATGAGATCTCTGCTACTACTCTTGAAGTAGATTTGAGAGGTCAAATATTAGCTGCACTTCCTATTGATAGATTGTATCAGGAAGTAAAGTCGGAAATTGAATCTAGTAGACCTTTAGAAGGTTGATTTGCAGGGTATGTCCTAGAATCGGATGGTATATTACGGTATTTAGGTCGTATTTATGTACCACATTTCGAGGGTCTTCGTACATTAATTATGACTGAAGTACATCGAGCTCCGTACTCAGCTCATCCAGATGTCAAGAAAATGCATGTTGATCTTCGGAAATTGTATTTTTGGCCTGGTATGAAGCGTGATATTGCTGACTATGTATCGAGATGTCTTGAATGCCAGCAAGTTAAAGCTGAGCATCAACATCCCGCTGGATTATTGCAGCCACATCTCATTCCTGAATGGAAATGGGATATTATATCCATTGACTTTATTGTAGGGTTACCTACGTCATCACGTCGACATGATGCCATTATGGTAACTGTTGACCGGTTGACTAAAGTAGCTCATTTTTCACTAGTACTATCATCTTACAATGCTTCATCCATAGCTAGGATATTCATGGAGGATATCGTTAGATTGCATGGGATTCCATGTAGGATTATTTCTGATAGAGATCCCATATTTACTTCAGCCCTATGGACTTCATTACAACATGCTCTAGGTACACAATTGAACTTTAGTTCAGCGTATCATCCTCAAATTGATGGACAAACGAAGAGAGTTAATCAAATATTAGAGGATATACTTAGGATGTACGTAATGGACCAACAATCTCGTTGGGAGGATTATCTGTACTTAGTAGAATTCACTTACAATAACAGATATCAGAGTTCCATAGGTATGCCCCCATTCTAGGCATTATACAGTCGTCCTTGTCGAACTCCACTAAGTTGGGATCGACTTGAGGATAGAGTGTTACTTGGACCTGAGATGCTTCGAGACATGGAGCAACAGGTTGACCGTATTAGAGAACATTTGATAGCAGCACAGGATAGGAAAAAGAAGTATGCCAATGCGCATAGGATTGATCGATAGTTTGTTGTTGGTGATAGAGTGTTTCTTCGAGTGTGACTGCGAAAGAGTCCAATCCGTTATGGAAAAGGCTCTAAGCTTGTGCCTCGTTTCATTGGGCCATTTGAGATCTTAGAGAGAATTGGTCCTGTGGCGTATCAACTCACCTTACCACCCAGTTTGTCACGTATTCATGATGTTTTTCATGTATCAGTTCTTAGACCTTATCATCTCGACATTTCTCATGTACTTGATTGGAATGCGTTACAGGTAGAGGACAGGCAGCTAGCTTTGGAGCCCGTGGCCATTCTACAACACCGAACGCTCGGTCTCAGGGGTCGAGACGTTGATCAGGTGAGGGTCTAATGGGATCCTAGCTATGAGGCTTTTGCTACTTGGGAGGATGCGATACGCATGAGGGAACTTTATCCCTATCTGTTCGCAGGCTTTCAGGAGCAAGCCTAATCCTAGGGGGGAGGATGTATTACCCCTCCATTTATGCTTATGTTTTCTATTGCATGTTTTTATACTGTTAGACTTTGGTACTCTATTTGGATATTTTGGATCACTGATTTTGAACGACAGTGGATTTATTTTGTGACATGATGATACATGTATGGTGATTACTATTTTCTAATATGCTTTGATATAGCGTAGATGTTTACTTTTAGATGATTATTGCTATGTATATGTTTATGATGGACTAACTGTTATTTAATTCGTCAGTCTAATGTGACGTGTATTGGTGTGGAGAACGAAATCGCATCACTCGCTTGCGAGTGCCTTGTGATGTCCGTGATTTTCTCCGCGCGGTGTGCCTGTACAATGGTTTTTTTTTATATATATATGCATGTTATTTGCTTGGTTGCAGGATTGTAGGTACATGACACCGACTCCACCTGGTTACTCAGGTCTGAGCGTGTCAAGACTCAACGGATATGTTGATTGGGAGGTAGTAGTTTGGTTCATCCTAGTCTAGTCTATAACCCGGTCATAGTACATCATCTATTTTAGTTCAGAGTCATAGGTTGTCTTGTATTTTTCTGTTTGGTTTAATCGCTTGAAAGGAAAAATGTCAATTTTAATAATGGTTTATTATGTTTTAATTTACTGTTATTTAAATTAATTTTTAAATGTTGAAGAAATTAGTTTTGCATGTTATTTAATTAATTAATTAGTTTGTTTGGTTAAATGGTTTGATCTTAAAAGATTAATTAAATTAAATTAAATTAATTAATTAAATTAAATTGTTTTAAATTGTGTGTGAATAGATTCAATTTTTAAATTAATTGTTATTTGGAAATGGTATTTTAATTATTAAATAAATTTTGTATTTGAAAATTTTAAATTTTAAATTTTAAATAAAATAAATTCATGCAAATCTTGAAAGGCAAGATTGCCGAGAAGTGGTTAAAAGATATTTTGTACTTCTCAACATGTGTGCAAGTTGCATTTATTGATTTTTTGTTGAGGAATTTGTCGGAGGTTATTTTGGATTTGGGAAAACACAGAGGCAATTCAATTTTATTCTTCATGGGAAAATAATTGAGCTCTGTAAAAAAAATATTGTGTATGGTTATTTGATATTGTTGCAAATTTGTGGAAGATCTCTATTTTACAATTTGGGTATTGTTTCTCGGGAAAGGATTGTGGAAGCTACAGGCAAAGTTCTTCACCAGTCAGTTTTCTGAAGCATAGGAAAATAGGTAATCTTCTTGTGAATTTATTTTGTTTGTTTTGGAAGGGAAAGTTTGTGAAAAGAAATTAAGTGTAATTTAAATCCCTGTGTTTCACGCAAAGAAATTATTTGCTGTATTTTGTCTTGTGAAGTTTTGATAAGAAAAGAAGAAAACTTTAGTAGTATATTCTCTATAGAAAGTATTTAAATTTTGTGAAGGGAAATATTCGTTGAAAAAGGAAATTGAATCCTCAGGGAATTATTTAGGATTTAATTGGAAATACTGTGCGAAATTCTTCTTTGAACCCTGTTGAAATTATATAGTTTTCCAGTTACCCTATTGTAACCCTGTTTATATTAAAAAAAAACCTATAATTTCTTAAATTTCTTTAGCAGAAAACCTGAGAATATGAATATATATAATTATATATATATTAATATATATAATTATATATATATATTAATATATATAAATTGGATTGAGAAGGGAGCTCAATATATTATGTGATTATTTAATTTAAATCACTGTACAGGCGTATGATGTAAAAAAATGGATTAAGATTTCCATATTCGCAAATTGAAATATCACAGGGTGATTTCCATTATATTTTATACATAATAAAATGCATTTTTTTTTATTGCATAGTAGGCAGTGGAGGGGGCGCAGGGGCCACCCCACAACCACCTATAAGAGGGCAGCGGCTGTGAAGGCAGCCTGGCGTTGCCCTCACAGGCAGCGCACAGGCTGCCACCACAGTCGTGGCCATTAGGGACGACTGCGAATGCAGTCGAAACCCTAGCTTAATACCTTTGTATTGTATAATAGAATTTCGAATAGAGTGCGAATGGATTTAATTAATATTTGTCATTCAAAATTTTAATATGAATGATTTATAATAAATAAGAATATATATGTATATGTATATATTTTTATTTGATTTTAATATTAAATAGGAAATTGTATATTTAAATATATGGTTTTTTTAATAAAAAAATTAAATTAAATTAAATGATTATATATTAAATAAAATGTCTGTGGATATATGTGAAATATTAGAATTGATTAGTTCTAAATGTTATGAATAAGAGAGTAAATTTAGTCTTTAAAATTAAGTGAAGTAGAGGAAATTAAAATTAGAATAATTCTATGCAATTTCCTTTATTGTGAGAGAAAAGAATTACAATTATGATGTTATAAAATTCCTGTTGATTCTAAATGTTGTTTATATGTTAAAATCTTTCTAAATATTTTGTAGGTTGATTTCTATAATTTTTACCTCATAGAGACATTATGGAAATACCTACATGTTTAGTAGATGAAATTTTGTTTCAATTTAATTGCTAAGGGGTTTGGAATCATATTTCCCTATGTAATGTGTCATTAGTTGATGACACATATTTCTTTTCCTCTCCCACTGTTACATGTGGCATGCACACATGCATGGATATGGTAAATGTTGAGAAAAATATTTCACCTTATTTGGGATTCTTCACCAATAGGATTGACCATCTATAAAATTATATTGATGCTTATGAGAAAATATTAAAGCAAAAAGATGAAACTAGTGAGATACGGTATAATCCTTTAGGAAATTTTGACTTATCCTTCCCCAAGTGAACTTTTAGTACACCTTGTTTTACAAAGTATGATGGTAGAGAAGATCCATTGCTTCATCTAAGGACTTTCCAAAATATAAGTTTCACTTATTTTCATAAGCATTAGTTCAACAAACTTGAGTGCTCTGAATTTACATGGTTTTAATTATTTCCTTGTGCTTCTATCACTTATTTTAAGGATTTAACTAATGCTTTCCTAAAACATTTTCATTACAATACTCAACTTAATAAATATATCACTCAATTACTATAATGCAAGCAAGAATAGTAAGCACCAGTTAAGGATTATATTTTCATATCTCAAGATTCAAATGCTAATATGATTTCTATGTTATGGAATGACAACTTAAGCATATTAATTAAATTTTCATTTCCCCTTTTAAAGGATGCGTTGTGCAATACTTATCATTCATTTTCAAATTTATGTAATTGTGTGTGTAGATGTGTGTGATTTATTGGAATATCATCTTTCATATCTCATATTTCTAACACTCCCCTTATGCTCATGAGTTATCATCATCATCACATTTAGATAATGAGGTGATGAGGATCTACCAAATGGTGATCATAAATACCCATACTAAACCAAAGACATTTAGAAAATTCACTACAATTGAGGAGCCTCCACATGTTTTATTGAAAAAAAAATTGGAACACAATCTTATTAGTTTGTTTTCAGTTTAACAAATAAAGATGTCTAAGGTTGCACTATACAAAGAAGAAAATGCACCAATTAAAGACTATTTTCAAACCTCAAGCTTTAATTACTAATACAAGTTCTATAATATGGGACGATGAACTTAAATGGATATTTATTGAAAATTTAATTTATTTTTTAAGGGGTTTTTTCATAATACTTTTCATTCAATTTAATATTTGTGTAACAATGATGTAGAAGTGAGTGCTTTATTGGAAGATGTTTTTTTATATCATCATATTTCTAACACTCCCCTTATGTTCATGGGTTTAACATCATCATCACATTTAGATAATGGGGTGATAAGGATTTAGCTAATGATCATCATCATTCCCATACTAAAGCAAAAATATTTAGAGAATTCACTACACTAGACAAGCCTCTGCATGTTGTATTGAAACAAATTTTGGAACATAATCTTATTACTTAACCTCTAGTTAATCCAATAGATATATTTAAGCTTGCACCACAAAAAAAAAATTCTTTAGCATAATATACATGGATATTCTAGGGAATCAAACTCTAACATTAAATTCAAGAAATTAGACAAAGAGAATTAAATTTGAGCATATTCATGAGCTTGCATCTATTTCACAATTTATTCATAAGAAATGAAATGAGAAGGATTCTTCAAATTTTACTTTGTTTATTTTGTTGAGCATAACACACTATATGTTGAGATTACACATGAGATAAAAGAGAAAGCAAATAATATAACATGTAAGTTAATACTTTTCAAACCTACATCATAATTTGGCATCTCTATGTATCATACTTTTGGTCATGTGGGGATACACTTCATGATGACATGAATAGTTCCATGGGCGACATTCATTTCAATGATACATTTTTAAAGCATAGAATAGACACACCTAATGGGAATAATGCCAATTGGTTATATCTCCTCACCTTTCTCTATTACTACTTGTCAAGTTTTGTGTTTTTCTTTTCAATCTTGGCTTTATATTGTATTGTTTACATGTGAATGAGTTAAAAACACATGTACCAATGCATATTGACACAAGTGGATTTAAAGTATTATGCTTTTCAAGCCACTCTTTATGATTCTCCCTTGATTTTAAATCCATTTACCTTGTATGTCCTAACACTTTGATCTTTTTTGTATGCTATGCGGTTTGTCTCCTATTCTCATTTCACCTTCTATATCATGCCCTATACTTTTTTTACCCACTTGGGGGAAATTTTTCTTTTTTATTCTTCTATGTTTGTCTTATGCTTTCCTATGCTCCTTGTTTAGTTCACATTCTTTCCTATGTTCCTTGTCTAGCTCTCAAGCTTTCTTGAATTCCTTATTTATCTCCCATGCTTTCTTGTGTTAATGTTTGTCTCCCATGTTTTCTCGAGCTACTTATTTAGTTTATATGATTTCCCTATAGTTTTGTTTGACTCTTTATGTCCTCCTATGCCTATGTTTACCATGTATGTTTTCACATGGTCCTTGTTATGTTCCTATATTGCATAACTTATGATGTGCCTATGTGTTTCATGTTTGTGATGTGTAACTTATTATTTGCATGTCATTATAATCTTCCTTATGCTTAGTCACACTTATGAACTTACTCTTATATGTCTAAAATGTTAGCAAATGCTTCTCATACTCACATATTATGCTACTTACATGTTATATGTTTATGATATTTACATGTTTCCATATGGTTATCATGTTCATATCTTATGATGTCATTTACCACTTATGTTTTCACATGTTCCTTATTATATGTTCATATGTTGCATGATTCATGATGTTCCTATATTGTATGCTTTTGATATCTAACTCTTATTGTCTATATTGTATGTTCACTTTTGTGGATCTAGAATCAAGTTTGCACATTGGTCAAATAAATTCAACAGGTGTAGATCTAAATAAAAGCATTACACTTAATTTATAGATTATAAAATGTTCATTTTATTAAGCACTAAAATTGTGGCACAATGGAAAATTGATTCACAACATCATTTCTAGCATATTCAATCGTTTAAGGTTCAAGCTAGGTATAGCTTTAAATTTATTTAAATTCCTCCATTAAGTCTATATTTATCATTATATTCCCATCACTTAAGTCTAGCATGAATGTTTATTTTAGTATATTAATTATTTAATTTGCCTAGATATTTAAGTAAGTGTGCTCTATTCCTTTACAATTGTATCAAAAGTGGTACAAAAAGTGAAAAATAAATCCCATTGCTTATCTTTTCTCCCAATTTAAGAATGGTAATTCAATACAAAGTCATTAGATACTATCCATAATCATAGTTATTTCCTATTATCATATTGTAATGGTGGATATTGCATATCCTTTCACTTTTCCCCTATGTTTTGGAGTCCCTTTGTCTATGTTATCTTTTATGCAATAACAATCATAAAAATGGTGTGTTTTTTGTTGATAACTACTACATAACTCAAGGCTTTACATATTTCAATTTGCAGTCACTCCTAGAAACTAGTCCTAGCCATCATATTCATTGATTTTTCTCCTAGGTCAAGTTCACAATTGCACATATGACAAGTTAGATTTGCGATTGCACAAATGACCCTTGAACTTTTAAAATTCAAACTCAAATTTATGGTTGACCTAACACTTCCCACCTAACTATTGAGTGTCAACAAGATGAATGAAATATTTTATTTATGATCCTTGGAATTATATTTTAAAAAGTAAACCTAATTCATTTTTAAAATCATTGGGTAGTTAGAAAGAATTTGACAAGAGCATTCAAGATACAATCATTAGCACTTGATTTAGACCATTTATTAGCATATTTTTATGTACACTGTCATCTAAGACATCCACTATATGTTTGCCTACTTTCTTTGACCATTCTCTAAGTTACTAACTTGGTATCTTTATAAGGTTTTAAAAAAGGAGGTATTGCCCCTACCTTGAGCAAACTCCCAACCACAACTAAGATCTTATGAATACACAAACACAAAATCTCTTGATAGATTAAAGGCAAACATTCAAATATTTATATAGATCATACTAACATATTTATGCTTGCATCATCTATCTTGTTGTCCTTCCCCATTCTTTAAGTCATTGGCTTTATATCCTTATGAGGTTTGATAGAAGGGAGGCATTGTCCTTATCACTAAGCAAACTCCCAACTACAACTAAGTTTTTATGAACAAACAATCACAAAAAGTCATGATAGTTTAAAGGAAAACATTCAAATATTTATATAGCTCATATATCTATGTCCAAATCAAATCTACACATGTACAAACACACATTTGTGTTGCATAATTGACTTAGAGTGATGGATAATGACTTTATCCATATTCTTAGAATTTATCTAAGTATCACTAAATTTCTTACATCGTAATGAATCATTTACAAAATTCTATTTTCAACTAAATATCATTATTTTAGTATTTAATTTTCACATAATCATTTTTCTTCTATATCATTTTCTCAACATTAGTTACAGTTTTAATATTTAAGATAGATTATAAATGTTTATGTTATTTGAAAAGGAAGTAAAATATCCTTTTCACATATTGACTGAAATAGTTTATTGCTGAAAGAGTATTTTACATGAATATTTTCACTGTAAGTTCCTCTTGTTCAAAGACCAAGGATTATTTTGAAAGCCAACTTCTTTCATTTGAGTGAACGAGTTTTGTATGGAAATATTTTACCATGAAAAAAAATCAAATTTAACTTCATGATTTAATATACTTTAAGATACTCATCTCATTGTATTAACTCTGCATGCCTAATCGCACAAAAACCATAGAAATATATTTGGTCATTAAAATACTACTGCTCTCGTGTTTTAGTCATCCCTCTTTATACAAATTGCAGATTTCCATGGACCAATGTTCTTGAGTGGATTTTGCTTCCTTTTTATGATAAATTTGATTATAAGGATATTGCTTCACAACACGTGTCATTAAACACATTTAGACCAGTTTTTCATAATTGCATCACCACCATAGAAAATCCTTTGTCAAATCCAATACAGGTACACACGTTCCAGTGTCACCAGCATCCCTTTTCATAGTTATCGTTAATTATGATAAATTAAAAGATGCAAGTACAAGGTGAATTAAATATGTGATCTTTCCAACACTCCAAAGGCAAAACATTAGGTAGGCATAAACCACAAGCATTTATCTCCAATATGAATAGCTCTCTCAAGCTTAAAGTTTTAATGACAGCCATGCATGTCCCTTGATTTTGATACCAAATTCTTAATTGAAAGGGTTTGGTTCAAAGATCACTTGCAGCTTTATATAAGATGGACTTCATTCCATCAGTACACCTCCATGGATTTGCTCAAATTTAGAACGAAAGTAGACTACTTTAATCAATTGTTCCACGTGAATCTTGTTTGTAGAGCTCAAAACTTGTACTTCATGTAAGATTTTTTCATTCACTCAAAAGAAAACTTCAATTGTTCATTTGCTCAAAAGAAAACTTGTGTCAATCTGCTGCAAGTTGTAATGTCCCGTTTCGATGGAGTTCAATTTGTCGATATTCGTATCCTGAGAGGTCGTCTTATTATTATTGATCGATTATATATGATCAATAATTTATGTCTATAGCTATTGGATATTTGGACGATAAGATTATTAACTTAATTCAATGGTGAAGCCAGAGTCGATTGGAGACAATGTACCAGTAGAATTATTGGGACGTGGTCACTTTGCGAAGGTATTCCTTGCAAGAAACAAGAAGCTATTCGATCAATGACGGGACAATGTTTCCAGATAGCACCAAGGCACATTACCATTTCAACAGTTGGAGTTATTCCTAAGATTAATAGCTTAAAGTATGATTTTCCTAATATAAGTCTTGTGGTATCCCTTCATGCACCATTGCAGGAGGTTCGATGTCAGATAATGCCAGCAGCGCGTGCTTATCCTGTCAGAAAGCTGATGGATACATTACGTTCTTATCAAGGGCATTGTAAGCGTAAAATCTTTATAGAATATATTATGCTTGACGGGATTAATGACCAAGACGACCAAGCATATTAGTTAGGAACGTTGCTAGAAGGGCGTGAAGTGTTGGTAAACTGTAATCAACATCCACCGCGACTTTAATAAAGAGGCTATGTTATATCTTCTTGCTGACGGAGGAGCTTGGAAATCAACATCACTCGATTGTACGTCGGGACTTTCAGCACAAAGGCCGGCACTTCAAACTTATATGTGTTGATAACGGCTTTAGGAAAATTCACCGCCAGCAATTCATCAACAGAAAATTCATGTAACAATTCACCGCGGGAAAATTCATCATCATCAAATTCATGGCCACGAAAATTAACCACCAAAAATTCATGTAATTAATTTATCGTGCAATGAATTGTCCTCACGGTGAATTTTCCCACGGTAAATTGTTGGCGGTGAATTTTCCGTCAGTGAATTGCTGGCAGTGAATTTACCGCTGATAAAAAAGTTTTGGTCAGACTATTGAAGACTAAGCAATTATCATCTTCTTGTGATCGATGTTTAAGGAGCTACCTTATATTGCGTGGAGTATTATTATGACTTGTATCTATTATAGCCATCATCTCTTGAAGAAGGCTCTCGCGATTCTACGTTACCATGACCTGAGAAAGGAAGTCGCATCCCTAGTGTATGCCGTCTGGAATTTCTAAGGAGTTCAAATAAAGAGTGGCCACTATCAAACAAATATGTAAGTATTCGACCTGGCATAATCAATTCCAGTTATCTAATCGAAGATTAGTAGCATCGCAAAAAGAGCTATCGGGTATCCTTAGCATCAGTACTCGGGCCTTCATTTGATCGAGCATTACGTGATCAAGAAATAAAATTAGTTAATACCTTTAAAAGGAAATAAACTAATATTAAAGAAATTGCTAGTTTGGAAGAAGCCGATCACCATTAAGGAATTAAATAAATACCTGGCAAACCTGCTTAAATAAATAAATTAATTAAGGAATAAAATTGCATGTGTTAGGATCTAAAGGTGCAGCGATTTATTTATGGAATGATTATGAAAGGTAGCGATTGGAAGGGAGCGGCCTTTGGCAAGAGAGTTTATGAAGTGATGCCACCCTTTTTAGAGGTATAAAAAGAACAAGGAATAGAGGGAGAAAAACTGTTGGAAATGGAGTCCAACCGTCACTGTCCTTTCGTCTTCTTCTTCTCATGTCTCTTCACTTGTCTAAAGAGTTCATATAATTCCTTTTGGTGTAGATGAAGATTGATGTAATTTGGGGCTCATTAATAAAATAATATGACCTACTTTCCTTGGTGGATGTAGCCATTTTGATGGTGAACCACATTAAAACATCTGTGTTAATTATTTGTCTTTATTTTGCAATCATTATTGTTGTTCTATTTTATGTTTTCGTTGTTATTGTTGTACGGTTATCTCAACAATTGGTATCATTTGGCATGAGAGATTTGAGTTCGAGTGGGAGCAATGTTGCTTGATGAAGGAATTCGTAGGAAATCACAAGGAAGGTTAAAATCCAGAGAGAGAGATGTTGGTTGTTGGTATTGTGGCAAGCAAGGCCACATCAAGAAGAATTGTTGGTTTTTGAAGAAGGTTCAAAATCAGCCAAAAAAAGATGAAGCGGATTCGGTATGCGAAGAGGATGCATGTGTCCCTATTTTAGTCTCAGAAGAAACAATATCAAATGTTTGGGTGCTCGGTTTGAAAGCATCATTTCATGCCACTTCGTGCAAGGAATACTTCAAAAATTTGCAAAGCGGTAACTTTGGTAAGGTTCTTCTTGGAAACAATAAATCTTGTGATGTTATTGGCAAAGGGTCCATGTTTTATTAAAATTAAAAAATGAAATAGTTGGCTGCTACGGGATGTTAGATATATTCCTTAGTTTAAACAAAATCTGATTTCAATTGAACAGTTGTTTTCTCAAGGATGTAAAGTTACTTTTAAATCCAACAGATGGAAAGTAACAAAAGGGGCCTTGGTTATTGATCGTGGCAGCAAAGTAGCACCTTGTATGTACTAGAGAGTCGTGTTGAAGTGGGAGTTGTTCCCTCCACGCCAACTGCTTCGTCAAATGATATATGGGCTGCAAGGAAAAGGTTTTTGGACAGGTTAGATGCTGAAGTTGATTTGGTTGTTGAGGATTTTCTTAACATCTTGGAATTTGGTTATATGTTTGGAACAATGGCATCTAATGATGAAGAAAATGATATAGGAGGAACTAAAGAGGAATCTAAAGAAGGAGGAGTCAAAGAAACAAAAACAAAGGGAGAAGAGAATACCAAAACCCCCGAAACCAAAGAAGAGGTCAAGGGAACAGTGGAAGATGTGAAAGTTGTAGAAAATATCACTGAAATAGATTCTAAGGTTGGTGAAGAGGAGGTTAAAATCGAAGAGAATGTAGTTACAGTCACTGAGAAGATCGAAGTCCCAACTCATGGTGATGTGCCAAAGCATGAAGAAACTATAATTGTTTCTGAAATTGTAACTGAATCAGCTGTTCTTGATTCAGCTCCATTGGTGGAAACATCTGCAGTTGAAGCTACAAAAACCCCTATCGAGGTTACTGTTACCAAAGAAACTGTGGAGGTTCCATCTCTAATTAGAAAAATTTGAATCTGCAAGGGACGGGTTCAATATTTAGTTAAGTGGCGAGGATGGCCTGAGAGTCAAAATACATGGGAGCCTTATGAAAACATTAAATCTTGTGGTGAAATATTAAAAGATTTTGAAGAAAGTTGTGACAGCTTGCTAAGATCTGGAAGGAAGCCTAAGCATAAGTCTGGTGGAGGTCCCATTTCTAATCAGAAAAGAGAGTGTGAGATTGAGGATGAGGAGGCAGACACAGAGGTAGAGGCAGAGCCTGAGGCAAAGATTGAATCAAAGCCAAAGGCTAAACGGGGTAAATCTACCTTAGCCAACCAATTTGTTACCTCATTCGAGATAATACCACAACCGCTTGAACAAGGCATCCTCTAGAAACAAGATGGATCTCAGATTGCAGAAGACAAAGTGTTGAAATGTATGAATATTGAACAGGACGAATTGAGTGATCACAAGATGGTGTCTTTGTACACACTAAGAAGGAATCCCAAGTGGAGTAGGAGGCTAACAGACGAGTTCAGTATTATAGATTTGACTACCAAGAACAACCGAGCTTGTGTTGAGTGTAGGAAGGAATTCCCCTCATCCAAAGTGTTGTTTGGTCATATGAGGTGCCATCCTGAAAGGGAATGGAGGGGAATTCAACCTCCGGATGATGACACCTACGCTACTAATGATAATAATGAAGACAATATCAATGGACAAGGTATTATTTTTATTGTTGCCACTCCAAGTGGTATTTCCCCTTTGTGTTGGTAGAGCTCCCAGAATTCAGAAGATCTGGAAGCGAAAGAAGAAGTGACAACTTCAGATGATGAGACTGATAAAAAGAGCATGCAGTCAAGAGAGGACGCTTATCAACCTACCTTCTACAGCCTCCTCACCTGATCTATCACTACAAAAACGGGTAGGAGAAGACCTGTTAGGCTTATTCAAACTCAACGGGAGGTTGTTGGTGAAGAAGGAAGAGAAGATGTGGACAATAATACAGAGGAATCGGTGTATCATTCTAGGACAAGGAAGCGTGAATATCAAGAAATTAGTGAGGATCTAGATGTAAGACAAGAGGATTTGGGTCGGAAGAAGATGAGGAAGAGGAATAATAAAATCGGTAGACCTATTGGATTGGGTGTTGACCTGACTGAAGCAACCGGTGAAGAAGAGTTGGAAGAGCAGATTGTCTCTTTGATTTCTTCATTACTTGATGGTTTTTCACGGGGCTCAAGAAGGGATCATTCATTGAGCAAGTTTGTGGAGAATGAATTTGAGAAGGTTAAAACAATTAAATGGGTATCTCATCAACAAACTTCTTCAGCTAAAGCAGTTAAGACAGTGTATGTTCGCAATTTTCCAGATGATGTGACAGGGGAACAATTAAAAGATCTGTTTGGGCGACATGGGAAGGTTACAAAAGTTGTTCTTTTAGAGCAAAAGCCTACGCAGGGGAAGCGATATTTTGGTTTTGTTCATTTTAATGGCCATGCTACTGCCCTTAAAGTTGTGGATCTAAAACAAAGAAATACGAGCTTGAAGATGCACTCACAACTGTTGTTGCTGAGTTAGGAAGGCCATGTAGAGAGGGAGGTGCAGATTTCTTGCAGTGGATGCATTGTCTTGTTGTGACAGGACTTGTTTTGGAGAGTGACAAATCCCTACGGGGGCTTCAGGGAAAGGCTATTGAAGTGTTTGAGATATTGTATAGCTTGATGTTGCTAGCAACTAAACTAGAGTTTAAGAATGATGCAATGGACTGGTTACTTGGTACTGTAATTAAGTAACAATAAGTTTCAAGGAAAGTGGGGACAACAGTACGGTTTGGACTTCAGGTGGGAGATTGTTGGAAATGAAGCCCAATCGTCACTGCCCTTTCGTCTTCCTCTTCCCATGTTTCTTCACTTGCCTAAAGAGTTGATATAATTCCTTTTTGGTGTAGATGAAGACTGATGTAATTTGGGCCTGATTAATAAAATAGTATGACCTGCTTTCCTTGGTGGATGTAGCCATTTTGATGGTGGACCACTTTAAAACATCTGTGTTAATTATTTGTCTTTATTCTGCAATCATTATTGTTGTTCTATTTTATGTTTCCATTGTTATTGTTGCACGGTTATCTCAACAAAAACATGGAAATAGTTATACAGATACATATACATTAATAACTCAAGTTTGAGTGCTCTTAAGGAGTTATATTCAACCATTCAAAAGGATGTATGATTAATCAATAAATTCAGAAATAGTACCCACTTACAAGTTGTATGAATATAAAGATAAATTCAAAAAACAACACTTTGATAAGAGGTCTAAACCTCTTCCATAAGCAATGCATGATTCCAACTTAACATATCAAGAACAACATTATATTTACTTGGCATATTATCATTATTAAAAATAATATTTATAGTAGGTTTCGTGTTTCTTATCATAAACATATTAATATTAATCAGTTGCTCTTTAAATCAATAAACATTGATTCTTAGATATCTTAAGATTGAAGGTATACAATTATGTGATTTGTTATTGTTCACAATATGTTTACATTGTCAACGTTGACAGTTAAATCGTAAAAACTACCAATCTTGACCTCAGGTTATTACATACACAACAACCTTGTAGGGCAACTATGACATCACAAAAAATTATCCATGTCTATCTTACCAAAAAATTAGTTTCTCTCTTGGGTTGCATTCTTGAGGTTTCTAAGTACTCCATGTTGATCAGTCTCCAAACCTGTAAGTTGAATCTCACATTATCTTAAATACATTGTATAAGAAATAAAAGTAGAAAACCATAATTATTACATATTATAAAATCCATTCCTATGTTTCTTCATTGAAGGATATGGCGGGCTAACCATTTTGTAGATCTAGATTCTCTGTAAGCATTACTTCATGTAATCAATGTTATGAGAAGTTAATGACAATGTGTAACTTTCAAAACTCTCAAAACCATGGTATGCCAAAACTCTGGATGAAATTGCAAGATCTCCACTTGCCTAACCATATCTTAGATCTTGGTCCTCTAGAACCATTAATTGATGAAATTGGTACTATGAGAATGTAAGATCCTGTGCTTGATCACACACACCCAACAATAGACTAGAAAGGACAATCACTGTTCTTACATAGTTATGATGAATTTCCAAATCCGGTTAACTTCAAAACATAGATTTTTATATTGCAAAGATAACACCGGGATCAATCTTTAGACCATATAACAATGATAACTGAATACAAATTATTTTGACTGAAGTAATCGATTGAAGTCACGAAATGTTACACATACGGAACGACGGAAGCAGAATAACAAACTACTTAATATGATGCTACTAAATGCTAAACTCACACCAAACCACGTAATCTGAGACATACAGCTTGTTCATGCCGGGTCGAAATGAGACTATATCGAATTGATTTCTCATTCAGAAATGGATTACATAATGAGATAAAGACATTGCTCCAAATCATATCAACCATAGCTAATGAAATGGACTCATGGAATACACGATTGGCGAAGACACTCGGTGAGAGCCACCTTGTGTCGAAAGCGGATGTATGGGGTATCGTGGATCGTAGCTGGACTGTTCACATGGAGCTAGATCACGTGTCAGAGATGGATCGATTCCAATAATCAATAAAATATTTGTATGTCCCGTGCCAAAACGTCCATCGAAGAATCTCACTACCCGATTGCATTTGTTTCCCGGATGATAAAGCAGTCGCAATCCAAGTTTCTGTTGCGGATGTTTCAGTATGCACGTCTGATGGTCCCCGTTCCCAAAAAGTGATCGATGAATGTGATAGGGAGATAGCCAACCAGAAGAACCATATACTCGGAATTGAAGTTGCGCTGAGAATGTAGTCCCGTGTCTCGAATGATTATTACCGCACTTGCCTAGAATGGCTATTGTGAGAGTAATGTGTGTGTGGCGTGAGCCAAAGGCTACTATGCCACACAATGCTTGTTCGCCATTCAGACCTGAAATGAACGAGCACTTGATCAACTACCATTATGAACAGGAAGTGAGAAACCACAGTTATAAGGTTTTTGTCTTACCTTACTGTGAACCTGTAGAGGATTTCGTCTCTATAAAGTCCCAAGGCAATTCATCCAACCGTGGTATGATGATCCTCCAAAATAAGTCCAACTAGTATAAATATCAGATTGTGAATTCCTTTCCAAATGGGTCAGCCAAATAGGTCTAGACCAAAATTTATATATTATTATTTAAATTTATTTTTATTTATTATAAGAATAATTAATATTATTATTATTTTAATATTTTATTTCTAAATATTTGAACTTAGCGTTTAAAAACGCTTTTTCTCACTAAATTGAAAATAGATCTCAATCAGGAACATGATAGTCCTCCCCACCTAGATGTTGCTTTCCCTCAAGAAACTGCAACTTTGTTTCTGTTTGTGTTAAGTCGATCAACAAGTGATGAGAGATATGATCCTAGGGGCATGACCACTTTTACCAAGTCTTCCATTGCTCCACCCTAATATAAAAATATTCAATCCCATAACTTTGATGCAACTCATCATGATCCCACTGAATGAGTACACCAAACATATCAATACTCGGATCCCAATTCATCATGATATCCAATCTAGCAACTATGAAGAGATAGATGTATCTTGAAGGGCTATCACTACCAACTAACTCCCTGACTTCGAGAGATCTCCCATGGATGTGCAAAACTACCATCAGGGATACATGAAAGGGAATATTAGTCCATCCTAGGTTGCTAATGTAGGTCAGGACAACACCCCAAAATCTAAAAATAAGAAGTGATGATAGTGCCTTGACATGATGTTGGAACTTCCAAAGATAGAGAGATGATCCATGACTCTCCAAGTTTCCCAGATAACCACTGTCCTCCAAGTACTTCCAAGGGAATCCATGCATAATAATGTAGAATAGTTACTACTCATCATGGCATAGAGTGGAGATCAGTGAATTAGGGTTGGAACATCAATGTCTTCATGCTTACACTCATTCCATGCTTCATCACCTAGCTAAAACATAAATATTTGCACCTCAAAGCCAAGTATGAGAACAATATGTTCATACCTAAGACAATTGATCAACTGTGACTCTATGCTCCAATCAAAAGAAATTGTGTCCATGGCTTGTGCCATAAGTCCTGAAGGTGGAATAGCCCCATGATGGGATTGCATCTCATCACAAGTAGACCTCTCAAGCTCCCCATGAATGACCAAGTCTAAATCACCCCTCTCCAACCTCATACAAAAGCATAACACTAGTGGCTAATCCACTAAGCATGTGCCCTCTCATGCCATCCAAGAGTATGTTGTGAGCTTTCAAGTGGCCCTCTAAAAGAGGTGACACCAATTCCTCATAAAGCAAGTTATGTGAACAAACCAAAAATTCTGAATCATGCCTCAAATCTGATTGCTCCACTTGCTCGACCACCATACAAGGTTCATTCCCTACATGCCACATGCCTTGAATCTTCTTTGCCTCCGTAATGACCTGATGTACCAACTTGGTCCCCTTGTGACTTGGACATTCCAATAAGACCCCATGTTTTTCTTTCGAATGAGTTCCAACAAGAGAAGAAGACCTCTTGCTATCATCCTTATGAGTTGGAGCAACCAACTCAAGACTAAACAAGACCCAAATATTTTTGTTCCAAATCAGAAAATCATAATAGCTATCATACCTTTCCATGGTGTCTTCAATCAAATCAAACTTCTCCCTCTTCATTGCTTCATGCTCTCCAACAAGTGTCGATCTCATATGAGTTCCTCCATGAGAATTATAACACTTTAAGGTTGATCCTTCTGGTTGTCATAGCATGGTAATGTGAGGATATAGGTTTGTTGTCATACCTTAGAAAACTAGCCCTTACATCATGCTCATGTGTGAGGTCCACCTCAATCTCAACCATTTCTCCTTCCGTGATGGAATTTTTATCAATGTGTTGGTCCACAAGATGCCTCCAAGTGTAAATCATGTGTTACAAACTCAATCTCATGGCTACAAACAATGTCCCCATAGGGTCCTTCAAAACCTTCCACCATGTCTCCAAAATTTTCCCTCTTCCTCTTGCCATGTCTTTTGTTAGATGCGGTTTCCATTGAAGAATGTGCCAAGCTCAACTCCCGACATTGCTCATTCACATGCTTTTCTAGTTCGCAAGGACCCCTTTGAGTGCTCATCAAGGATTCCATAGTGCTCTTCATCTCATCTTCCTTCTATCTCAAGGTGCCAACATAAATCTTATCAAGTGTGAGGAGCGTATGTAGATAGTTCAACTTCACCATTGTTTGGATGAAACTGTGGACTAATATCAAGAAGATAAATTATTCTTTTAATTCTATTAAATTGGAAAATATAATTAGATCAATCCTCAGGAATTTTGTAGTGGTTTCCTTAGTTTGTTCCTTAAATGTCAATTCAAGGATTGTAGACTTGTGAAAGGCATTGTGACAGTTTACCTAAGGGTTGAAAATGGTGAATTAAGTGGGGGTGAATGCAACTAATACATACAAAGATTATCTAATCAGAAATCTGGTTTATTTCTTCATGTTCCTGTTTGTGACAAGAACTGCCCTAGGAAGTGTGACAGGAACTCTATAGTAATAGAATTGTGCAGTAACATAACTGTGTAGTGACAAAAATAAAGAAGCTTTATAGATTATGCACCGACAGTAATGAATTAGATCATAATCTTAATTCCTACAGAATGCTTTAGAAACACACTAGCAAATAACTATTGAGAAATCAACTTAAAACTGAATTGCAATCAAATTTAAATAACCAAATTGATGAAAGGAAAAATGCTTAAAATCAAATCACACACATTACCACATTGAAACTAAACTAGAAAAGATCACTAGACAACACAAGCAGTGGGCCCTACCTCCTTGGTTGTCTGGTTATGAAACACAAATGTTGCTCTACACCACGCTAATCATGCACATACATCAACAACTTAAAGATGTGATTCAAAATAGCAGTATATTCTTATATTATAATATATGTTCATATCAAGTTTGCAGAACACACATATTTATACTAGCAAGCACGGATAAGGTTTGTTTTGGTTTGTTTTAGCCTGTGGCCAACAAACCAAATATGTTCAACATACAACAAAAGATGGTTGTTGGTCGTCTAACAAATTAACTAGCATTCTATCAAAAATAGCCTATAGATTATTTAAACTTCAACTCCTCGCTTCTCATCCATCCACGTCCCTAACAACTTCAACACCTTCCTTTAATCATTTCCTACCATTTAGGCCACAAGATAATTAGTATTTCCATAGACATTGATATTTCCTAATAGTTTTAATTTCCTTCACATTATATCAAATATCGATACTTCCTGTGACAAAAAGTGACAGGAAGGTAGTAAAGGTAAAAGAAAAAGGCAATCATAGGGTGAAAATATTGAGACTATTCAACCACCACCAAGGCCTCCTGGATTCTATACAAATCATCAAGAGATATACCTCATTCAAGTCCTCATGCCCAGTTAGAGCCTTCCAACACAGGTCTGCCATCATCTTATGAATGTAATCAAAGTGAGTTAGGGTTGTCATAATCTGACTATCATTTACCTTCAATTTCCCTTCCAAGTGGTGTGACTTATGGGATAGAGAACCTTCGTGCACCATTTCTGATTTGTCTTCAACATCACCATCATAATTCTAATTAGTCATTTTTTATTTGACACATTCTATGATAGCATGCCCTTCTGCCTTGTGGACATTATGAATATACATGTACTCCTCATTAGATGATGTAAGGAGAGGGTCCTCACATGTGAGGATAGCTTCATCCTCTTTAAATGTTGCATCCTCTTTGCTAGCTCTCAACATCATCAATGCATCCTTGTATGTGAGTCTCAAACATCCATGACAAACCAAACACTGTCATACTGCATGATCTTCCTACTAGGCCATCCCTTAGTTTTTATTATTAGTTCTTCAACAAAGTGTCTCCCATACAACTCTAATAGATAGTCATCAAAGTTGATCATGTGCATGAAACAGGGATTAGTGAGCTTACTAGGGCATGACGTATACCTTGTATGTAGCTTTGTCCAATGGACAACCTCTTGTGCATACCCTCATAACTAAAGTCTTGTTCACCTGAAGGCTGATCAATGACAATTGATTTACCACTTTTCAAAATGGCATACTCTTATGATAATTTTCTGAATATTGTTGGTAATCCTCAATGATCACTAGTGCATTGTCAACACCCACTCCTAGTTCTTCAAGAAAATGTTCCATAAGCAAAGGTTTCTCTATCATTTCTTCATCAATGTTTGACTATTCTTCCTCTTCCTTTCTTTTCCTCGTGTAGTACCTATCAAATGTTTTGTGTCCTTGATAGCCTCAGGGTCACCTAAGTACTCATCAATGATGTTGATAATCTCCTCATTTACTCGTATAGCCATTCCTGCCATTCTTACATATTCTTGGTATGACAAAAAATCTTTATACTTTTGATACCTTTCATACCATCGAGCAATTCTGGAGACCACAATTTCATCGTCTTCTTCCTCCTTGCTCGTGTTTTCATCGTATACCTATATTTGCACAATCGGACCCACATGTTGGTAGAAAATGTTGCTTTGATACAACTCTAAGATCCCATGCCTGATCACACACACCCAACAGTAGAATGGAAAGGATAATTTCTATCTTACATAGTTATGATGAATTTTCATATCTAAGGATGTTGCCACAATAATGGGTTACACTTTCTAGGACATCCTGATTTTTGTTGAAATCACATATTTTTAGAAAATATAATGATTTAAGCCTTTAAAAGTTCCATTTAAATGATTCCAATTGAAGAGGGTTTAATCAAACCACCTTAAATCAAACCCCCTTGGATAGAACTCCTTTAGTTTTAAACTATACCTATAACAAAATCTTTTTTACACCTATCAAAATACTAATAAAAAACCACTTTTGATTTACCTTTTGGGGGATCAAATGAATTCATTTAAAATTTATTTTTTGTAAGTATGTATTCCTTATTAAGCTTCCCAAGAAGTATAATTTTAAATATATTTAATTTGATTATTATATTTATTTTTTATTTGTTATGAGTGTAGGTTTTTCATCAAAAATCAATCTCTATGTTTTCCACATGTGGACAAATAGCAGATTATAAAAAAAAATTCTAAAAAATATCTATGCACTTGATATTGATGTTTTTAATCCAACAAAAAAAAAGAATTTTGATACATACAAAAATAGTTATGTGTTAGCAAGTAAACCTATGTCTAAATTGTAACTGGTTTGACTTCAAAACTTAATTAAGAAAAAAATATTCAATAAACACTATGAAACCAATTGCATGCACTAGATATCATAGTTATGAATCTAAATTCGAAAAAATTAGAATTTCATCCTTTAAAAATGTTTACTGTTAAAAACTAGTTTTCAAAGGAGATGGAAAAAGAAATACAATTTGATTCCAAACTATTTTTAAAAAATATCTTTAGAATCTATAGACAAAATATCGCAAATCACTAATTTTCATCATCTTCAAATTCCTCATGGTTTAGCAGCTATAGGTGCCTGAAAGTGAAGATTTAGTTAAAAAAATCAGTTCAATGTCAAGTTTGGCCAAAACGTGTAACCCACTATTGTGGGATCAGCCCTGGTTAACTTCAAAACATGGATTTTTATATTGTAGAGATAACACTAGAATCAATCTTTAGACCATATAGTGATAACTGAATACAAATTATTCTGACTGAAGTAATCAACTGAAGTCACGAAATGTTACACATACGAATTGAGAGGAAGTAAAATGTAGTTTAGGAAAATGCACAATTATACCTCTCTTGATTGTCTACTTTAGTGTGAGTTTGACACAAGGTCATCCTCTCGCTAAAGTGGGGCTAAATGTAGTATAGGAAAATGTACTCCTTTACATGTTCACACTTTGTTTGGGTCCCCTCGATTAAATTGGATTTAATTGTGTCTTAATAAGCCCTATTTTGCATCTACAAGCCTAATAAATTACATTTTCCGAAGGGGAAACCCAACAATAATTAATGCCAGCACATAACACTTTACCTTGAGCAATGTGTGTTTCAAGAATAGGGACCTAGGACCCATTCGCCCATGGGTGAATGGGTCCTCCCTAGGCCTTTGAACCTAAATTTAAATAATGTTTTTGGAGGTATTTTAATGTCCCCAAATTCAGATTTCAATGTTGGCTTGTAATGTTTATTTTTTGGAAAATTAATGATACATACCTATAAATACAAGGTCTTTTTATCAAATCAATTTTAATTTTTTCAAAAATAGTTTTCATGCAAGCATTCCTAAAGAAAATATTATGATCTAGGGCATTCAAAAGTTGATTTATCAGTGATTTATTGTAGCAATCAAAATCTCGAACATCATGTCAAAGTCTTTTGCACTCATGCATGTTTTTGGAGCTAACATTGTGATGTAGGTAAATCAAAGATCAAGTCAAGCATTCAAGTCATACTTCAAGCATCAAGATCCACATCCATTGAAGCCATTCCATGCAAGATCAAGATCAAGATTTTAGATTTCCAAGGGTTTATTCAAGGGATTGGTGAGTTGCAACATAGCATTATTCATTCATCATTCCCTTCATGTTTCATTATTTCAATTCAAGGTTTAATTACCCAAACAGGGTTTGACCAAGGCAAACCACCATTCACCAAAAACAAACAATTTTTCCCTCTTGTGTTTGTGTTGCAAATCTTAGGTTGAAGAAGGATTGAAGATCTCTTGAAGAGAAAAATTGCAAAAGTTTTCAAAGTTGCAAAAAGTTGTCAAATTTGTCAAGCCATAGAAACTCGCCTTCAAATCTAATTTCTAACTTTTCAACACTGAAACCTGGATTGAACAAAAGCTACAGATTGACAACAAAGGCTCTCGAAAGCTGGTTGAAATCCATGATCAGAGACACATTTGCCCATGGGCGAATGAGTCTCAGTTTTCCTTCCAAAATTGCTTTTTGGTGACTGGTACATGTAGTGTTTAACCCTTCCCAGATTTGCAGAAAGTTCACTGTTTTTGTTTGTATTGAGCTTTAAATTGATGTTTCAAGTTTGAATGAGCATAATTGAGTAGACTTGCTATTTTTAGTTCTTCTCCCAAAAAAAATTTCAGGCTGATACCCCTATCCTCAATCATAAGGAAATCAGTAGATTCTCTCATTAAGTTGACGCACCTAAGGGTTGCAAGTCAATTCTTTGTGTGGATCTCATTTCCTAATGAAATAAAGGAAAATAGGTCCATATTTGTTGAACCCCCTCTATATACACCCCTTTCCATTCAAACCCTATTTTTCCAATGTTTCATTCTGGTGAACCTAACATTCTTGCACTATAAATTTTCTAAATTAGAGTCCACTCAAACCCTAGATGTAACCTTGAGTTTTATCAAGGAACGTACATGCTTAGTAGATAAGTATGTAATAATTTTTATATCTTTTGGAAGATAAAATTGAGTCAGTATGATCAAACATGAATTAATACCCAAACTATTATAATTGCTCATCGAAAGAAATAAATTGATCAAAAAATCGGATTGCAACTTTGGGAAAATATTAAAGGACGAAAGAAATCCAAGATATGGATGTCCTAAGAGGAAGTATTTTAGCTCCACAATCAATATTTAAATATAATATTTGGAGAATTGGATATGGCATAGGTCTATAAAAAAGGTTTCACTTAGTCGGAATGGACTATTATGAACCTGAGAAGGAACCTATGTACCCAAAATTTTGGGAGATGAAAGAATGAATGAGGTAAATTGATGTCTTATTCAGGTACACAAGGGAATGACCAAATTTGTCGGATGAGGAACCACTATAATCTGGAAGGGGATAGAGTATAATGTTACAACGTATGTAACAAGTTGACGTCCATAATACCAAGGACGAAGGAGGATGTCATCAATGGCAGGGCTCATATACTTCTATGGAATTCCACAGGGGAAACTTTGGTAGATCAAGAGAATAGTTTGATCTTTCTATGTCAATAGAACTGACATAATGTTGTGGTGGATAGACTCACCAAGGTAACCAATTTTGCTTGAAAATTTTCATATATAGGATATTAGTCCTAAACAGTATATTGTGTGAAGCAGTTGCTCAGTGTCCCTGAGAAGGTTATCTCAGATAAGAACAAGTAGTTAATGATAAGGTTTTATGTAAACCATGCTTATCTTATGAGAAAAAGGGTTGAATCTCTATTAAGTCAGGATAAGCTAGGGAATAGGATTAACCTTAGACTACAAAGGTTGTCAAAATGGAATAATAGATCAAAATGATCAAAGAAACTTTGTTGATACAAAGCTTGAAATAAGTAGTATTATTATGTTTGGAATTGACAAGTGTCTAAGGCCTATGTTATTCTCAAGATGGATAGTAGTCAAGGGTAGTACTATTATACTTAAGGAACTGTTTGAGTTAGTAACAAACAGTCTTGGCTTTCAAGTTATCCAAAGGTGTAAAAACCAAAGGGAAGGATGGGACCCATAGTGTAGTGCACAATACACAGACATTCCTTATCTATTTTGGTTACACTAAGGATAATTGTATTAGCAAAGGATAACGTGTTTTTCTAGTCACTGTGGTATAGGTGTCATATAGGATGCAATTATTATTGTACTTATGATGTACATATGAGGTAATATGATTATAATGAATAAACTCTTTGAGAGAAAAAGTATGCATGAAGCACACAAATTCTTCGCAAGGGTTAGCAAGGTCACTCTATGCAAGGTCCAGGAAGAACAAGATTGAAAGGGTTCATGCTATGAGGGAAAATTAGAAAATAATATACTTCTTTTCTGCTTGATTCAAAAAATGAAAAGTAGAATCTTTATTCTACTTTATCTATATGATTAAGTGCTTTAAAATCATCGGGGATGATGATTCACAAGGGGGGAAGTATGTTGCACCCCATTTCATCGTTACTAAGTTACTTTTACCTTTATGATTGAAAGAGTTGATAAATGTAATTTGTGAATTTAATATGTTTACCAAATGAATAAAATACTTAAATATGCAATAGGATGTTATTGATTTCAAAGGAATGAATATGTTTTGTATTGATGAAATACAATGAAAGAATATGTATTATAATGTGAACATTCTAATGCTTAGTCAATACAAATGTTTTATAATGCAATGGATTTAATGTGAACAACTAACTACTATGGCAATGTGCTAAGTTGAATGCAGGAACATGTTCAAGCCTCTAGAAGAGAGGGGAAGTATCACTTAGGAGAGGGGTTTGGTCTGGTAAACCTTAATGAGAGCTAACTGAGCTTTCACACACACTCACTTATAGAATGGTTAAGTCAAGTCATAGTTTTGAAAAATTGGTAAGTCACCCTTTAGTCATGTTTGTGCTGCAATTAGAAAGGATAATGATTTTTGTTGTGAGAATTCTTAGTTGGTGATAAGTGTTTGGTGCATGTGAGTTCTTCCTTGTATGACTTTATTCAATCAATGAGATATATATACATGAAATGTATATATATGTATACATGTACATGTCGACGATAAACCCATACATATGAGTTAATACGTATTCTCATGGACGGATTGCTCATGGGCATGGCGGTATCAAATGAACGATTGAGACATATATATGGCCGATTTAAAGAATATATGGTGTTGCTAATAATAGCGCATAGATAACATATAACCCGCACGTATGAACTTTGCATACAAAGCATTGATAATAATAAAGTGTGCACAACATATTGAATGTATTGTGAATAAAACATATCAATAAAGGCCACGCATAATGCTAAGGTCGTGAGTAAACATTCTAACATGCTGCATAATGTTATGACAGTGCTGTGAAGTGCGTGGATAAAGTAAGCCAACGCTGATGTGTCAATTGTGCAAGCAAGACAAAGTCAAACTTGTGAAGCAAAGCCAAACTAAACATATGAATAACCTTGACTTAGTCATTGGAGAAAACAACGAACCAAATGAATCAAAAACATGGTGATTTGGTGGCGCCAAAGTAAGACTGGTGCAAATCAAATAGAAGTCTTGAACCTGTGATGAATTCAAGCATGCGAAGCATTATGAAAATATGAATTGGTCAATGATGCAGCTGGCCAAATAATTCAACCTGTAGGAGACCATTACCTTGCATTTCTAAACATCTTTCTTGTTGTCTTGAGAAATGAGGTGACTCATTCCCATGGTTGTGTATGTGTTTGACAAGCATCGATTTATGTTGCCACCTTCTTTGTTTATTTGTTGAGTCAAACTAAGGAGCTGAGAGGTGTCATTCTAAGTAGCTTGTTTGTAGGCAACAAAGGTTCATGTTTTTATATAAATAGATGAGAGGATTACCTCATTTGACACACCCATTCACTTGCATTATGATATTTTTATCTGAGAGATTCTTGTTTTTTGAGCTGAGAGAAGTTGTAAGTCAAATAGTGTGAGAGTTATTGTGAGGAAATTCCTTGAAGAGGGGATTAAGAAGTGGAAAGAGATGCAAGTTGATTCTTAGAGAAGATTTAGCTAAGGAACCAGTTGGTCAATTGGAGTATAGCATTTAACAGGCATGCTAGTATCTAAACCTTTGTCTTTTATGAAGGAAAGTTTAAATAGTTTTTATTACTATATTGAAAGGAATGATTGTGTGTTATACTTGCATGGTCTTGTTTGTTACTTGCTTAAAAAACCTATCTATTAGGTTAATACTTTTATATGCCCTATATGGGAATTTAGATGATGATGTTTCTATTTAGATTATAAATAGATAGTCTACACTACACATATAAAGAACATGAAATGTATCAATGACATGAGGTGACTTGACACTTTAAGCTTATAATGCTAGGAAACCTTGGGATAATAAGGTTTAGCAATACAACAATAGTGGTAATAAGAAAGGTATGATAGGATGTGTTGACATATAGTTAACCTATACTTAAAATGATCACCTAATCATTAATTTACTTTTGATTAAAACCCTAGGTTGAGAATAACCTATTTGGGTCAAGAAGTTTACATGATTATTGATTCAAACCCTAGGTTGAGATTAACCTACTTGGTTGGGTTGTTTATTTGATCTTTGCTTGAATCACATAGATTGAGATTAACCTACGTGATCGGATTGATTGTTGATTGTTTATTTTATCTTAGGATTAAGATAAAACAAGGTTGAAGAGTAACCTATGTGATTAAGTTGATCACTTTAGTTTGTGAATTACTATTTGGTTGGAGCCATAGGTGGATTACCCTATTGAGTTGAAATTGTTACTTGATTGGATGTTTTATACTCTTTACGTGAAGTCATTTTATTGATGAAAATCTACTTTTTGAATAAACTTTTATTGATGAGGTTACACTCTTGAATAGAGTATTTTATTGTTGAGACTATACTTTTGAATGAGTCATTTATTGATGTGATTATACTTTGATTGAGGTCATTTAATGATGTGATTGTACATTTGATGAGATTATTCTTTTGATGTGAACCATTTATTGTTGTGATATAATCCTTAATGGAGTTATCTATGTATGAGTATTTATTCCATGATAAGATGAAGCTTATGTTGCTATACTTTAGATTTTGAAGTTTAGGAAGCTATTTGTAAAGTTAGAGCCATGAAGAGCCCATAGGTTATTCCTCATATTAGATTATCCAATGAAGGGGATAGTTTATGCATAGGAATTACAAAGTAGAAATGTCATGAAAGGAGAATAGGTTGTTCCTTAGGTTAAGGATAACCCAATGGAGGGAATTTCCTACGCATAGTATATGAATGGTCAAAATACAAATAAAGCTAAGGGTAGTGATGAAGAGATGACACTTTTATATATGAAACTTTGGCCAAAGTAGTGTAATTTGCTACTAGTTACACTGTTAGTTCACTGTGATCCAATATAGCATACTAGGCCCGAGAATTGTCGTACAAATAGGTAGTACCCACTGTATTCAAGTATAAGTATGTAGGACAAAACAATAAGCTTAGGAAGGTTATTGTTATGAAGTTACCACACCAATCTCTTTTTCGAAGGGAGGTCCATCTTACCATATGTGGTAGATGTGCGAGGGACCACATAAAGTTTGTGGTTGGCAGAAAAAGCGCTTGAGTGATACTTCTCCTCATCAGTTGGTGGCCGAGGTTTGAGGATGTTTGTGTCAGTATTGGGGACTAGAGTGTATGCATCATAGAATCGAGGCATCTAGAATATATGCACCAATGTAGCGACATCGAGACTAATTCGTATATCTATTTCCAGTAAAGTTCATGGAAGCAAGGTATGTATTCATGTATCCATTTCTATGGAAAGTTGTTAAAGTGAAATGTTATCATGAGATTATGTAATATGATATTAATATATTGGAAAGTTGTAAAAACTTTGTTGTGGTGCAATGGGAAGTTAGGAATGACATTATTTCAAATGTGCAACCTATTGTTGTATGTGAAAAGAAAAAAATTATTGCTATGTGATGGCATAATAATTTATTTACTTGAGTAAAAAAAGAAAGAAAATGTATTGAGTAGAACAACGGGATTGTTGCATGTGGTATCAGAGCTACCAGGTTCAGCTTTGGAACCTATGAGCTCATTATGCAAGTGATGTGTAAACCTTATAGGAAGTTAAAGGTTGAAAATTTCTTATGCCATGATAGCAAAAGGAAAAGAACAAAGGAAAACAAAAAGGGAAGTTATGACTCTTGGAAAATTTGTCTAAGTTTGGAGTAGGAAAGAATCATCCTTGGAGTTGAAAACTCCTAAACCGATAACTCATTAGGATACACCTTTGGATTGTGGAAGATTATGCAACCAAGTTTGGTAGGAAAGGTTATGGAGGACTGCCAATGAGTATCTTCACCCTACGAAATAGTTTAAATAACTTTGAGAGATAGAAAGAATTGAAGTAATTCCCCTTAATGATAGCAACCAATAGTTGCAAAGAGTCAAGGATTTTGGATTTAGTAAGGATACTAGGAATCTATGTGTATGCTTTATTGGAAGGGAACTATTTGATAGCATAGCATGAAAACTTAATCGGATTAGAAAGTCAAAATTCAGTGAATCAGAAATAACTAGAGACGTATCCAAGAGGTTGGATGACCCTTGAAAAAACTGAATTAGTAAAGGTTAGATACCATAATGGTCAAGGAAAGAAGCAACCTACGAAGAATAAAAAGCTGGCATGATTCCACCAACTAGAATAAACAAGATCAATTTGGAGATTCCAATTGAAAAGGGGAAAGAAGAAAAAAAATATTAGAGTATCTAAATTTGTGAGAAAAGAAATTACCAAGAATTTGGACAAAATCACTTGGAAAGATGATTGCAAGTTAGAAACTTAAAAAAAAAAATCAGACTAATTTGGACAAAGGACCCAAATATAGCATAACTTGGTAGAAATGCAATTCGAACTTGCCAACTTGTCAACAAAAGTAAACATGCATGGGAAATTGGATATGAAAGGAGACTATGTTTCAAATCGAAAGAATAATTTGGAAACAACACACTAAGGTGAGGACACATTTGTCATAAGGGATCCTTAGGCAAGCTCATCAACAAAAGAGGCTTTGTGGATATATGATAATCTTCTACTATGGTTAAAGGATATTAGTATATTAGTATACATGGAAAAGAGAATTGGAATGAAATGCTAGAGTATCTTGTAAGTTGTGGTATATTCATTAGATCTCGTTATGCTGGATCCAATTGTAGAATCAGATACAATAGAAGGCGATGATGAATCCAGTTTTGGAAAAGAAAAAAAAGTATATTCAAGGCATATCGAGGAGGTTAAGAAAGTAAAGTGATAAAAAACCAACTATCAAAAGTCATTGACAAGGAATGTTAAACCAATTCAATCAATTGGGGAGAGAAAATGTTTCCTAAGAGTTCAACTATGAAGATGATCTAATATCATGGAGACACTAAGGGGGGAAGAAGGAGAGTAGATAGACTCAGATAAAGTACCCCATAAAATGAAGTACATTGATGTATTTCCAATTTCAAAGAACTCTTGACTCTTCATAAGTCATGATTCAATCAAATTCTACTCCTCAATAACCACAAGAAGGTTGAAAAGGATAAAAGATAAGCTATTGGAACTACTAGTGAAAGGTAGTGGAAAGGTCAAGGCTTATGACCAATGAGAAAGAAATATTTACAACAAAACTCTATATGTAATTGAACCATATATTTTATGGCGTGTTCTATGTGCTTCTCTTGTGCTCTTACGATTTTTCACCTAAAAGGAGAGAGATAGAACCCTATAATTGAGGTGGTTCTCTCAAATTAAGGAATCTATGATTGAATTATGACTAAATGAAATGTTCTAAATGTAGCTAATTGATAAAATGGATTGATTATTAATGCAAAACCAATTAAATGTAGATTGTTTGAAAACACATTGTGTAATGCAAAAACACCTAGAAATGAATGAAAAATGTAACAGAATTTGATGAAACTAAAATTGTGCACCTGTTTCGCCATTTTGGGTGAATTAGTCCCAGTTCTGTGAAACTGTTTCAGAACCCGTTTCAGACAAATGGGTGTCTAAAAATGTAGAAAACCAAAAACAAGCCTGGAAGTGGGACTCATTGACCACTCATGGTGAATGAATCCACTTTTGAATTTTTGAATATTCAAGGTGGAAACAGGAGCCTTCATTCTACACTTTCTACTTCTCCAAGTGTCTAGTTCTGAAATTGTTGGATTCGAGCCTAAAAATGACTTTTTGTTAATATTTTTCCCTATACAATGAAGAGATGACTTGGAAGAATTTGCAATGCAATATTCAATGATTTATAAGCTTCCAAGATGCCTAAATCTACAAACACACAAGACAAGAGAGAGAAATGTTGAATGTTAGGGCATGGGGGTTTGCCTTGGTCAAACCCCTTTGTAGGTAATTAAACCAAAATGATGAAAGAATGTAATGAAGCATGAAACAATGGAGTTAATACCTTGCCATGATGTTTGATCTTGAAGTTCTGCAACAAAACATGAAGAATTTTCCCTTGAATGTCTAAAAATTGTTATCTTAATGACTTGAAATGATGAAACCCTACTTGCTTGACTTGAAGGAGAAGATGAATGATGAAAGAATTGTAAAAATGAGTTAATGTATGTAAATTAGGGTTTAGAGACTTGGTTTTATAGGAAATTCACCTTATTTTCCCGTTAATTGGATCCTTAAGGCTAACATGAAGAAAAACAAAACTTAAATTCCAAAATTTCTCATTCAAAAGTCAAAATTGACCAAAATGGGACTCATTCGCCACCTTGGGTGAATCAGTCCCACCTGGCAGGGACTCATTTTCCACAGGTGGCGAATTAGTCTCATTGGGGCCCATTTTCTAACTGGAAGGTCAAGAGATAAGAAAATAATGTTTATATGATGTCTATCAATTATTTCATCAAATATTGCCTCGGGATGCACAATATGGGATAATAGGGGCTTATTAATGATGATGTAAAGGTCAATTAGGGCTTGGAACACAAAATTCAATGTGAAAGTGTGATTAAATACACTTTACAACACTAAAATGAGCTCCACACAACCTAGAAAGGCACAAGAACCAATGTGAATGTGTAAAACACATTACAACACTAGGTTAAAGTTAAGTTTATTTTACAAGCCTTCTAGATTAATGTGAGGATGTATTTAAATACATTTTATAATGTTGAATTAGAGGAAAATGGGTTCATTAAGTCTAGAAAAGCGTGAAAGTCCTTCATAACACTTTACAACACCTTCGCAAGACATCAATAAATACATGTTATTCAATTTGCAAGGGTCCAAGACAACACCAAATCAAGGCCTTATTAAGTCCAATTTATCATCAATTATTCTCCAAATCAAGCAAGTAATACTTTTTTCTACGGTACATTTAGCCCCCACTTTAGTGAGAGGATGAACTTGCCTCAAACTCACACTAAAGTAGACATTCAAGAGAGGTCCAATTGTACCAATGCGGATGAAAAAGGATGACAAAGATCAAAGAAGGTTGTGCAAGCCCCCAAGATCTAAGATCCTAAGTCAAATCAACATGAGTGCAAAAGGACACACACAAGGTGAATGACATGTAGTGAAACAAGATACATGACCATACAATGGCAAGAACTAGAAGAGCGAAAATAAAAAGGTGGATCAAGCTTTGACCGTTTGTCCAGCTAGTTGTGGATTAGATCTAAGTTGTTTGTCTGAAATGCATACTCACTCTAAGGCGACGAAACTCTTGGTTGTCCTCCAGGTGAGAAGTCCTAAAAGGTGAGACACATATAGCCGATATGTGCTCACACACACGCAAGTGGCTATGGGGAAAGTCATGCCTCAGAATGGGCTTCCCGCTCAACCATACCAAAGTTATACCTCCTGATAACTTTAATAAGGCGCCACAATGAAAATGAACTTCAAGCTCCATGAGGTAAGCAAAACTTTTGTATGCTTGACACTCATAGACATTGTAAATGCAAGATGGTGTAAGGAATGTTCGAAGGGATTTTTCTTAGTTTGTGCTAGGTCTCATCTTAGGGAACATCATGTATAATGTCTCCAAGAGAGGAAAAGTGAAAATAGTCTCATCTTGTTTCCAAGAGAGGGCAAGTGCAATGTCTCATCCAGGGAAACATTGTACCTAATGTTTCCAAGAGAGGAGATCACAAGAAAAAGAAAATTGTACAATGAAATGTGAGTGGTGATGTATACCCCCACTTTAAAGCAGTTGCGAACACCAGTAGTGTGAGAAATTGCTTTTAAGTAGAAGGATGAGAATATGAGAGATTATTCGGAAAGCCCTATGTCAATTCATATGTTACCAATAAGCTACGCCATGAAAAAGGTAGTATGTCACATGCGAGCCAACCTTAGGCATGTCGTCCACATTCCAAGCTTGCTCTTATATGTTCATGAAAGGTTAACGACTAGCTAAAGGAGGCAACAACAAGTGACATATGAGGACAAGGCTGTTGAGCCCCTTGCCCCCACTTAGTGCAAGACAAGTGTGAGCCGAAATGATTGATGAAATGCATGCTAGAGGGAAAATCAGGATCAATTAGAGGAAGTAGGTGCCCCCACAGAGGGAAGCATACCAAACTTCTTAAGATGTATTTTACTACTCAAAGCCTTACATTCATTAGTGAAGTGACCATGAACTCTATGATAGGCATAGAATGAAGTCTTGTAATAGCATTTCTTATGAGTTCTGGAAGGGAGGGTGATCAAGTGATCTTGGAGGAGTCTCGACAAGATACACTCTTGATCAATGGTAGAAGGTGATCTTGTGGTTTGCGTCAAAGAGACATCTTGCTTAGTATTAGATGTCATACTTACACAATTTTCTCTAGATTGCGAGATTTTTTTCTCTCTTATAGGAGGAGGGAAAATCTATCAGATGCAAATCATTGGTTTCTTGCGAGATGGCATTGACATTAAGTGAAGGGTTTCTTGTTTGTGTCATATTGTGTAAAGGATGATGTTCAATACCACTAGTGTGAAGGAGTTCAGGATGGATGATTCTTAAGGATGATTTAGGAGTATGTTGTGTGAGATTGTTGACGTTGAGTGAAGGCTTGGTGATCTCTATCAAAGGACAATAACCAAGACCATGAGTGGTTAGTTGTGTGATAGGGTCTATAGGGTTGTGGATACCTTGTTCATTAGCACCACATCCTTCTCCACTATAGCCAATTTGTTTCATAAGCTCATACCCTTTTCCATAAAGATTTTTCATGGATTTGGGATTACGTGGTGGTTGGTGATAATCGTCGTCAAAGGTGGTTGTGTAGTTTGTTGTATTGTCTAACGTGGTTGAGGTGGATGCTTTTGAAAGGTCCTCTGAATTGTGTGTTGACATTATTGTTGTCTTTTCCCTTATTTGAATCTTTGTGGATAATTTTGTACTTGCCCATGATGTAATGCCCCATCTTGTAACCTAAGGAATGTTGCATTGACTACAATAGTGCAATAAAAATTTTTTTATTAAAGTGTTACTGTTAACTTTATTAATTGCAAACATTCCCTAAGATACACGACGACACACTACTTTGAAATTCCCATAGGTAACTTAAATATTTAGCATTGCATATATTTTGATTTTCATAAACTTAAAAGCATACATTGTATAACACTTAATTACATCAATGCAAGCATAATATACATAAAAGTTTCTTTCATACATTGCATTTGAAATAACATTACAATACTCATTTTCCCAAATGAGGTAGATCAAATAAATGTTTACAATTACATATTATAAATGTTCACCTCAATAACAATTTGAGGAGTGATACAATAATAAAATTTCCAATGATACAAATAAGGAAGTACATATATCCGCATACGAGCTCTCCATCCATGAAGTACTCATTGCCAAGAACATGAACTGGGGACCCAACGGAGTAAGGTGCACGTTCCACCCAACCATGTGGTACCCATAGGTCCACCCCCTGTGCTAGGAGATAGTAAAAGGGTTCCCTAGACATAACCTACAAACCCTAGACACAAGTAAAACCATAAACAAACTATACAAGTACAAACTTAACTTATTGGTTACATTGCTTCCAGAATTAGGATAATCGAATATGCTAAGTTCACAAGGTTATTGTTATTTTAGGTGGAGTGTCATCACAATGTTGCATTGGTTACCCTGGTGTTTCTTCCTAGGTTCTGGCCCCCAACTTGGGTTACCCTGGTAACCTCTTACGAAACCCGGCCCCACATGCAATTTGTTGCGGAATCGAATATCTTTTAAAGTAACAGGATATTGACTTGCCATTCCAGGCCTTCTCGACTCATTCTCAAGACTGAACTATCCCTTGAGTCTATAAGTGAGGCATAATTAATCCAGTTAAATATTTTAGAATACCCAATGTGTTGATTTAGTTTTTACTTATTAACTAACCCTACATGAGTTACTCAAACACCACTTTGTGTGCCGGCCCTCACGCAGAGACACTCCCCTAAAAATAACACAAGGAATCTAAGTTCACTAACTAAGGTAGGAAAAGTGCACAAAAATCAACATATAATACCAAACATATTACAACAAACATCACAACCTGTTCACAGAATCAGGTATCTAAAATCCATACAAAACCATGTGCACTACCCTAGTTTATTCAAAATATAAACCATCATGTAATCAACTCTCTACCAAATAGTTATGTCTGGAAGACTTCCTAACTTAGTTAACCCAAATTTCCCAACTCACGTAACAGGAGGATCATAACCTTTTAAAAAAAAAAATTCAAGCAAGTAAATATACTATCGATAGGATTTCCTAAATCCAATTCTTTTCTAATAAATCATCTCATGCAATTATTCAGAATGAATATGATTCAATTTGCAATAATATGGAAAATAAATTAAAACTATTCATTTAATTCCAAATTCCCTCAATTATACTTAATAATAAAATTTGATCCCCTATTACAATCATTTCATTATAATATCTTCTACATGAGCATTTGAGTTTTTCAATAACTCAGCATCTATTAAATTATAAATCATCTTTCTTTTATAATCATTTGCTTAAGTAAAATATCTATTTGAATATTAAAAACATCCACTATAATTATATATATATATATATAATTTAATTATTTAGCAAATTATTTAACAAAACTAAATTTCATATTCAATAAATATAAAATATATATATATATAAATATATATATTATATAATTTATATATTAAAAATAACATATAAATTACATATTACATATTATATATATATAGAATTATATTTATTAAATAGCATATAAAATAAAGATCAAAATTTTTCTTTCTTTGAACTTAGACTGTGCTTGGCAGCCTTCACGGAGGATACGTTGCCTATGGGGCAACACCTCCTCCACAGAATTGTGGAGGGCGCTGCCTCACAGTAGCCGCACCCTCTCAGTGGGAGCGGCGGCTGGGGGTAGCCCTAGCCCCTCCCTGCAGATACATAACATGCCAAAAAAAAAACATTTATAATTTAATCCATGTATAATTTCGGATTTAAATCTACAATAAATACCCTTCTGCCATGCGAAAATTTAATTCATTTTTTTAAAAAATATTTTAAAACCCCTAATTCGCCCGTACGGCGATTCTTCATAAACCTTCCCCATTTAAACAGAATTTATTTAGATTATATATAAGTTTTGAATGCATATATTGTATAGCCATTCATATACATTTATATATATTTTTAATATATATATATAAACCAAAACTAATTGCTCAAGAAGAGCAAATTGTAAATAAATTTTTTCTACAAACAGATTTGATCAAATAACACAGAAATTTTCAATTTTGGGTTTACGATTTTTGCATCATATAAGCTTTTCACACAAAACTAAATTCCCAAATTCTTTTCTACAGTCATCACAGAGGTTTCTTTTCTCAAAATTCGTAATAGAGATTTCTTTTAATTTGTTTTGAATTTTTTCTATTGTTTAACAATATCCTTCAGGTTGCTCTGTAATTTTTCTATAAAATCTTGTTTTCTTGAATTTCTCACAGAGAGACAACAAATTTCTACAGGATATTTTACCAAGAAGAACAAAAGATTTTAATAAAAAATTCTTCTACAGGCAATCTTTTAAATTCACAAATTTTAATAAAACTTGCACAAATCTAATTTCTTTACACAGGCAATCTTTTCAAAAGAAAATAAACAAAATAAATAAATAGAGAAAAACCTGTAGCTTGAAGAATTTGTTTGTTGAAGAGAAGTTTTTCCTGTTGCTTGCAACTTCCAAAGCCTTTTCAAATCACCACTATACAAAAGAATGCAAATTTCTATCCAGAAGCAATCCCAAAACTTCTTCCAAAAGCATTAAGCAAAACCCAAAGGAAATCACAAATTAACACAATTCCAAATTTTTAGCAGAACTCTGTTCTTTTCATTTCCGGTGAAGTGATTTCTTGTTTTCCCCAAATCACCTCATATCTTCTCTGAGAGAATCCTCAACAAGAAATTGTAATAAATTTAACTAACACACATGTCAAGAAGAAAATATCTTCTAACAACCTCACGGATGATTATTTCTTTCCTCACTTATCAAGAATTTAATTAATTTTAAAGAATTCAAAATTCAAAAATCTAATTTCCTTTTCAATTTATTTCATAATTAAAATTCCATTTCCCACAAAGCAATTAACTTAATTTTAATCTATTCTCACAAATAAAGTAACTTTAGTTTAATTTATTTATTTATTTAATAAAATAATTTTAATCTCAATGATTAAATTATTTAACCAAATAAACTAATTTAATTAATTAAATATAATATAAAGCTTTTATGTACAACATTTAAAATTAATTTAAATAAAGATTAAATTAAAAGAACATTAATCTATCATTAAATTAACAAAATTTTCCTTTCATAATAAATAATCCAATCAAACACAAACGAGACAACCAAAGACACCAGACTTAAACTGATAACATACTGTGACTGGGTTTAAAACTAGACTAGGAAAAACCTTGTTACTACCTCCCAATCAACATTACTGTTGAGTCTTGACACGCTCAAACCTGAGAAACCAGGGGGAGTCGGTGTCATGTATCTGCAATCCTGCAATCAGACAAATAACATACATATATATATATATAATCCATGTTTCAAACACACCATACGGAGAAAATCACGGAAATCACAGGGCGCTCGCGAGCGAGTGATGCAACTCCATTCTCCACACCAATACACATCACATCAAACTGACAAAATAAATAACTAATCTACCATAAACATATAGATAGCAATAACATTTGAAGTAAACATCTATGCTAACATAAAGCATATCAGAAATAATTACCACCATACAATGTATCATCATATCACAAACTAAATCCACCATCGCTCTAATGTCAACTATCAGTACATCAAAATAAAGTACCAAGGTCTATCAAAGTGAAAACATGCTAACAGAAAACATAAGCAAAATGGAGGGGTACTACACATGAAGTCATGTTCGAAATCCAAGGAACCCGAATCATCTTCTAATAGCATCGTGACTTGTTCAATATGTTGTTGTTTGTCTTTTTGTTGTGCGGGTTCCACTTGTGTAGTTGGTGTTAATGTGTTAAAGGGGTTCTCTTTTGTTTTCTCAATTGCAAGACACTATAAGGCTCATGATCAGCGTCGAGTGTGCACACTTTGTTGTTGTAGATGTATTTAATTTTTCGATGAAGAGTGGAAGGCACACCATTCATTGCATGAATCCATGACCGGCCTAGAAGAAGGTTATATGAAAGATCATGAAGCATAACCTAGATCTGTGTGTTCAATGTGACTTCTCCAACTGTAATAGGTAAAGTGATCACACCAAGCAGTGTCTTTTCGACATTGTCAAAGCCCTTAATAGATAAAGATTTAGGTTGAATTTTTGACTTATCCACACAAAGTTTATCCAAAAGGTTTGTACGCTACACACATTAAGGGTTGAGTCATTGACAATAAGGGTTCGCTTTATCCCTATCTACTTGTATTGAGCAATGATCATGAAAGCTTCGTTTTGTTTTTGCACTTCCAAAGGGGGGAGTTCACTTTGGTGGAAAACAATGTTAGCATTTATTCCTTGGATCATGGCTGCTATGTTAGTTGGTTGTGCATTAGAAGGGACATGAACTTGTTGCGAGGCTGCTTAGATCATGTTGTGATAGTGAGGAGATGCTTGAGTAAGATCCCATAAGGATATCTTAGCAGGAGTATTCTTTAGTTTTTGAGCAAGATTGTACTCCTAAATGTGTGAATTTAAGTGAGGATCTCTAGGCAAAATGGGATTTGGAAAAGGTAAGTGTGTTGGTGTGGGTTGTTGTGGTTGCAGATTATTTCTAGTGTTATATATATGAGCAACGATATTCGGAATCGGTTGCTACGACACATTATTCTAAGGTGGGTAGAGGGTGAATTCGGGTTTGTGTGGAGGTGAAGGTTTATGTGATGGTGGGTAAAGGATAAGTTGAGGTTGAATAATATTAACATCCCTCGGTGAATGAGAGTCTAATAGTGGATTTTCATTGTCAAGTAAGGGCATAATATTATTAGTGTCAATGTTATCCTTGTCTTGTATCATGATATCCTCCCTAGAAGGAGAGTTTTTAGGAGAACCACAAACCACATGTTCGGGACATTTGAGGGTTGGGTCTTCTAAAAGGACTTCATCACATGTAGGGGAATGATCAATGATTGAATTGTTTTTCTCAATAAGGTTTTCCTTAGGTGAAAGGGGACAACTAAGATTTGTATGACTCTCATTGGTTGTGTTTTCTAACAACAAAGTATCTTCTTCACAACTAGGAGAGATACTAGGAGAAGAATAAATGTGATTATCATGATCATTTATGACTTCATTCCTTTGTTCCCTAATGTCTTCCAAAATAGGAGAAGTAGGGGAAGGATCATAAAGAGGGTTGTTGTGGATCAACATATCCTCATCATTTATAATCTTATCTTCCTTGAAATCCTTCTTACAAGCCAAAGAAGAATGGAAATTAGGTAAGGTGAAATTTAGGAATGTGTATGATTTCATTCTCTTGTGCTAAAATATCTTCCCAAAGGGGATGAGGAGAAGGACAAACAAGATCCTCATGATTTTCAACGCTTGTATCTTCTTTCGCCAAGATACCTTCGTCACTAAAATGAGAGGTATTGGGAGAAGAACAATTATGATCATGATCATATTGGGTATCTATGTTTGTATGCTCTTCTATCACATTATCCACACAAATAGGTGAGATAGGAGAGGGTGTAAGTTTAAGGTTAACATTGTCATTTTCGCTCTCTTGCACTAAGAGACTTTTATAACTAGGGAATGCATTGAATGAATGACTATCATGCTTATTGACTAAATTTTTCTTTGCAAATTTAGAGAAGATTGAAACTAACATTTGGAAAAAGTAAAGTATGCAAACTTAAAATGCAATGTAAGAAAGAAATGGAATTTTCAGTATTCAAGTAGGATAATTTTTTTATTACATAATGCAATGATCTGAAAATGAAATGTTGTGAATGCAAATTTGAAATTAAGCAATGCATGAAATGAGCTAATTTAAGCTAAATTTAATGAAATGCATGTTATAGAAACTCAGCCAACTGATATAGGTAGGTAAAGGTACCCAACAAAAGCTTAAACACAGGGTTTTCAGTTCTGTAAAGGGCAGTTTCAAGGGTGAAAAGGGACTGATTCGCCCAAGGTAGCGAATGAGTCCCAGTATCAACTTTCTTCAAAATTTTCAAATAAGTTTGAGTGATTTTTATGCTTTCTGAGTTCTATGATGCAGACCTAAGTTAAAAATGCAAAATTTAAGAAAATTTATATGAATTTAGATGCCAACAATGCAACCTAAATGCACTTTTTATGAATGCAAAATTTGAAACCTAGCCTACCAATTAACTAATGCAAACACTAATGCAAAGTCAATGCAAGGCTAGATCTATGATAGAGGACTCCAAATTAGAAAAGAGAAGTATTCAAAAAGAAGGTTCACCAAAATGAACCATAGATTTTATGGTGTGGTTTATGTGCTTCTCTTGCACTTAGGGTTTTTCACCTAAAAGGAGAGAAATAGAACCCTAAAATTGAGGTGGTTCACTCAAATTAAGGAATGTATGATTGAATTATAACTAAATGAAATGTTCTAAATGTGGCTAATTGATAAAATGGATTGATTATTAATGCAAAACCAATGAAATGTAGATTGTTTGAAAACACATTGTGTAATGCAAAAACACCTAGAAATGAATGGAAAATGTAACAGAATTTGATGAAATTGAAAGTGTGCACCTGGGATATTGATGAAGATTGGAAATGACTTCTGGAACGCTACTGATCCTGATTTTTTGGCTTGGTGGGACTCATTCGCCATTCTGGGCAAATTAGTCCTAGTTCTATGAAACTATTTTGAAACCTATTTCGGACAAATGGGTGTCTAAAAATGCAGAAAACCAAAAACAGGCCTGGAAGTGGGACTCATTCGCCACTCATGGTGAATGAGTCCACTTTTGAATTTTTGAATATTCAAAGGTGGAAACAAAAGCCTTTAGTTTGCACTTTCTGCTTCTCCAGGTGTCTGGTTCTGAGACTATCAGATTCGGGCCTGAAAATGACTTTTTGTTGATATTTTTCCCTATACAATGAAGAGATGACTTGGACAACTTTGCAATGCAATCTTCAATGATTTATAAGCCTCCAAGATGCCTAAATCTGCAAACACACAAGACAAAAGAGAGAAATGTTGAATGTTAGGGCATTTGGGTTTGCCTTGGTCAAACCCCTTTGTAGGTAATTAAACCAAAATGATGAAAGAATGTAATGAAGCATGAAAAAATGGAGTTAATACCTTGCCATGATGCTTGATCTTGAAGTTCTGCAGCAAAACATAAAGAATTTTCCCTTGGATGTTTGAAAATTTGTTATCTTAATGACTTGAAATGATGAAACCCTAACTTAACTTGAAGGAGAAGATGAATGATGAAAGAATTGTATAAATGAGTTAATGTGTGTAAATTAGGGTTTAGAGACTTGGTTTTATAGGAAAATCACCTTATTTTCCCGTTAATTGGATCCTTAAGGCCGACATGAAGAAAAACAAAACTTAAATTCCAAAATTTCCTGCTCAAAAGTCAAAATTGACCCAAATGGAACTCATTCGCCACCTTGGGTGAATCAGTCCCACCTGGTAGGGACTCATTCACCACAAGTGGTGAATTAATCTTAGTGGGGCACATTTTCCAACTGGAAGGTCGAGAGATAAGAAAATAAGGTTTATATGATGTCTATGTCGATTATTTCATCAAACATTGTCTCGGGATGCACAATATGGGGTAATAGGGGCCTATTATTGATGATGTAAAGATCAATTAGGGCTTGGGACACAAAATTCAATGTGAAAGTGTGATTAAATACACTTTACAACACTAAAATGAAGTTCACACAGCCTAGAAAGGCACAAGAACCAATGTGAATGTGTAAAACACATTACAACACTAGGTTAAAGTTAAGTTTATTTTACAAGCCTTCTAGATTAACGTGATGATGTATTTAAATACATTTTATAATGTTGAATTAGAGGAAAATGGGTTCATTAAGTCTAGAAAATCATGAAAGTCCTTCACAACACTTTACAACACCTTTGCAAGACATCAATAAATACATGTTATTCAATTTGCAAGGGTCTAAAACCTAGTGTGGATGTGAAAAACACCTCACAACACCAAGTCAAGGCCTTAAGTCCAATTTATCATCAATTATTCCCCAAATCAAGCAAGTAATACTTTTTTCTACGGTATAGTAATTGAGTTGGAAGATCAATTGTTATTATCATTGATGCCTTAGAAAAGGATAGGTAGTATGCTTGGTCATGAAAGGAAATATTATCACCTATGGAATCGAGAAGGGAAGAATTATATATTTCTACCCTTGAGTTTTATCAAGGAACGCGCATGCTTAGTAGATAAGTATGAAATAATTGTTGATATCTTTTAGCATATTAAATCAAGTCAGTATGATCAAACGTGAATTAATACTCAAACTAGTATAATTGCTCATCCGAAGAAATAGATTGAGCCAAAAATTGGATTGCAACTTTGGGAAAAGATTAAAGCACAAAAGAAATCCAAGATATGGATGTCCTAAGAGGAAGGAGTTTAGCTCCGCCATCAATATTTAAATATAATATTTGGAGAACCGAATATGGCATAAGTCCATAAAAGAGGTTTCACTTAGTCAAAATGGACTATTATGAACCTGAGAAGGAACCTATGTACCCAAAATTTTGGGAGATGAAAGAATCAATGAGGTAAATTGATGTCTTATTCGTGTACACAAGGGAACAACAAAAATTTTCAGATGAGGAACCACTATAATTTGGAAGGGGATAGAGTATAATGTTGCAAGGTATGTAGCAATTTGATGTCCTGAATGCCAAGGATGAAGGTAGGATGTCATCAATGGCAAGGCTCATATACTTCCATGGAATTCCAAAGGGGAAGTGGTAGATCACAAGAATAGTTTGATCTTTCTATGTCAATAGAATAGACATAATGTTGTGGTGGATAGACTCACCAAGGTAACCAATTTTGATTGAAAAAATTGATTTATAGGATATTAGTCCTAAACAACATATTGTGTGAAGTAGATGCTAAGTGTCCTTGAGAAGGTTATCTAAGATAAGAACAAGTAGGTAATGACAAGGATTTTTGTACACCATGATCATCTTATGAGAAAAAGGGTTGAATCTCTATTAAGCTGGGATAAGCTAGGGAATAGGATTAACCTTAGACTACAAAGGTTGTCAAAATGGAATAAGAGATTGAAATGATCGAAAAAACTTTGTTGATACAAAGCCTGAAATAAGAAGCAGTATTATTATGTTCAGAATTGAAAGGTGTCTAAGGGAAATGTTTTGCACAACATGGACAATAGTCAAGGGCAATACTATTATGCTTGAGGAAATGTTTGAGTTAGTGACAGACAGTCTTGGCTTTTGAGTTATCCAAAGGTGTAAAAACCAAAGGGAAGGATGGGACCCATGGTGTAGTGTGCAATACACTAACATTCCTTATCTATTTGGGTTACACTAAGGATAATTGTATTAGCCAAGGATCACTGTGGTATAGGTGTCATAGAGGATGCAATTATTATTGTACTTATGATATACATATGAGGTAATATGATAATAATAAATAAACTCTGAGAGAAAAAAGTATGCATGAAACACACAAATTATTCCCAAGGGTTAGCAAGGTCACTCCGTGCAAGGTCCAAGAAGGACAAGACTGCAAGGGGTCATGCTATGAGGGAAGATTAGAAAAGAATATACTTATTTCCTACCTGATTCGGAAAATGAAAAGTAGAACCTTTATTTTACTTTATCTATATGATTAAGTGCTTTAAAATCATCAAGGACAATGATTCAAAAAAATGGAAGTATGTTACACCCCATTTCATCATTACTAAGTTACTCTTACCTTTATGAGTGAAAGTGTTGATAAATGTAATTTGTGACTCTAGTATGTTTACAAAATGAATGAAATACTAAAATATGCAATAGGATGTTATTGATTTCAAAGGAATGAATATGTTTTGTATTTAATGAAATGCAATGAAAGAATATGTATTATAATGTGAACATTCTAATGCTTAGTCAATACAAATGTTTTATGATGCAATGAATTTAATGTGAACAACTAACTACTATGGCAATGTGCTAAGTTGAATGCAGGAACAGGTTCAAGCCTCTGAAAGAGAGGGGAAGTATCACTCAGGGGAGAGGCTTGGTCTAGTAACCCTTAATGAAGCCTAACTGAGCTTTCACACACACTCACTTAAAGAATGGTTAATTCAAGTCATAGTTTCGGGAAACTAGTAAGTCACCCTTTACTCATGTTTGTGCTTGAATTAGAAAGGATCATGATTTTTCTTGTGAGCATTCTTAGTTGGTGATAAGTGCTTAGTGCATGTGAGTTCTTCCTTGTATGACTTTATTCAATTGATGAGATATATATACATGAAACATATATATATCTATACATGTACATGTCGACAATAAACCCATACACATGCTCATGGACGGATTGCTCATGGGCATGGGGTATCAAATAGACTATCACACACACACACACACACACACACACATGTCTATCGATAAGTTAGCAAATATATGTGATTGATTGTATAAGCAAATGTATATATGTGATATATATGTGTGTGTGTGTGTGTGTGTGTGTGGACGTGATGGAATGTACATACGAGTACATTGATATATATATATGCGTGTATATGTGCATATAGATATATACATATAATAATGTTTATATAAAAATGATAACATGGATATTATCCATTCTAATATTGAATGATTTATTTAATGAACTTGTTGTTAATGAGTATATATATATAAGCATTTTATGCTATATATAAATTATATATGTATATATATATGGTGTTGCTAATAATAGTGCATAGACAACATATAACCCGCAAATATGAACTGTACATACAAAGCATTGATGATAATAAAGTGCGCACAACATATGTATAGTGAATAAAACATATCAATAAAGGTTGCGCGTAATGCTAAGGCCATGAGTAAACATTCTAACATGCTGCATAAAGTTATGACAGTGTTGTGAAGCGCATGGATAAAGTAAGCCAACGCTGATGTGTCATTTGTGCAAGCAAGACAAAGTCAAACTTGTGAAGCAAACCCAAACTGAACGTCTAAATAACCTTGACTTAGTCATTGGAGAAAATAGTGAACCAAAGGAATCGAAAACATGGTGATTTGGTGGTGCCAAAGTAAGAGTGGTGCAAATCAAATAGAAGTCTTGAACCTACAATGAATTCAAGTATGTGAAGCATTATGAAAATATGAATTGGCCAATGATGTAGATGGCCAAATAAGTCAACCTATAGGAGACCATTACCTTGCATTTCTAAACATCTTTATTGTCGTCTTGAGGAATGAGGTGACTCGTTCCCATGGTTGTGTGTGTTTGACAAGCATCGATTTATGTTGCCACCTTCTTTGTTTATTTGTTGAGTCGAACTAAGGAGCTGAGAAGTGTCATTCTTAGTAGCTTGTTTGTAGGCAACAAAGGCTCATGTTTTTGTATAAATAAAGGAGAGGATTACCTCATTTGACACACGCATTCAATTGCATTCTACTATTTTTATCTGAGGGATTCTTTTTTTTTTAGCTGAGAGAAGTTGTAAGTCAAATAGTGTGAGTTATTGTGAGGAAATTCTCTAAAGAGGGGATTAAGAAGTGGAAAGAGTTGCAAGTTGATTCTTAGAGAAGATTTAGCTAAGGAACCAGTTGGTCAATTGGAGTATAGCATTTAATAGGCATGCTAGTATCTAAACTTGTCTTTTATGAAGGAAAGTTTAAATAGTTTTGATTACTATGTTGAAAGGAATGATTTTGAGTATATATGATGGTTTTTATACTTGCATGGTCTTGTTTGTTACTTGCTTAAAAAACCTATCTATTAGGCTAATACTTTTGTATGTCCTATATGGGAATTTAGATGATGTTTCTATTTAGATTATAAATAGATAGTCTACACTACACATATAAAGAACATGAAATGTATCGATGACATGAGGTGACTTGACACTGTTAGCTTATAATGCTAGGAAACCTTGGGATAATAAGGTTTAACAATACAACAATAGTGTTGATATGAAAGGTATGATAGGATGTGCCAACATATAGTTAACCTATACTTAAAATGATCACCTGACATTACTTTACTTTTGATTAAAACCCTAGGTTGAGAATAACCTATTTGGGTCAAGAAGTTTACTTGATTATTGATTGAAACCCTAGGTTGAGATTAACCTACTTGGTTGGGTTGTTTATTTGATCTTTGCTTGAATCACATAGATTGAGATTAACCTACATGATCAAATTGATCATTGATTGTTGATTTTATCGTAGGATTAAGATAAAACAAGGTTGAAGAGTAACTTATGTGATTAAGTTGATCACTTGAGTTTGTGAATTACTATTAGGTTGGAGCCATAGGTGGATTACTGTATTGAGTTGGAATTGTTACTTAATTGGATGTTTTATACTCTTGACGTGAAGTCATTTTATTGATGAAAATCTACTTTTTTTTAATAAACTTTTATTGATGAGATTACACTCTTGAATAGAGTCTTTTATTGTTGATACTATACTTTTAAATGAGTCATTTATTGATGTGAGTATACTTTGATTGAGGTCATTTAATGATGAGATTGTACATTTGATGAGATTACTCTTTTGATGTGAAACATTTATTGTTGTGATATAATCCTTAATGGAGTTAGTTATTGATGAGTATGTATTCCATGATAAGATGAAGCTTATGTAGCTATACTTTAGATTTTGAAGTTTAGGAAGCTATTCGTAAAGTTAGAGCCATGAAGAGCCCATAGGTTATTCCTGGGATTTAATTATCCAATGAAGGGGATAACTTATGCATAGGAATTACTTAGTAGAAATGTCATGAAAGGAGAATAGGTTGTTCCTAGGGTTAAAGAGTACCCAATGGAGGGAATTTCCTATGCATAGTATATGAATGGTCAAAATCCAAATTGAGCTAAGGGTTGTGGGTGAAGAGATGACACTTTTATATATGAAACTTTGGCCAAAGTAGTGTAATTTGCTACTGGTTACACTGCCAATTCACTGTGATCCAATATAGTATACTAGACCCTAGAATTGTCATACAAATAGGAAGAAGCCATTGTATTGAAGTCTATGTAGGACACAACACTAAGCTCAGGAAGGCTATTGTTATGAGGTTACCAAACCAATGTCTTCATTGAAGGGAGGGCCATCTTACCATATGTGGTAGATGTGCGGGGGACTGCATAAAGTCTGTGGTTGGCAGAAAAGTGCTTGAGTGATGCTTCTCCTCATTAGTTGGCGGTCAATATTTGTGGATGTTTGCGTCAATATTGGGGAGTTTGTGGTTGGCAGAAAAGCGCTCGAATGATGCTTCTCCTCATCAGTTGGCGGCCAAGATTTGTGGATGTTTGCATCAATATTGGGGACAACTAGAGTGTATGCATCAGGGAATGGGGACATCTAGAATGTATGCACCAATGCGGTGACATCAAGACCAATTCGTATATCTATTGCCAATAAAGCTCATGGAAGCAAGGTATGTATTCATGTATCCATTTCTATGGAAAGTTGTAAAAGTGAAAAGTTATCATGAGATTATGTAATATGATATTAATACATTGGAAAGTTGTAAAAACTTTTTTGTGGTACAATGGGAAGTTAGGAATGATATTGTTTCAAATGTGCATCCTATTCTTGTATGTGAAAAGAAAAATTTTATTGCTATGTGATAGCATAATAATTTATTCACTTGAGTAAAAAAAACTTCAAAAAATTTATTGAGTAGAACAACGAGGTTGTTACAAACTTGTTGATGTCTTTCTCAATCATTTCCAAGTGCACATGGGTCCTAAGATGACCTTAGCAAATTTAATGAAATGTAAGCAAAAAGATGATGAGGTCACTGACTTTATCTATCATTATCAATTGCTTTACTCACAAATCAACATTAGAATTCCCGATTATAATCTTCAACGAATGTTCATTGACGATTTTCAAAATAAGCTTCGAGAGAAGATTGGGATGGTGAAATTTCCCTCCACATAATTGTGTACAACCCTTCATGATTACAAAAATTCGGTTAGTAGTTGCGAAGTAAAAACTCCCTCTAACCATCCTAAAAAATTTGAATCCACTCCTCAAACAAACTACCAATCATTCAAGAAACCAAATAAGGGATTTAAACAACTCAACTCTCCTCAACGAACTCAACATGTTGACACCCAAGTGGTTGCTATAAAGGCGATAAATCCATATACATTTGGGGAGAGGTATAGACAATTTACCCCTCTACCTGATACCCTTCATTCCATCATATTGCAACTCTTAAATAAGAATTTACTTTTCTTACCTCCTGTTAGAGCTCCTAAACCTACTAAGCATTTACCTCCAAACTATAAACAAAATGCCTTTTTCCATTATCACCGACAAAATGGACATGATACAGAACATTGTAAGCGTCTTAAACATATTGTGCAAGACCTCATTGATTCTAATCACATTCAAATTGGTGGTGTTAATGAACAAGGTAATATGTTTGTTACCCCTCCCAACCAAAATTTGCAAATGTTTACCAATCCTATGCCAAATCATAACATCTCCTTTGTCAAATCTAGTGAAAACAAGAATGATGTGATGAATATTGACACAAATGATAACAACATGAATAATAATGAGGAAAACCCTATAGATTGTATGAGTGGAATCAATGAAATTCAACCTCATAAGGGCCTAACCAATATGTCCCTTAACATTGCTTTCTCACAAAATGACATAATTAAGCATGCACCTAATGGTCCTCTTTACATAGCTGGAAGAATAAATGAAGCCTACTAATGGGATACTAATTGATCACGTCTGTGTAGAGAACATGATCACTGAGGAATTATTGTTTATGCATGAAATTTATCCAGATACTTATGAACAACTGAAAGCATGGATCAAAAGACATAATGCTTTTGCTTTCCCTACAATAGGTTCGATAACTCTTCCTTTACAAGTTGGACCGAAAAGATTGAATGTCTCATTCTCCATCATCCCAACGTTGAATCAATTTCGTGTGAAGTTAGGCTACCCATGGATTCACTCCATGAAGGTTGTCTCGTCGGTCATTCATAAATGCTTGAAGGTTCCCTTTAACAATCAAATCTTTGTTGTGCATCATAGTGGTTTTAATCTCGTGTCTTCCCATGGGAATTTTTCATTGGATTTCTCTTGCCCTGAACCTATGGAACCTATTATGCCTCATGAGGACTTCTTTTTCAAATCTTATCAAAAGTTTAAGACAAAGCACATAGCAGAATTATCCCTTAGCAATATGCCTCAACCCATGATTGAGCCTACCATCATTGATGAGACCATGATTGAACTAAAATCCCTTCCAAGTAACCAAGACCAAAACATAACAAATCCTTCACCCATTTCCTATAAGAGACCACGAGATAACCAAATAAGTCTCGTTGTGCCTCCTAAAGTCGAACAAGTTTACAAAGTTAAAGACAAAGTGGTTGAGCAACCTCCTATGGTTCCTTCTGTTCGTCCCTTATGAGAAGAACAAAAACCTATGGTTGATAAACCCACTCCTACATAATCGCAACTTGAAAATAGAATAAAAAGAAACCAAAATGCTAGAGAGCGTAGGCATAGACGTCATGCTATTGCTCGTCAATTACAAGCAAAAAATGAATCAACAACTCAAAATCAAACAACTCAAGCAATGCATGATGATTCTCCACCTTCGCTGCAACAAGAAAATCCTAAATCTCGACCACAACAAGAACAAGCACCTTCTATGGACATTATCATTAGACCTTATGTTGTGATTAACTTGGATGATGATGATGAGATTGCTAAAATTGATGAAGAAGTGCATACTAAGCTGAATTTATCATTTTCCTCTTCCATGAGCTTTAATGATAATTGTGATTATCCTCCTAAAAAGAGTCTCAACAAATGCTCAGCCTAGTGACGTTCCTAGTACAACACTTGTCGTTGTCCCTTTGGCTAGTTATCTGCCTTTCACATATGATGAACAAGATTGGGATGTGGACGACCTACTATAGGTTGACGCACATGTGCTTTACTAGTCTTTTTGTCTTCTTTATGTCTTTTTTGTGTGATTGCATGTGTGTAATGTGATTCCCCATATTGTTCTATTTGACCTGTCTTTTCCCCATGTGTGTGTAATGTGTAATGTGATTCCCCATAGTATTCTATATGTCATAAACCTTTATCTTTTCCTTTGTCTTGTGTTTTCCTTTATGGGATGACGCAAAGTGTTGAAACATTTAAGTCTCTTCCATGTTGACCCAAAAGCTTTTCTTTGTTTTCACTCTTTGTGTCATTCTTCCAATTCTACGAGTATCTGAGGAATGATGGCGTTTCTGAGCTCTATAATAACATTGTAACAAAGACATACGCTGACCCAAAATCAATGGATCCCTTATGTGTTTGGGATTTCATTTGGGGGAAACCCCTCTTCATGACGCAGCTTCATTTGGAAACATATGCTTGACATAGGGCTTTCCAAGTAAGCTCTCATGTTTTCTTTATTGTTTAGCATCTATCATTATGCTACTTTAAATTAATTGCTCACAGCATGGTGTTTAGCAATTTCTTTAAAATGGGGGCATACATTGGAATTATCATTTTGACATTTTTTTACTATAATTCACATTTTTTAGTGTGCTCTTCTTACTTCATGCGATGTGTCTTCTTCTTGGTGGTGACATTGGGTTTGATGTCTTTCAAGATTGTGACCTTTCTGAGCATATGACATTCCTCTTAGTGTTAATGCTACGGATTGCATTCCCTAAGTTGTGAATCTTTTATCCTCGACTAGTCCTCTCTTGGAGACATTAGGCACAATGTTTCCTAAGAGGAGACATTTTATGAACTAAGCAAAACCCCTTTGAATATCCTATTGCATGTATCAAGGACGCTAATCATAACATAACTTGCTTGCCAGCGGAGCCTTTATGTTTTTCATGGCCACCAAGCATAACACACCTTGCTTGTCAATGAAGCCATGTTTGTTCATGAGTGCTTAGCATAACACAGTTTGCTAGCCTTGTGAAGCTTGAAGTTACAACTTTTTTCATGGACCTAGCATAATGCAGCTTGCTAGCCTTATGAAGCTCAATGTTCATATTGTGTGGCACCTTATCAAAGTTATCAGGAGGTATAACTTTGGTATGGTTAGCTAGCCACTTTCAAGGACTCACCTAGTGGACAGCGGATTTCACTAGCTCGTGTGAGCGCATTGTTTGCATAGTGGACAGCGGGTTTCACTTGTAAACGTTTTTGGACAAACAACTAAGGCTTGATCCACATCGAGTTGGACAAACAATCGAGGCTTGATCCACCCCTTTCTTTTCTTTTCCCTCTCTTTGAGTCTTTGACATTGTATGATTGAGTATTTTGTCATTGTTGCTACATATTTAGCAAAGGTATGTGTCTCTTTGTGCCTTTGTTGGTTTGTTGTGGGATCTTAGATCTTGGGGGTTTGGTCATCCTCCGTGACCTTTGTCATCTTATCTTTCCAACAGTTGTACAATTAGACGTCTCTTGATTGTCTACTTTAGTGTGAGTTTGACACAAGGTCATCCTCTCTTTAAAGTGGGGGTTATATGTAGTGTAGGAAAATGTACTCCTTTACATTTTCACACTTTGTTTGAGTCCCCTCAATTAAATTGGACTTAATTATGCCTTAATAAGCCCTATTTTGCATCTACAAGCCTAATAAATTACATTTTCTGAAGGGGAAACCCGACAATAATTGATGCTAACACATAACACTTTACCTTGAGCAATGTGTGTTCCAGGAATAGGGACCTGGGATCCATTCGCCCATGGTTGAATGGGTCCTCCTTAGGCCTTTGAGCCTTAATTTAAAATATGTTTTTGGCGGTATTTTAATGTCCCCAAATTCAAATTTCAATGTTCACTTGTAATGTTTAATTTTCGAGAAATTAAGAATCCACACCTATAAATACAAAGTCTTTTTATCAAATCAAGTCTAAGTTTTTAAAGAAGAGATTTCATACAAACATTCTTAAAGCAAAGATTATGATCTGCAGCATTCAGGAGCAAATTTACCAGTGATTTATTGCAGCAATCAAGATCTCAAACATCATGTCAAAGTCTTTTGCAATCATGCATTGGAGCTAACATTGTGATGTAGGTTTCAAAGATCAAGTCAAGCATTCAAATCATATTTCAAGCATCAAGATCCACATCCATTGAAGCCATTTCATACAAGATCAAGATCAAGATTTCAGACTTCCAAAGGTTTATTCAAGGGTTTGGTGAGCTGCAACATAGCATTGTTCATTCATCATTCCTTTCATGTTTCATCACATCAATTCAAGGTTTAATTACCCAAACGAGGTTTGACCAAAACAAATTTTCCCTCGTGTTTGTGTTGCAAATCTTAGGTTGAAGAAGAATTGAAGATCTCTTGAAGAGCAAGATTGGAAAAGTTGTCAAAGTTGCAAAAAGTTGTCAAAGTTATCGTCAAGCCACGGAAATTCACCTACACATATTATTTCTGACTTTCCAACAATAAAACCTGGATCAAACAGAAGCTACAAATTGACATCAGAGGCTCCCGAAAGCTAGTTGAAATCCCTAATCAGAGACCCATTCGCCCATGGGCAAATGAGTCCTAGTTTTCCTTCTGAAACTACTTTTTGGTGACTAGTACATAGTGTTTAACCCCTCTGATCTGCAAAAAGCTCATTGTTTTTGTTTGTATTGAGCTTTAAATTGATGTTTCAAGTTTGAATGAGCATAATTGAGTAGATTTGTTATTTTTAGTTCTCCCAAAAGTGTTGTTTAGGTTGATACCCTCGTCCTCAATCATAAGGAAATCAGTAGATTCCCTCATTGAGTTGACTCGCCTAAGGGTTGCAAGTCAATTCTTTGTGTGGATCTCATTTCCTAATGAAATAAAGGAAAATAGGTCCATATTTGCTGAACCCCCTCTATATACACCCATTTTCATTCAAAACCTTTTTTTCCAATGTTTCACAAAATAACAAACTTAATATGATGCTGCAAAATGCTAAACTCGCACCAAACCACATAATCTGAGACATAGATCGTTCATGTTGGGCCGAAATGAGTCCACATCAAATTGATTTCTCATTCAGAAATGGATTACATAATCAAATAAAGACATTGCTCTAAATCATATCGACCATAGCCAATGAAATGGACTCATGGAATACGCGATTGGAAAGGACACTAGTGAGAGTTGCTCTAAATCATATCGACCATAGCCAATGAAATGGACTCATGGAATACGCAATTGGCAAGGACACTCAGTGAGAGCCACTCGGTGTCGAAAGCAAATGTACGGGGTATCACAGATCGCAAGAATGTTCCCACGGAGCTAGATCACGTGCCAGAGATGGATCAATTCCAATAATCAATAAAACATTTGTATGTCCCATGCCAAAATGTCCATCGAAGAATCTCACTACCCAAGTGCATTCATTTCCCAAATGATAAAGCAGTCACGATCCAAGATTCCGTTGTGGATGTTTCAACATGCACGTATGATGGTCCTCTTTCCTAAAAAGTGATCGATATGTAAGATAGGGAGATAGCCAGCCAAAAGAACTATATACTTGAAATTGAAGCTACACCGAGAATGTAGTCCTGTGTCCCAAATGATTATTGGCACATTTGCCTGGAATGGCTATAGTTTGAGTAAAGGGTGTGTGGCACGAGCCAAAGGCTACTGTACCACACAGTGCTTGTTTGCCACCGGCAAGTAGAGTCTATTGCGTGGCTTCAAACCTAAAATGAATGGGCACTTGATCAACTATCGTTATGAACAAGAGGTGAGAAACCACAGTCGTAAGGTAAGGTTTTTATCTTACCTTACACCGAACCTTTTTTGTCTGTACAAAGTCTCAATACAATTTTTCCAACACGGATGTTTCAGCATGCACATATGATGGTCCTCTTTCCTAAAAAGTGATCGATATGTAAGATAGGGAGATAGCCAGCCAAAAGAACTATATACTTGAAATTGAAGCTACACCAAGATGTAGTCCTGTGTCCCAAATGATTATTGCCACATTTGCCTGGAATGGCTATCGTTTGAGTAAAGGGTGTGTGGCACGAGCCAAAGGCTACTATGCCACACAGCGCTTGTTTGCCATCGGCAAGTAGAGTCTATTGTGTGGCTTCAAACCTAAAATGAATGGGCACTTGATCAACTATCGTTATGAACAAGAGGTGAGAAACCACAGTCGTAAGGCAAGGTTTTCATCTTACCTTACACCGAACCTTTTTTGTCTCTACAAAGTCTCAATACAATTTTTCCAACCGTGGTATGATGATCCTCCAAAATAAGTCCAGCTAGTATAAGTATTAGATCGTGAATGCCTTCCCAAAAAATTTAAAGTTATTTTCAATTATTATTTAAGAATCATTAATATTATTGTTATTTTATATATTTTATTTCTAAATATTTGAATTTAGCATTTAAAAACACTTTTTCCTGCCAAATTGAAAATAGGTCTCAATCGGGGACGTGACAGAGAAGGTAATGACTAATTTGTAACTTTCAATAGTCTCAAAACCATGGCATGACAAGACTAGACAAAATTGCAAGATCTCCACCTGTTGATGACTACTTGTATACATAAAGCCCACAAAATGAAGCTAGATAGGGGAGAGGGGCCCATAGTAGGGCAAGGACCAGTAGTAAGGATAGAAGTAGATATATATGGGCCCCACAGTAGAGCATTTAATATCCACTTGTAAAACACTTTTTTCCAAAAAGTACATAATCTAACAAATCCTGTGATGCCACATCAACCAAACATGTTTAGGGTACTCAGTGCCCTACTATGGGCCCCTATGTAGTTTTACAAAAAGCATGTTGATGTGCCATCATATTTGATGATGTGACCCTAAAAATAATTTTTTTAGGCAGATGAGTTGGCAAGTAAACTATTGTACAAAATTTAGACTTTTTTGAAATTATATGTTATGAAATTCAAAAACCCAAAAGTAGGCTACCCTACTATGGGCCCCTCTCCCTTAGAAGCCCAACAGCTAAAAGATTACAAACATTTTTGTTTTTCTTGTACTCACTTTGTTACCAAGATCTTTAACGTTTAGTAGTCCAAGAAATCTAGTGCATATCCGATGCAACATTAGGCAATTTCACCAAGACAATAAATGCAACAAAATATTCCCACATGATGTACTTAGATTTGTATAACTAGTTCTCTTTACAACTCCAATTTCACGATGGGGAGAGAAAGACAGATGGGTGCAGAAGCCAATCATCTCCTTTTTTATTAAGCAATATTACTTCAAGAGCCTTGCTAACTAAATTACTGATAGCATTGATCGCATTCAAGGGTAGGAAGTGCTTGGGGAGTCGCTTGTACTAATCCAATTATATACAAGCGAGCTATTAATTCTAAAGTATTTATGAATCAAAATCATTCTGGCAGATAGTGGTTCAAATGACCAAGCGGATGTGTTCTAAGAATGATATCAATATGACTTTTGTTTCCAACTCTATACCTTACTAGTTAATTCAAGCCTTGTCAATGAATTAATATCAGTCACTTCCTACCATATAATAATCACATTGCAATCTGAAAGCAGGGAAGCTATTCCTCACACTGCCATTAGAAATGGATACTCAATGAAATGACTTCAACAAACCCCCAATACACACTATAAACCACCTCTAATGGTTGTCAAATGTACATAACATGTATATCAAAAAAGCAACATATAGCATTTCAACAAACTGATAGAACAGATCAAAAACATACACCAAACTAATAAAACAAATGAGCAACATACATTTAGCACGTAAACACACCAAATTAACCTGGAGATAACCCAATATTGAGTAAAAAAATCCAACTCTCGAGACAAAATCACTCCTTGTTCCACTATGCAAAGGTTAATTGCAGATGTATACAATGTCGCAATGGCTTCAATGAGCTATCACAATGATTTTGAAGCTCCTGCAACATCACTCTCACCATGAACAAACCTGCTACTACACTTACTACAATTGAGATTGGACTGAAACCACCATACAAATGAGAATCAACCCCGCAGACATCATGAGCAAACAATAGTAGACATTCCTCTAACCACCCTCAAAAACTGGAAGAGCAAATAACAATTTGGAAAACCAAAAGATGAATACCCTATTCTACATTTTTCCTGTGCTTTGGCAAAATCGTCGCTTCTAGCGAGGGACAATGCACATTCGCCACAGTATTGTGGTATTTGCAGTTGTAGCTAACACATTTTTGTTGTAGATGGAAAATTCACCACATACACAAATTGACAAATTTACTAAAATGACTTTTCCTAGTTATTTTGAAGTCTATAAACTTATCTTGAAGACTCCCAAAGATGTTACATACCATCCCAAATACTCATAAGATATCATCACAAACCATTTTGCGATATAAGCCACCAAAAAGTGACAAACTCCATCTCCTCACCCCTTGTCTACACTTCAATGAACATAGAACTATGACCCCAGTCATCCAGTAGGTTTTGACCCAAATATTTGGTCCCAAAACACTTAACAAGACTAAGAATCAGAAACTCCTATCCTTATGCCTCCATTTAGATTCATCTCAACATGACTTGACAAAAAAACAAACAAGTCAACTCATCCTTCACATGAAAATGAACCATGGCACAACCCTGCCTTTCGACTGATTACTGTAAAAGGTAAAGTGCTAGGCATACTTAGAGGTTTCAAATTGACTCTATGCTCCTTACAACTCACAAAGCGCACTTGTTTGCTTTCATGAAACATCCTGCACATTGTTCCATTCGTCATTCTCCAAATGTATGAAGCCCATATCTAACTAACATCAGCCTCTCAATGCATTTGTTGCCCCTCCAACAATGAGGAAACAATTCTTCCATTAGCACTGATTAGTCTCCTGCTATTTGATGTGCAAGCAATGGCAATCTTAGACCTACCCTCATAGGAATATAAGACATTCTTTCCCATTCAATGTCAACTTACATTGATTATTCTTCCTATAATAAACAATAAACATCTCATGTACAAATAAGGACTCCCATGAATCAGATCACTCACATAATAAAAACATCAAACAATACCTCATCTTTGAACCCTGGTGTATACCAAACCACAACTTGCGTTGCTTCACCTCTCTCATCTCTACTCCACATTGTAACCCCAAATGTACTAGATATAGATGGTTCAAAAACTCTAATCCCAATACACTAACTAACCTATTAGAAATCAGATTCGCTTCGGAACATGAGTCATACATAGCATTAGCTTTCTTAACTTCCAATTGCACTTTTATTTGAAATAGTTAGGTGAGCTCTTCTCCTCCATGTGAGCTGTCACCAACTCTTAAAGCCTTCTTATTGAAAATAGCACACAACAAATGCTTATCCACAATTGAAGTACAATCAATCTCTATAAGTCTCTCTGTAATTTGGCTTGCTTTTCCTTCTCATTTGAAGGCACCAATTCAGGGTGCAATTTTCAACACCTCTTTTGAGTGCCCATCATTATCACAATGCGACCAACAATATTTTCTTTTACCTCTGCCCTTCTGATTTATAGTGAAGGTAACATTCATCTTGCTTTTCCCTTCACCACTATCCTCGTTTTTATTATCACCAAACTGTTGTGCATCACTTTGCTTGTTTTGGTCAAAAGGATATCCCTTCATATCTAGCTCGAGGTAGTGTTCTTGGGTACATGCCTCATCTATGTTTGAAAGCCTAGGCATGAGGACATGCCTCTTCAAGCATCCAAACAGCCCTCAACTATATTTCATAAGAACCTCATGGTTTGACATATCCTTTCCTATATAGATTGTTCTCTTCCTAAACTTGCCGGCATACACTTGCACACTTTTTCCTTGCCTTTGTCTCAAGTAATGCCATTGCATCACTCGTTCCTCTTCATGGCATATGAGGTTAAATTGCTTACGTAACAGCCCTTTAAAATCCTCCCACTTCAACACCAATGACACTTTCCAAACTTCCAAGTGCACATAACTCTCGAACCATGTAAGAGCATGCTTAGAGAGTTTCAACCTTGCAAAGGAAATTTGTTGATGAGGGGGTAATTGATGAAGGCTGATAAATACCTCCATCTAGGACACCCACTGATCAAGCTTCTCGGCACTGATCTCTCCATCACAGGGTTGAATGTTAATATTCACTTCAATCTTGAAAAACCTCCCTTTAGAGGACTCCTTTGCTCCAATTCCCTTCTTTCCAATCCCCTTTCCTCTATGTTTTCTAAGTTCAAAATTCTTAGCTTGGAAACTAGGACCAGTGTCATGCTTTCCAATCTATCCACCACCTCCTCTATGCTAAGAATCCATGCAACATCCCCTTCAAGTTTCCTAAATCTCACTTCTCCATTGTCTTCTTGTGACATTCTAGTTCTCCTCATCCACTGTCTTGTTCCAATCTCAAGCTCAAAAAGTAGCAAACTCTCATCTCCACTTGATCTTGTGGATGCCATATACTTAAAAACCTTGCAAAACAACTTTTCCAAAAGATACAGCTGCTCTAATACCACTTTATCTGTAAACAGGGAAGATATCCCTTACACTACCATAAATAATGGATATTGAATGAATTGACGTCAACAACCCTCTATACACATTGCAAACCACCTCCAATGGTTGTCAAATTGACATAACATGTATATCAAAGAAGCCACATATAACATCTCAACAAAATTGATAGAACATAAGAGAAACATAGCATGTAAACACACCAAATTACCTTGGAGAAAACCCAATATCAAATGAAAAGCTCTAACTCTAAGGAGAAAATCACTCCTTAGCCACTATGCAAAGGTTCATTACAGATTTATAGAGTGTCACAATGCTTCAATGAGCTATCACAACAATTATGAAGCTCCTAGAATAATTGCAATGTCATTTTCACCATAAACAAACCTACTACTACACTCAGTACTGTCCAGAACTGATCTAAAACCACCATAGAAAGAGCCAACTTCACACATTATGTGGGCAAATAATATATGGCATTCCTCTAACCTCCTATCCTTAAAAAATGGAAGATTAAATGACAAATTGGAAAACCAAATGACAAAAGCCATTCATTTTCTACATTCTACCTATGTTTTGGTAAAATCCCCACTTCCACATAGGGGCAATTGCACATTTACCACAGCAGATGTCAAAATCAGCACTTGAATAAACCAACAAATTCACTAAAATAAGTTTTCTAAGTCATTTTGAAATCTGCAACTGAAGACTTCCAAATAGGTTCCATACAATCCTAAATACTCCTCAGACATCATCACAACCCTTTTTGCAACATAACACACCAAAAAGTGACAAAATCCATCTCCTAACCCCTTGTCAGTACTCAAACGAACCTAGGCAAGTAGGTTTCGACCCAATCTTTTGGATTCAGTGTTCCAAGGGGACACGACCCCCCCAAAAAACCGTGTTTCCTCGATGCCCCCGTCTCGGAGACTTGGGGACTTGGGGGGACGTCCACCCCCCAGCCCACCACCAGCACCACCACCAACGTCATCGTCTCCAAGACGCCGCTAGGACTTCGAGGACATTGGGGTGTCCTCAAGACGTCTAGGGGACTCTTAGTTGTCTCCAAGATGTGTCCCCAAACTTAGGCCCTTGGTCCCCCCGTCCCCACGTCCCCCCATCAAGAAACTCCATGGAACTATGTTTGGATCACATCCATCACCTTGACAGAAGTAAACCAACCTATTTTAGATATAAGGAGATACATTCAGATCTGCAGTAAACATAATTCTTGTTCAATGTTGCTAAAGCAAACAGCTAGTGCAAAAACTAATATTGTCAAACAGAGTCACAGAAGCGGTACATAATTTGTGGAACCAATCTTGCTGTGGAAGTAAAATATATAATATAATTAATCACTTAATTGTATTCCAAAATCAAAGTTCTCATATTTACTTGGGTTCTATATCACTAGACTTATATCAAAAACTTATTTTCTAGCATGTCGAATAAGAGGCTTGCTAAGAGTGAATACAGTTTATTTATAACCTTCCAAATATTAGAACCTTTATTCTACATGCTTTAATTTTACCATCAGATATGTAAATGCCCATTATAATGGTTCTCATTCAACACTTTCAAAAGTTGATAATTCACAGCCTCGAAGGTGATGGATACCATCCCCAAGGATCATTCGAAACATATTCTGTAACTTGCTTCACAATCATGTAGTTTTCAAGTCCCCTGCAGCACAAAATTTAACATGATATGGAATTGAATCATCTGAACCAAAATATTCATTTTAATATCCAATATTATAATGAAATATAGCAATCGAAGAGAAGTTGACATTATAAATGAATTATGATCAAGCACTGCGTATACAAACCATTCTCCAAGTTCTCTACCAAAGCCACTACGTTTGTTCCCTCCCCAAGGTGCTTGACAAAAGCATGGCTGTGAGCAATTAACCCATATGATGCCTGCCTGCAAAGACTGCAAGAAAAGAGGAAATGCATAAAAGGCAGGTTCTCAAACATAGCATAGAGGAACTAAGTTCTTTGACTTCCAAGAAAGGTCTATAACACAGGTGAATCACATTATTTTGGTCCATCAATAACACAAATGCCATTTTATTTCTAGATTCAAATTGAAATTTCAACCATGGGTACTCCTCTTGAAAGTTATTCATGGTAGAGAAGAAAAACCCACGTCTTGATTAATCATCTCAACTATTAGATTGAATACTTCTGGATTAGACAATGTGAGTTTTTTTCTTCATCAACGTTTCAGATCACATTCCATGATCCATCATCAAGATGAGCAAGCAAGAGAAGAGAAATAAGAGATTGCTCATCCTGACGATGGATCATGGAGTGTGATCCAATACGTTGATGAAGAAAAAAGCTTACATAGTCTAATCCAGAAATTAATCTAACATTATGGACTCTGGAAATTTTACATCTCAACTATGTCAACTTAGATCTGAATCAGCATAGTCATCTTCATATGAGATATGCTCCTCATTTTTTAGCAGCCTTTATGTTCAACCATTGCCTGTAGCATCTACTTAAGCCTGATGCTAAGAATCAGCGACACTCCCAGGAACAGAGGCTTTGCAAGCTGGAGAATACTTAGAATGCTATACATGATATGGACAACACATTGGATGTCCAATTCCTGATATATATATATATGACAATTGAATAATAAATTTTAAATTAATATTAAACTTAATAAATAACCAATTTTTAACTAATTAATATAAATAAATATATATTTATTATTTAACAAATATTTTATATACCAATAAATTAAGTTTAATAAACAATAAACTTCATTAAATTACTTGTAAGATTAATAATTATTAAAAACAATATTAAATTTAATAAAATTCTAATAAAAACTTAAAATTAAAGCTAAACTTAAATAATACTGCAGCCTAAGTTCAGCTATGTAAAATTTAAAGACAAAAATAAATACGAAATAATGTAAAGGTTAATACGTTGAAAATCAAAAGTATGAAAAGACTGTATTATCTCAGCAGTTGTCTCCATGCAAATATATCCTAAGCATTATGGAGAAGGTATCATGGGGCATTCGTGTGCCCTATTCTAGGGGCATCTCTACGGTAATCTTATTAAATGTTAAACAAGAATAGTAGTGCCCTTGCCCTGTAATGAACATATGCCCTTTTCTCCTGCCCACCCCAATGAAATGGAATAAACAAGTATATCAAGGACCAAGTAGACAGAATGAACCGGGCACTTGACTGAGGCTTTTCCAGCTCAATTATCCCAGTCCCCAATGAATAACTTCTAAATTTGACAGTAATAAAATGCATTCCATCAGTGAGCTCATGATGCAACAATGTTAAGGGAGAAGAAAAAAACTTTGAAAATCATATTCCAGCATGAGCTCACCTTTGTGGATTTCTGAAAATTAATTTATAACTGTTGTTTCAGTGATTGAAACTGTGACTCAACCAGTGATAAGCATTGGAAACAAAAATGTTTATAGCTTATTCTAGTTGTTTGAGAGATTTAGAGCTTTGATGCACAACTAAGTTCAACTATTTTGTAGCTCATTCCCATGTTGACTCATTCTATCAAGGAATTCCAAGGATAGGTATTCTTTTCATTTTTTCTTCTGGTTTTTGAACTTTTTCTTTCTTTCATTAGTTTGTCTTTGATAAAATATTCTTAAACATGTATGTAAAAAATTCATTCTCAGATGATTGCAAATATGTATGTTTTTTAAAATATTCATCTATCTTCTGATTTTTAAACTTATTTTTCTTTCATTTCCAATTTTTACAATGTTTATTTTCTGTTTTTTTTGTTTGCAGAACGTAATTGATATTTGTTTAACTGTTAACATATGTTAATATGTTAATATTTTTCTTCCATGTTAACCATCGGTCAAATGCCTCAATGAATTTTCACAATTTGTCTTTACATAAATATTATATATTTCTATATTTTTTAAATGTTATGTTTTTATTTTCTGTTTATTAAAATGTCATTAAAGAGTTGGTATTGTACGAAGAAAATGTACTATTTTTTCTTGATTGTTGAATTATGCACCATGCTTCTTACTGTTCAAAATCTATTCTTTAGAATGACACACACATACCTGTAAGAGTTGGTTTGAATACTCTACACCATGCAAGATTTGGCTGAAGATTGTAGCCACCCAAGATCTAGGTACAGGTACTTCTATGAAAGAATAATGCTATTCTATCAAAGGATGCAAATGATAGATTTACAATTAGATTATGATTGTTGATTTACATATGAGAACCCCTTGGTTATATAGCCAAGATGAGACATAGGATTAGACAAGATTATGACAAGTGTCTTAATCCTATGACATGAGACAACAAACATTAAATGACCTAGGACACAAGAAGTAGATGACATAAGATAAGATAAAATCTAATGCCAACTAAGACTTCTAGAAAGATTCCTAGGACCTAAGTAAACTTAACATATGAATAGGACCTTCTAGATGAACTAGTTAGGTAAAACACCTTATTCACACCAACATCACCCCTCAAGTGCAACTTAGGGAGGAACAAACCAATGCAAATGATGCAAAGATGGGTCCCGGCTAAAGGCCATGTTAGGTACCCATGTACAAATGTAATCTCTCACAAATGGAAAAAAGAAGAAAACCCAATGAGACAAAACTCCTCCCCAAAAGAGATGAAAACAAAATACTCTCAATGAAGAATGATGGTAGATGCTCGACACTAAATGTTGAAGATGATCCAAGACCTTTGAACAACATTCCTCCCCTTAGGAAGAAACAAAACCAAGATGGTATGCAAGATGTCTTCCCAATCCTGAAAGCAAGATGAGGGAAGAAGGATGATGAGTGATGTCGCTAAATTATGCTCAAGTTTTTTCATATCGATCTCGAAAGTTGTCACACTCCAAAAAGGCATTCTAGGCCACATTGATTGAGAGGACAATCTAAAATCTCCTAGAAACAATTATATAACACAATCCAAATACAAAGATATTTCCTCTAGAGATAAAGAAGCCTCCTCCGAATGCTTCTCAAAAGTATCCACACTCATGTCAAACTGTGAAGAATGATCATGTAGAGAATGAACAAGAGGGTCAAAATGCTCCCCCACAACCTCTAAGAAGATGATGCAACTCCATACGAAGTAACATCAAAGAGGAGATGGATATCCTCAATAGTGTCCATTAAGTTTGCAAGATAGGACTCACAAAACAAACTTGAAATGTCTGTCAAGTACTCATCCCAAGTAGCCATGTCTGGAAGATAATGTATGTCTACTGCATTGAATCAGAAGAAACCAAAACTGTGGAAACACAAGCATCATCAGATGCAACAAAAGATGAAGGAGATAAAATATCAACAAATGTCCCTGGAACCTCAATAGATGAAACAATACCAAGATTCAAATGACCATATTAAATCTCCTCAAAAGTGTCCACACTAGATACTTGAATGTGAACATCAGCCAAAGGAACAATTGGAGAACAATGTGGTGTAAACTTGAGATTGATGATCAACCTCCCCAATTGCAACTATATCTCTGCTATGCAAATCCCAAATTATGACATAATTTGGTGTGAACTCAACACTCTTTCCTGCTCCACCATGTGTGATGTGATAGATAAAAAGGATATTGATTGACAATGAAGGCACACAAAGAACATCATTAAATGCTCCATCATCCATGTCAATAGATCCCTTCCCAAAAAACACGCATATATGTGTTGTTAGCCATTAGGATATGTGGTGATGAACAAGACTCAAATGAAGAGAATATACTCTCTGATGAAGCCATATGATGTGAAGCTCTTGAATCAAGTATCCACCTCTCTAACTCAGAATCTGCAAACGCAACAAGTGCTTGCCCCTTATATCTCTCTGACTTTGATAAAGTAAAAGAAGATGAACCCCTTGACATTGTTGAAGGAAAACTAATATGATTCTTCTTAAGAAGATGCTTCAACTCATCAATCTATTTTGAAAAACATTGATGTTCATCATGCCCTATTTTTTTGCAATATGCACAGTTAGGCTTCTCCTTCTTAGATGATTCCCCATGAGAGGGAGAGGATTCAGATTCCTTGTGTAGCTTGTTCTTTTTCTTCTTTTGCTTCTTTTCAGGATTCCCTGATTCTTTATGTACCTTAGGCTCACTAGCCACTAATGCTTCCGGTTTAGAAGACTTGAATAGACCCATATGAATTAACTTCGCTTCCTCTTAGATTGGGAGATTTGCAAAGTCATCAAACTTAGAATCATCAAATGATGCTCCCATCGAAAGCCAATGGGTACAAAACTAGAAACAAACACTAAATACTCAGGACCAAGCTTGGATAACAAATTTAGAATCAATTGTAAATCCTCCTCAATGTTGCAATCTTTTAGTTGTGTTCTTAGTTGCTTAATCTTGGAGATGTAGTCTTGGATGTGGTCAAAACCTTTAGGATAAAGATTCATCAAATTATTGTCAATCTGATATCCCCTAATCTTATCAGTTTTACCATACAATTTTTCAAAAAGTCTCCCAAGCTTCCTTAGGTGTTTTGCATAATTCAATATGAAATTGTAAATCAAAAGAGAATAATGAACACGGGCATCCAAGATTTTTCTCACGATCAATCTCCCATTTTGCCAATTCTTTAGCATTAGTAGTTTGAGGAATGGTTTCTTTTAGATGTCCTAGACAACCCTTTCTCGTAAGATAATTCCATACTGATTTCCTCCATGAAGCATAATTATTTGGAGTTAGGAGTTCAATTTGAGATTTCCCCATTGCAAGAACACACAACAAACAAAAGAAAGCAATCAACCACCACAAGATTACGCCCCCCCCCCAAATTACTCAATCAAGAATCACCCCCAAAAATATATGATCTGGCACTGTTGATGAATGATAGCTTAGGTCAAATATAAACGATGATTGCTATAAGCATCATCATCGTTTATATAAGATCAATTGCTCTTCATATTTAATATTTCTAAAATAAGTAAAATCGAATTTTATAATGCATGTATAAAATCGAATTTAAATAAATGATGTTCAAAATACACATTGAATAAAATTCGGAATTCATATAATATATATCCGCCATGTGTGAGGGGGTATATGTGTTGAGTATGCTTAACCGAATGAAAATCGGTTGTAAAGGAAACCCGCACGCCCAAAGGGACATGTCCTCTCAAGAGATGCATCCCTTGGGGGCGGGTCTCCTTACATACAAAAAGGAGTTCCACTCTTGATATGCAAACATCGAAATTTATTAATGTTCTGCAATCAGTACATTTAGCATTAAGAGAAGCAATCTGAAAATCGTCTGACTTAGAATTTCTCACACAGAATTTCAAACCTTAGTTTATTCTTAGATTTCTAGGATCCTATTTGATAAAGATTTGATTACATTTACAGGCACTTTATGTTCAATGCGATTACAGATGCCACTTGCCAAAACCAATGAAGTGGACTTGATCTTAGTGCTTAAAAATGCTAGATTTGGCCACAAACTGAAAGTACAATTCTTACATAGAATGGGATCAATATGATCACACCACTGCAAAGTACACAAAAAATTATGCACCTTCAAAAACAATTGCACCCAAAAAATGTTACTGTATGAGTGAAAACAGAGCCCCAAAAGTTCACAAAATGAGAACGACTCAACAACTCCTCTGAGAATCTACAATTTCTAGAAAAACCAAGGAACAAAATCACAAACCAATTGCACCATTGCGAAGAGAACGAAATTCTACCCCAAATCAAAAAAAAAAAAATGCTTGAAAAAAAGAGGTTAGATGATTGAGTTATGGCCATTTGAAGTCGGACTGCACATTCAAAACCGTTGATGGAGAGGGGAGCAGATTGGAGTGACCTGTTGGCAATCATTTGGCTATCAAATTTAAGACAGTCACAGATGACAATCGTTTGGCTGTCAAATTTAAGACAGTACTTTTGATAGTCATTTGACATCAAATTTAAGACAATCATTGATGATGGTTATTTGGCCGTCAAATTTAAGACAATCACGTGAAAATAAAAAAAAATCACCAATTTTTATGTTGCCAAAAATAGAGTATTATATTTGGAAATTGGGGGTTTTGGGCCTTTTAAGCATGATGGTAGAGTCAAATGTGACCCAAAATGCTCTGAAATGATGGCTCCTTGTTAAATATAGCAACAAACCTCCCTCTTCAAAGCCTTGTAGATCCGACCTCAAACGTCCAATTTAAATGAAACAAAAAGAAAATTTGACTTTCTTGGACCCTTTGAACCCAATGGTGAGCTCAAATCTACACCAACAAGTTATAATATGTACTTGCAATACAAAGCCACAAAAAGGAAACCCCCAAATCTGATATTTCCTTCAAGTTTTTTTTATTCTCCAAATCATCATTCAATGCAAGAGAAGAAGAGCATACTCAACTTTTCAAGATCCACCAAAATTTGCAACCTAGATCCCTCAATTAAGACTAACAAGAAGCAATCCAACAAGCTCTAATACCATGTAAGAGTTGGTATAGAATACTCTACACCATGCAAGATTTCACTGAAGATTGTACCCACCCAAGATCTAGGTACTTCTATGAAATCACAAGAGAGATCAACTATGAAAGCATAATGCTATTCTATCAAAGGATGCAAATAATAGATTACAATTGGATTATGATTGTTGATCTACATATGAGAACCACTTGGTTATATAGCCAAGATGAGACATAGGATTAGACAAAATCATGACAAGTGTCTTAATCTTATGACATGAGACAACAAACATTCAATGACCTAGGACACAAGAAGTAAATAACATAGGACAAGATAAGATCTAATGCCAACTAAAACTTCTAGAAAGATTCCTAGGACCTAATCAATGAACTAGTTAAGTAAAACACCTTATTCACACTAACAATACCTTATACATGTAAACATGGTGCCCCAGGCGAAAAAACAATGGGGATCTTTTGTAAATAATATGGGAGAAAATTTCATACAGACATAAACAATCTTAACCATAATTCACAAATGCAGATTTGGCAGACCCAAATTTTTCAAATTGACAAAAACTTGGCAACTTACAAAATATTTAAAATTTTGTAAAAAGCAATTTTTTTAATGCAAAATACAACTACAAAGTGTATAAATGAGTTTGGCAATGGTTTGGGGGCAATGAACCCAGTAGGGTTGAGGGAGGGTAGTAGCCCTAACACATTCCTTCTTGTACTACAAGGTAGGGTCGAAGGGTAAAGCCTACAACCCAGCCCAAATGAAGATCTTCAAAACAACACAAACCTTTACAATGCATACCATTTTCATAATTTTCAAAAAGGAAAAAAGTTGTGTATTGTCACTCAAATTCACATAAGAATAGTCAAATACCAAAAAACTATGTTTTTCAATGCCTATATTGTGTTTTTGGCACGCTTTCGCTGCATATGGTTACCTATTCTTTGTCTAGTGAGTATTTGCATAAAATCGTTGAGTTTCAACAAGTACCTATTGGGTTTGGGGACTTTGACTCACCAAAAACTTGGCCAACAAGGATGTCAAGTTTTTCTTGGGAATATTGAGTTACCCAAAAATCTAATGAGTACTCAACAACTCACTAAGTATTCAATGAATTTGTATACCATGGTTTTAAGTACTACCTTGTATGTATTCTTAGTCACAATGGTGCTCCACAACATCTCTTTTAGAAAGATTTGAAGTAAAAATGATTCAAAATAAGAGGAAGTAGAAAGAAATGGGAGCATCATTTTCCTCTCCTCCATGCTCTTTGTGGGCTTAATATTTTTTCCTATGTAATGTCCCTATAAGGAATATTATTGTTTATGTTATAAACTTGTAATGTCCCTGAATATTGATTATGAGATGGGATTATTTGCATAGTAAGTTAGGCTACCACTAGAGCAACTTGATCCAATAATTATACCCAATAGAGTGGAAATATATTTGTAAATTCATTATGATAATGGAAGTAATGTTGGATGTAGGCCGATATGCTAGAATTCAAATCCAATAATCGTTGTTTAGATGAATTATTCAAACTGTGTGATTCCTATATGAATGATAGCATCAAACCAGGGCTATTTCTGATATAAATTGTTAAGTCTATGCACTGCTGATATGGTAAGTCGATACTTAATTAACAGATCGCTGCTTCTGTTGTATGCCTTCCTCTCATGTGAATTGCAGATACAGTTTCAGATTGTAACGATCTATATGTGCATTATAGGGAGGTTGATCCGCTCCATATGAGTTTACCAATCTAGATGTATTCCAATACCATTCTCTCCTTCATAAATCGTAATCTCCTTTATATAGTGTTTGAGGCAGCCATGATATGAGACGTTGTGTCCCATGCCTCTTCAATATTAACTAACTACTTGAAGCCCCGATCGACTTAATTGCTCTCTCTTAAGGCAGAGATAAACTTTATTGCTAACCCTCACGTCAATAACTGTCTTCAGGCAGCTAATGTTTCAAAAGAGATTAGACCACGATATTCCAGCATAAAGGTAATAACTATGTATTTGCCACCTTCTCGAAACCCTTCAATTTGGCTGGTTGCAATCTGCCCTGATTTTATCTTATCCAGGCCTCGACAATATACAACTTCCTCCTAAGTCGTGATCGCAATAAGGAGTAATTCATCGAAGTCTTCAAATACCACAACAACTACCTGTCGATGTTGCCAACGTGGAAATGTAGAATGGAAAGGCTCAAACAGATGAGGGTCAACAAATAAGTGGATGGTGTTTTCTTTATTCATCGACAAGCATAATATTGTAGCGGGAATGTTAGACCTTCAATTGGCCGATAGTATAATGAAGCGGATAATGTAATGTCCTTGGTATATTTCATATTAAAATATTATAATGATCGCTCAATGTTTGTAATTTTATATTTAATATTATTTTATCTCTTATATTAATAAATATTATATGTTCCTTATTTTAGTGTTATATAGATTGAGTTTATTGTTTTTATATTAATCTTATATATTTTTAGTATTTATCATATCCTAGTGATTATAATATTTAAATTATTAATATCTATATTTTAATATTTATAACTATAATAATGTCTTTGACAATTATAATTATAATGATATCAAATGGTTAATATTTTTAAATGTGTCTTTTGTTATCTTAGTGTCACAATTTTGAGGACATGACATCCTACTAGTCCAAGGGGTGAGTGGACACACCCTCACATGCATGCACATGCACACACCCCTTCCACACCCAACCCACCCCACTCATGCATGCATGCACGCACAAACATGGTTGTAACTACTTCCTTTTGGACCCAATTCTTAACCTTCACTTAAGGTTACCAGTTGGAAAAAGGATATGCATGAGGCTGCAATGTATGCAATTCCAACATACCATCAATGTGGTGAGCCCAATACTTTAAAAATCATGCTGGTTTTAAAATCATTCTACTTGAATTTTAGTTACTAACAAAGGTTTTTATTTTTTATTTTTTATTTTTTTATTTTTATGTCTCCTTATCAATCGACATTGATTGATGCCTTGACTATTACTATCAAAGCCTACAAATCCTTTACTATGGATGTAATTAGAGGTTCAATGTTGAGCTTGACTACCAATTTAGAGAATGTGGGTGCATTGTTTGGTCAACAACATCCTATAGAAGAAAGAAAGGTTGCACACCAATGTCTAATGGCTGAACAAATGGTGGAAACCAAATCCTTCTAAATTTCCTAGTTGCTTCTACAAAGTGTATTGTTTTCCTCAAGTCTACTCATGCTTTAGCAAACATTAACAAAGTCAAAATATTCATATGGTGAATTGGAGGAGATTGTTGTTATATTGGCCATTGAAAATACTGTCCAACTGTCAACAACATCCTATAGAAGAAAGAAAGGTTGCACACCAATGTCTAATGGCTGAACAAATGGTGGAAACCAAATCCTTCTAAATTTCCTAGTTGCCTCCACAAACTGTATTGTTTTCCTCAAGTCTACTCATGCTTTAGCAAACATTAACAAAGTCAAAATATTCATATGGTGAATTGGAGGAGATTGTTGTTATATTGGCCATTGAAAATACTGTCCAAGTAGTCAAGGTCAACATTGAAAAAAAATAGCTTTGGGAAAGCTACTTATGGAGAGTTAACTATTTTTTGTATTCATTGTGAAATGCATTGCCTCAATCTAATGCTAGAAGATTGTGAGAAATTAGATTGAATTAAACCTGTTGTGCAGAGAGGGAGAAACATATGGAAATATATTTATAGCCATGCTTCAATCACAGCAAGAAAGGGGCTTGTACAACCGAGTGCCACTCAAAATACCAATATATAATATATTCATAACTGTTCGGTCCCATCAGCCGCCAAGTTGGTGAGTTCATTAGCTGCTATGTTGGCTTCACGGTATATGTGATTGATGGTGATGTTTTCAAACTTAGCTCCAAGATTGATTGCCTTTTCCAATTTCACTCTTAGCTTCCAATTTTGAATTGATTTTGTCCATAATGCACTGACAACTATTAAGGAATCGCCCTCAATGTCTACCCTTCTAATTTTTAATTTCAAACATAATTGCAAACCTAAAAGAAGTGCCTATATCTCCGCCTCATTATTTGTTCCAAATGGCAATGGTTTTGCCATAGTTCCAACCATTTTCCCTTTCCAATTTTAAATAATACAGCCAGCCCCTGATACTCCCAAGTTACCCCATGAGGCTCCATCAAAATTTATCTTGAACCACCCATTCTATGGTGGTTCCATTTTGCTTCTTTGTGTTTCCTCAAGGCCTCAACACCATCAACCCCATTAACGGGGGTTTAGAATTAATAAATATTAGATGTGTGCAAACTTCAGTTATTATTAGCTTTTGCACATGATTATATTTATTTAGTTCTTTTTAGAAATAATAATTCTAAAAGTGTACGAAGATATTATATTTGTGAATCATGCACAAATGTAATTTAACTAAAAAAGGTGGAAAAAGAAAACAAAATCTCTACTATAATAGAAAAAGCAGAAGTGAGGATATAAGGATTAAAATCAGGAAAGCGGATTTAGTTTTAGAACTTGAAATTTTGTGAAAGTTTCTAAGTTTCTTTTCAAAAACTTCATTAATAAGTGATATGCATGTCGTAAGGGAACCTTTTTGGAAACATCTGTTTTTTTTAAAGAACTTGTTTAAAAAGCTTTTTTAAAGAGAGGAATTGTATTTATATGTTTTACTAAAATTCAATTCTTGTCAATTGTTCAAGGTGTGCAAACCTGTGTGAGTAAAGACTATGTTTTGATAGACACAATCTTGTTATTCAAACTGTGTATACACCTTCCTATTCATTGTTCAGCTTTGTCTAAGATTTTAGAGGTTACGGAAAAAAAATGATAAATTCAAACTTTTTACTGGGTTGATTGATTATGAGATGGTATTTGCTCTCTGCTATTCTCCTCCTTTAATCCATAAAAGCTCATGAATTTTTGTTTATTTCAGCAATCATTGTTTTGTTTGTGTGCACCAGCTCCAGTTCTCTGCACTCTATCCAGAAATCTGTGCATCTGTGTTTGTATTTCCAGAAAATCTCCAGATGAGGTGTCTAGTGTTTGCTTCAGCCTAAGTGTTCTGCAAAGGCCCAAAATTATTGCATTGCATGTTTTGCTTTCTGTATTATTCTAACGCCCCAGATCAAAGTTTATGAATATTGTAAGTGTTACACATAGTTTTATTTGTTTTACAGTTTACTGCATAAGGGAGCTGCCCCTTTCAACACAAAGGGAAATCATATTGTTTCTAGTGATCTTCTCACACAGTCAATGGAAATTGTCACTGTCCATTGGGTGAATCACATACAATTTTTTTGACAGAAAGAGGTGACAATCTTAAACACTAACACTAAATGGTTAATAATGATCTCATTATCTTTTCTTGGATCAAATTGAATCTGTAATCAATTTTCTTATCTTAGGCTGCTCTCCAAAAGTTGGAATACGCTGGTCATTGTTCCTCTCTATAGATGAAGTCTGCACTAGGAGACATGATATTTTGAAGACCATGTTAAGTCTGTTTTGATCTATGCTGATCAAACTAAATTTAGGATACATTAAAGAATATAAAGATCATTGCTACTTTCTTTAAAAATACAGGCACTTCCATTGCATTAGCTTCATTATTGCATTTCAATCTTCTCAATGCTTACAATTTATGTATTTTTCTGGAACAACTAAATTCAAATTCACTTGTATTATGTTCAGTTTATCACAATTACACATAATTTCAATAGGCATGCATCAAGTTGAATTACAGTCAGATCCTGCAAATGACACTCTTAAAGTATTAGTAATTTACCTCTGTAACACGCTGGCACAGGTCAGCATCCTTGGAGAGTACAGCACCACCTAAGCCATACCTGAGAAGAAAGGAATCAGCACATAAAGGCAATTCGTATTATTCCATGTTCTGAGTCTGCAGCTAGTTTGCATCCAGCAAACATGATTTTAACTAACATGGTATCTGCTTAACTTTACTAACTTCTTTTCAGATTTTATTTCAGAATACAATTTGCAGAGATTTATGTAGTGTATAAAAGAAAATTGCAAAAATAAAACATAGTACAATAGGAAAACATACTCTGTATCATTTGCAAGATCTATGGCTTCATCTTCAGTTTTAAAAGTGGTAAAACATAACACTGGTCCAAAAACCTCCTCCTTCCAAATTTGCATCGATGTATTCACACTTAAAACTGTAGGTTCAATATAATACCCTTTTTTCAAGTGCTGAAATATTGAATCACAGGGAGTTAGCTCATGTTAAACACACAATAGCAGTAGAGAGAATACAGTATTCAACAAACTTACTTCTGGATGCTTGCCTCCACAAAGTACAGTAGCTCCTTCATCTTTCGCCTTAGAGATGAGCCCAAAAATTTTCTTGTACTGGAAAGAAGAACGAGAAAATAAGTTCAGTTGATTATGTGTCAATGCCTTCTTAGACTACCAACGATACTCTCTTAACAGCAACCTTATCTTTGTGTCATAAAATAACTCTGCCAAACTCATAAAAAATAAATGAAAGGACTCCAGCTTACACAATAGAAATAACAAAACATGCATCCACTAAACAAAAAATAAAACAAAAAAATTCCAAACACAAATGATCTGTCTATGGCATATGCTAGTGCCATTTATCAACCAAAAAGATCACAATAATGTGGAGTTCACCCATCACAAATAAATATAGACTCCTTAAACACCTAAATTGAGTAGCTACATTACCGGGTTTGCCCATTTCCAGGGACATACCCATACCAAACCAGACCAGGTACAGGTCTCGAGTCCAGTCTATTGTGCATGCCCAGGGTTTGTACACAAGACTGTGGGTTCAACCTGGGTACATCTCATACATACCTAGGATGAACAGAATCCTGGGTACAAACCTTGGGCATATCCAGGGCGAACCCTGAAAAACATAACCTTTATTTTTAAGAAACAGACTTTTAGGACCAGTTAATTGCAGTTAAGATCTGACAGCTTTCTTCTCATTAATGCTTTTCTAAATTGCAGTTAAGCTCTGTAAATTTTCCTCTCATAAATTTCCATGAGAGAATTTTGTCAATGCACAAACTTCTTTGAACATATCAAATCCGAGCAATATTTATGACAATTTTTTCCATCATACACTTTGAATTTGTATCTTATAAATGCTGCTTGAATCGATCTTTCACAGTTTGGACATTAGGCTCCAGATTCTCCTGTTCATTCAATGACAATAACACTTGATATGCAGTCAGAAGGCATATAAAGATTTGACAGTATACTCAAATGGCAACTATACTTAGGCCTCTATGCAGGAAATGGCGAGCCATGAACATATTGTCTATTTTGTTCAGATTAAGGGGCCATTTACCTTGCAATCTTATGTCTTATTCATGTATCACCAACACTTTTGGAAAGTGTCCTTGGACACCTAGGGTGAAATTGAAAATTAAATTGTAATTTAGAATCTCTTGGAATCTTGATATTGATTGTCATTTGCATTCATGAAGAAGGTGGAGCACAATGGTGGTAGTTACGACTGACTTTTGAAGCATTAAATATTTTTTCCCAATTCTAAGCACTAGGATTGAGGAGTGGAAATCTTGTATGACAAGACAAGTCCCACATGAGTTGTCTTCCATTTTGGAGCACTACACTTTGGGAGTAGAGCCATCAGGGGTTATGACATCTAGGATGCTTTTGTGGTTACATTTTCTATTCAAGGGGCCAATTGATTGCGCCCATGTGATGCCCATGTGAAGCCATTGATGCCTTTAATATTCTCGGAAGATGCTCTCCAAGGTAGGTATGGGTTTTTGCATGATGCCATGGTTTTGGTTATTACAGATGCAAAGCAGATGAATTTGAAATAATCGAATCATATATTATTTACAAAGCAAAGAATATATAGATTACAAAGACAGGCGATCAACAATCACAGCGACGTGATTGGAGCCAAAACAGAAAAAGTAACATGAGTTACAAAGCTAAATTAAAGGAACATGATATATTACTATTTCAATACCCTCCCTTAATGCTTATTCTATCAACTACACCAAGATGCCCCCTAAATCTAACAAACTTATCCGGGCTCAAAGACTTCCTGAGAATATCATCAGTCTGATCCTCTGTCGGAACATACTGCAATGCTATAGATCCGTCTTCGACAAGCTAGCGAGTGAAGTGACAATGAAGATCAACATGCTTTGTCCATTCATGGAAGATTGGATTCTTGGCGAGTTTCAACACCCCCTGATTGTTGCAATATAAGGGGGAAGGTCCTGCTTGAGATATTTAACTACTTCGGTCGAGGAGAGAACCACTGCCTGCCGCTTCTTTCTGGTCCATGTAACTACACTTGTACCCAAACTGAATACATACCCTGAAGTAGACTTTCTATCATCAACAGAACCTACCCAATCTAAGTTTGTATAACCAATCAGCTTTGGATCTTTGCACCTCCCATATAAAATGCCAAGGTCAGAAGTGCCTTTCACATATCTCAGCACAAGCTTCACTGCAACCCAATGTTCTGCTTTAGGGGCTGACATGAAGCGAGAGATGTAGCTCACTGCAAAGCTAAGGTCAGGTCTAGTGGCAACGAGATAGATGAGGCTGCCCACAAGTTGCCTGAATTCTAATTCATTCTACACGGGTGAATCCAACTGAGCTGATAATTTCAGCCCATTCTCCATAGGTGTAGATGTTGGTTTGCAATCTGTCATTAGGAACTTGTCCAACAAGCTCTTGGCATACTTCGACTGTGAAATGAAGGTATTGCCAGTAGACTGCCAAACCTCTATACCGAGGCAATAATGGAGGAGTCCCAAATGTGTCATGTCAAATGATTGACAGAGATTATGTTTGATCTCCTCAATCAGATGATTTGAACTGCCAATGATGATTAAGTCATCAACATAGACAACTAGGAACAAGATATCATTACCAGTTTGATTGACATACAAATTAGAGTCAGAAGGACTTCGCTGAAGGCCATGATCAATAAGGTATTGATCAATCTTCATGTACCAAGCCCATGGTGCCTGCTTAAGGCCATAGAGTGCTTTCACCAGTTTGCATACCTGGTGTTCTTTACCAGCAACCTTGAAACCAAGAGGTTGCGTCATGTAAACTTCTTCCTGCAAATTACCATTGAGAAAGGAACTCTTTACGTCCATTTGATGCACCTTCCATCCAACCTAAGCTGCTATCGAGAGGACAAGCCAAATGGTACTCATCTTGGCTGTAGGAGCAAAAGCCTCCTCATAGTCAATGCCCTCTTGCTGTGAAAACCCTTTGGCTACCAACCTAGCCTTGTATTTATCAAGGGTTCCATCAGCCTTAAACTTAACCTTATAAACCCATTTGCAGCCTATGGGTTTCTTCCCATGCGGAAGATCTGAAAGCTCCCAAGTGTGATTCTGCATGAGACTATTATGTCCAGCTGTCATAGCCTGTTCCCACTCAGGTGTGCCTTTAGCCTCTGTGTATGTCTGAGGCTCTGAAATGCTATGAAGGTTGGCCATAAGAGCAAAATTCACTGTATTCTGTTGTTTGCTCTTATTCCGAGCAAATCTACCCTCTAGTAACTCATCATCATGAAGAGCACCAATCGTCGAAGCCCACCATTTAGGCCGAAGAGTAGATGAACCAATATCGGAATCAGGAGGAACAACCTCTACTGGATTAGCTGGAACTAACATATATGGAAGAACATCCAGATCTTGTTGAATAGGGGCCGATGGTGGAAGCAACTGCTGAGGTGCCTGCACCTCTGTGGAATCCCTCCCATAAAGTGGACCAAGTGCAAGATAAACACCCAAATCAGAATCTTTCTAAGGCTGAACCTCAGAACAAACAGGAGAAGATTAATAGAAGAGCCCCTAATTCTCATCAACCACAACATCATGATTGCAAATTAGACGATCAATGTCTGCATCTATCAGTTTGTATGCCTTATGGTTCTCATTATAACCTGTAAACATGAGTTTCTGGCTCTTGGAATCCAACTTAGTGCGTTGAGCATCAAGAATCCAAACATGAGCAGTGGAGCCAAAAACCTTTAGGAGACTAATGTTCATCTTACGTCTAGACCAAGCTTCTTCAGGACTCATCTTCTTCACAGCATGAGTCGGAGATCTATTCAGAAGATAAACAGCAGTATACACTGCTTCAGCCCACAATTTTTTAGGAACATGTCTATGCTCCAACATAGAACATGCCATTTCAGTAATGGTGCGATTGCGATGCTCGACTACACCATTCTGCTGAGGGGTGTAAGGTGTGGTGAATTGGCGCTTTATGCCATGTGCAACATAGAATGTGGAGAAATCTTTGGAACAAAATTCCCCCCCATTATCAGACCTAAGAGTAATAATAGAAGAACCAGACTCTTTTTCTACCAAGGCCTTAAACTGTTGAAATATGCTAAACACCTCTAATTTAAGCTTCAAAAGATACACCCACATCTTTCTGCTGAAATCATCAACAAAAAGCAAAAAATACCTGGATCCAGTAACGGAAGGCATGTGCATTGGACCACATACATCAACATGGACCAACTGTAAAACCCTGGAAGCCCGCCATGAGTTGCTATCAGAGAAAGGAGTCCAATGTTGCTTTCCAACCTGACAAGCCTTGCAAACTCCATGAGTTTGAGTCTAAATCGTAGGTAGACCACCAATGAGATCATCTTGTGATAACTGAGAGAAATAGGGCATGTTCAGGTACCCATAACGCTGATGCCAGAGACTGCTGATAGAAGTGCTCCTGGCTGCCATAGCCTACTCTTGAGAATCACCAGAATCAACAAGTCTATAAAGACCATGATCCTCAAGTCCCTGAATGACTATAGTTCGTGTCTCTATGTCAACAATATTGCATGTATGTATACTGAAGACGATGTCTAATTGAGAAGAGTGAGTCATAATCTGACTTATAGAAAGTAAGTTCATCTCCATGCCAGGCACAAAGTATACATCGAGAAATATCAAATTTCTCCCACCAAACTGAATCTTAACGTTGCTCTTGCCGATAACAGTATACTTTGCGCCTCCTCCAAAGATAATTGAATCTTTGAAAGGCGTGTACTGAGTGAACCAATCCCGGCGATGCGTGAAATGGCGTGAAGCACCAGAGTCAATGTACCAAGCAGAAGTGTTTACAGGATCTATAGGACTCTTTGCCATGAATGCAAAGAAGGCAGACTCCTGCTCAGTGTGCTCCGTCACATGTGCTTGCGGTCTAGACTCTCCTTGCTTGCCTTGTTCAGAGGCCAAGTGTTTCCGGCAATCCTTCTCCATGTGGCCAAACTTGTGACAATAATTGCACTGAATATTCTTTGACTTCAAAGAATCTGAAGATTTCCCCTGATTGTGCTGCTGAAAGGACGAAGGCTTGCCCTTATTCTTTTGAAATGTCTTTGCAGGGAATGCCTACACTGAAGAGGATGAAGTGGCACTAGTACCAAACTGTTGTTTCCAACGATCCTGCTGTAGAAGTTTGTTGCAGAGATCTAGAAATGTCAAGTCAACATTAGTCGCTGTAATGTTGAGCGTCTCAATAAAGTGCTCATACAGATGTGGTAAACTCTTCAAAGTGATCACCACCATATCTTATTCCTCCATCTTCCGACCAATAGCCTCGAGTTGATCTCGAATGTCCTTGATCCTGGTCAAGTGTGCTTGTAGAGGTGTATTCTCATCCATGACGATGTTAAACAACATGTTCTTTAGAAAGAACGCACAACTCTTGTCGGATGTCTCATGAAGAGCTTTCAAAAGATCCCAAATCTCCTTCGTTGATTTACCTGAAGGAACCTGAAGTAACTGGTCATCAATGACTAATAACTTTATGAGCATAACAGCTTTCCGATTCTGCTCATCAAACTTCACCTGATCCTTATCAACTACGAGAAGTCGTGTCGCAGTGCCCAGAACAATCTGGTCAAGACATCGATACTCAAATATCGTCATCATACGCTACTTCCATGTGTCATAGTTGCGACTGTTGAACTTTTGACTGTTGTCCAACATGACGTTGGTCAAAGAGGCCATGCTTCACGCTTTTCAAGGCACAAAAAACAAAGATGATGCAAGCATATAGACGGCACAAAATTCGAGACGACACAACTTGAACCCAGAAAGAAATTCAAACACGGATTTCAAGGCACAAAGAATTTCTGCAAATTGAAAAAACGCAAAACCCTAGGTACAAAAAATACTTGAAATCAAGACAAATCCGTCGACACAAATTCCAAGGCACGGATTTCGAGACACCCAGAAAAATCTGATGGCGACCCAAAAATCCTCTTGAAAAACCCAGAAAGAATCTGGAATTAGAAAAGAAATTCGCCTTCAGATAGATGAGATATTTGCAAAACCCTAGCTTGATTTTCTGAAAAAAAAAAATACAGAAGACACGTTTTTGAAAAAAAACACTCAAAATCCCGCCCACAATTTACAAACGTTGGCAGAAATATGAAAAAATCGCGACCCAAAACAAACTGCAAATCGCCCAGAGCTTTCTTTCTTCAAAAAACGCGCCAAAAAAAGAACCAGAAAACGCGTTTTTAAACAGATGAAGAAATCACACTAGGATTTGCAGATCACACGCCAGAAAAAGATTTTGCAATCGCTCAAACCAAGGAAAAATCGCGTCTAGATTTTCATGGAAGAAACGCGGCTCAAAAAGGCTGAAACACACGGCCAGAAAAACGAGGAAGTCGTGCCCAAAATGAAGAAATCATAAAACGCGACCTAGGTAGAAGAACCAGAAGTCGCGCCAACTTCAGAAACACTGGGAGGTCGCGGGTAAGACAAAAACGTCTTCTCAAATCGCGTCTCACAGAACAAACAACAAAATCTCAACCACCAAAAACACTCAGGCAGTCGCACGCGCGCCAGAAAGACAGAGAAGGTCACAAAAAAAATCCCACGAAATCTAGAAGTCACGGCAAAAACAAAGAATCGAAGTCTTCAAACGAACGCACACAAGCACGAAAGAATACACAGAAAAAAATCACTAGATCGAATATTCACGGATCACCAGAATTCAAGCTGCTCTGATACCATATTACAGATGCAAAGTAGATGCATTTGAAATAATCGAATCATATATTATTTACAGAGCAAAGAATATATAGATTACAAAGATAAGTGATCAACAATCACAGAGATGTGATTGGAGCCAAAACGGAAAAAGTTACATGAGTTACAAAGCTAAATTAAAGGAACGTGATTGAGCATTAACATGATATAGTACTATTTTAATATTGGTATCCATTGTTTTGGTAAACCATTTATGGTTTAGTTCTCCCTATACCTATATACTAACAGCATGAGATTGTTTACATGTACATAGGTGCTATCAAAGTGTTGTCAAAGATCAAAGTGTTAGTGTGTGGATGTATCTCTCCTTTCAAGATTAACACATACTTGTCCTCTTTCTATTGAAGAGTTTTTTTCCCAAAAACGATTTTTCCACGTAAATTCTTTGTTATGTATGGTTTTCTGATTTATCTCTTCTTGTTGCTTTTGCAATCAGATATTTTTAATCATATGCTAATTCTTGTTAAATAAACAAATTTCAGATTTGTATAAACTTTCAAAAAAAATTATTGTAATAGTTTCCACTTTCACCTTTTTTATCAACATCCGATATCAGAGCTAACAATTTAGCATAGAGAGGGGCACCAGTGTTCCACGGAGTTTCGGGGACAGGGACGGGGGGACGGTGGGGAACGTGTTTCTAGGATGGGAGACGGTGGGCCTGAGTTTGGGGACGGCAGGGGGACAGCGGGGGGGGGGCCGCGCTGAAATACATATAGTACTTGAAAAATTAGTTATAAAAAGATGTATAACATTGTAGTTTGTAATGTATGCAAAATGTGGAAGCAGTGGCAGCCTAATCGAATGCCTCAAAGAGTCGTCATCTCATGGAAATTTGGAATGTAATGACGCAGGTCATTGCATTCCATGAGATGACGACTCTTTGAGGCATTCCCTTCCACATTTTGCAAGCTAAGACACAGGTGTAAATCACTGGAGCACAGCCGCACAGGCCCTAGGGTACCCGACAAATTAAAAAAAAAAAAAAAAAAATTATCTTAAATTTAAATCTACACACCTGGTGCCCCTGAATCCTCAAACCGCCCTTGGAGAATGGATATTCAATGCAGCCCACCACCAGTCTTCGACTCTTCACAGTACGCTTCAGCTCGCACGAGATAATGATTGATTTTAAAAAATTAATTTAATTAAACATAAAACTTAAACTTTAATTTGTTTTTTTATTTTTTGACTAAAATCAATGCATTTTCAGGGAGACGTCTAGGAGTTTCCTTGGGTGGAGGGGACGTCTGGAAGTCTCCCACAAGTTTCCCTGGAGTCTCCCATGCAAAAACATCTCCCTCTAGGAGGAGACTTCGGGGGGACAGCGGAGAAACATGGAGATGGTGGGGGGACGACGGAGGGACGTTTCCTAGGCGTCTCCCTGTCTCAGAAACGGGTGGTTTTTCCGGGGGGGCGCATCCCAGTGGAACACTAAGGGGCACCTTTCTATTAAGTGTTGAAGGATTTTTGGCTGTAGTGGGAACTTTTGCATTGGGTGGGTTTGTAGATTTGAGGAAAAGAATTGTATGCTATGGCTTCTAGCTCCTGTATGGTTATTGAGAAATTCAATGGTACCTGATACAAGATGTGGAAGTTGAAGAGGAAGATCTCCTTGAAGAAAGAGATCAGTGGTTGTTTGCTTCAGAAAAAAAAGAAGCCATCAGATGTGTCTGATGAAAATTGGCTTTTCAAATAAAGTCACAATCTCTATGGTGATCAATAATGTTGCTTTGCAGGTTCATAAAAAAAGGATGAAATAAAAATATTTGTGGAAGATGCTGCTCTTGATCCTCAGTGGGATGTCAATTCAGATAACTTCTTGTGGTAATGATGGTTGGCTGAAGAGAAGTAACATTGTGGTGGTTGATAGTCCTGAAGATGTTCCTTTTGATCCAAGCCCTATGAAGTCAAGTCTCCAAAATATTCAGGTTCCTTCTAATGTTGATGCTTTAAGGGGTGGTGATGTTCATCCTTCCGTTGTTCTGGGTAGTTTCATTCCTGTTGCTGCCAGTGGTATTTCAGCTCCTTTATTGCCACAGGCCCCTTTGCTGCTTCTGTAGATTTCTCAATTCATGTAGTTTGTTCTTTTATAGCAGTGGATAAGGAGGCTTCTTCTGTCCCTCTTGAGGTTGCTGGTGGCATTCCTTCTTATGTTGCATTAGTAAGAGCTCCTTATTCTTCTTCTTCTCCTGCTGTTAAGGTATTAAGGTTGTAGAATTGATTTCAAATCCTGTTGTTGATCCTGTTGATGAAATGGTCTCCTCAGATAGTAATGATGAGGGTATTTCTACCTATTACCCAGCTATTCCTATCAAGATGTATCCAGATGATTGGTTGAAGGAATGTGTTGATCAACACATTAAGAAAGAATGTCGAGTATTTGGTATACAGTCATGGAAAAATGAAAGGTTCTAAGAATGCATAATTGCTGGTGGTTCAGTGTTTTGTTCCAGCTCTTTTGTCAGTTAGGGGTTTATGTTTTGCTGAGTGCCTTGTTGCATCACTGTGCTCCCGAAGTCGGCAGTGGTGTTGATGACTCTTGGCTGAAATTAAATGATGTTTTTTGCTTTTTTCTATGTACGGTAGTATGGTTATAGGTTAGTGTTAGGGTGTTTCGTGAAGAGGAGCTATTGCTTAGTGTTTCACATGGCTGCTCCTATTTCTGTCTTTTTGTAATTGGTTACTATTTGTAACCTTTGTGATACAGTGCTCGTTCTAAGCTATATTTGTGAATTAATGCCAATGTTATATATTTGTATCACTGCAAAATAAAATACAAATTACAATAAACCTATTCTTACTACAACAGAAATTTGGGTTGATCTTGAAGAATTACAACCAAAATCAAAAGACAAATCTGTTAAGCCAAATAAAGGCTAACCCCTAATGAGCTAGCTTCACATCCACGCAAACAAATCAGAAATGATCATTGAAAAACATTAAGCTAGAACCAGTCCATTCTTACCTGTCCTTCACTAACAACAGGTCCCAGCCGGCAATCTTTTTCCAATGGGTCACAAATTTTGATGTTTTTAGTCCAATTCACAAGTTTTTCAATGAACTCCTTTGCAATAGTCTCCTGCAAACAAGCAAATTTTGTCATCAATGAGCATCATTGAACTTATCACCAAATAATAAACCTAAAGTCTGTTACACTACAGTACTGCTACACAATGAACATATTTTACAGATTATTAAATAGTCACAAAAGACCCAAATCAAATGGACATAACATGCAAAGACAAGTCATGGAGTAGTTTTAGGTGTGCATTTACTCTGACCATGAATTTGATTGATATTTTAAGAATCAACCTCATTAATTCCCACTAGTACATGAATGAGTCCGATTGGAATTAGATGCACAAATTTGTTGGCAATTGGCACACCATTAAGGATTAATCTTGTTGCATGCCCCAATGAAATGTTTAATGCAGTTGCATAATGATAATTATAACAAAATATTCCCTTCTTACATCCTCTGATGCTTTATAATAATACCTTTGTGTATATTTGGAAAAAAACCATTTGTTTTCCCTTGTGACTATTACAGGAGTGTGTTAGGAGCCTTACATCAGAGGTTGCCACTGGGAGGAGTATGACATTTGCAAAGAAGAGCAGAGGAGTTGGTGCACAGCTGAGGGGAAGTTAAGCTGTGCATTGCAAGGAGAAATTTTGTGGAAACCATAATTCCAATATGCACCCTCAAAGAAAGTTTGTAGAAAATTGAGAGCATTTCCCAGCTCATTCTCCAGAGTTCCTAATAGGATATACATGTTTGTCAAATTTTAGGTATCTATGGAAATTATAATATTTTAATAAAATAATTATTGTAATGGGTCATTGTTTCTAGTACTGAAGATTTCTTCATAAGAGCATTTCTTTATCATAAAACTAAGTGTATGCATGTCTCAAAATTGTTATATGGATTTTTTAGTCTTTTTTGGCATTCTGGGGTCTTGCTTCTAGTGTTTGCTATCAGAACCATACAAGATTTACGTGTGTATCAGTTTATACTAAGTGGAACATCTTTGAATGGGGAGTGGAGGTCTTATGAGGATATTATAGTGTCAAAGAAAGGTAATGCCTCCATCTATTCAAACAAAAGAAATTATCTCTCATGAAGGTACTCTTAATGTTGCCTAAACACACATTTTTCATTTTCCTCAAGCAGCTTTAACAGCTTTCAAATACACAATTGATCTAGACTACATGGAGCCTGCTAGTTAACTACAATCCATGGTAGGCAAAGATGAAATGCAAAGAAAACTAAGGATGCATTTATTTTTCATTGCATGAACCTTTTGTTTGTTGTTATTTCTGTACACATAAGGGTAGGCATGTGATGAAAGTTATAAGCAAGTTTGCCAAGGTATTGATGAGCTACAACTAGTGGGGGAGAATGAACCTTGTATCTGTTACAGAATCGATGTTGTTCTATATTAATCAAGAGGAACGAGAGTTCCTTATATAGAGTACAAGATACGATGTTTCTAAAAGAAACAATCGTTAAGTTAGATAAAGCAACGACGAGATGACCATTACGACATAAATAGAAAGATATTATTCTAATACCCTCCCTTAATGGTCATCATTCTAACTTCCCAAAGAGAACAGAGAAGGGTACCCCCTTCTTCTCAGAACGTTGCTGCAACAAAAGACAAGAGCTTGCCACTGACTTTGCCACTTGAGATGAGTCTGCCACCAACCCTCCCAGAAACTGCAAAACTTCTGGAAATAACAACACCAACTGTCCAACCTGAAATTGGAGAACTGTCCCTCCCTGTAACCAAAGACATACCAAGAACAACTGCTACGATTTTGAGGAAAAATCAGCAAACCCTCCAATCTTCTGCAGATGAGCATGACGCCCCAAAACAAACTGCAAGAAGCCAGATGTGCAGATGTTCGCCCCAGCAACTCCAAGTGCGACCAAAAAACCGATTGCAACATACCACGATTTTTGAGGAAAAAATCGCCAAACCCAAGATTACAAATCATCGTTTCTTTCGGAAAAAAGGTAAAAACCAGAGAGCCCTCCTGAATGACAAAAACCCTAACAAGGGTAAACAGGAGAAAAACTCTTAACTTTTTAGGAGAAAATTATAAACCCTCCCAGAAGTTTACAACCCAGAAGACAGATTTTTTTTAATTTTTTTTACGAGACAAAAAAAATATTTAAAAAACCTAGAACATCGATTGTCGGCTGGAAAGAACAGAGGGTTTGGAACCCTAGCCGCCAAAGAACAAAAGAAATCTGCAAAACTTAGGCACGGAAAACGATGCACCCAAAAAAATCTGAAGGCAACCCAGTTGAGATCTTGAAAAACCCACAAGGAATCTGTAATCGAATAAAATTTCGAACATGAACCAAAGGGTCAAAACCCTTGCCGAAAATGAAAAGACCCTAGGCGACCATGGATGCACCAGAAAAATGCAAAAATCTTGTGGAAAACACTGGCCGAGAAGATCTTCTAAAGCTCGGCTCAAGAACACAGAAAAACGTGCCTAAAAACGCGTCTCAGCACCCACACGGCCACAAGAAATCGTGTCTCAGACACGCGGGCAGAAAAGAGCAAAAAAACGCGACCAATATTTTTAGAAAACACGAACACCAGAGATCGCAGCTCACACAAAACACTAACACCATATTGCTTAAGAAATCGTGCTCAAAATGAGCAGAAAGTGTGCGCCCAGGTAGAGAAATCAGAACGCGACCAAAAAAACATTGAAAATCGCATCCAAATTGTGACGAAAATCGCAGCAAACCTAGCACGAATGAACCACGCGACCAAAGGATAGAAAAAAATGCGGCTAGAATGAGCCCTCAGCGAAATCCACAGCTAGAAGGAAAACAACGTGCCTGAATGAGAGAAAAAAATACCTCGATTTTAGAAGCACGAAAATCTTCAAACACGAGAGCCACAAATTGTAGACCAGGAGGAAAACTATTTCCAAAAATACAAAAAATTTCAATATTCAGAAAAATTCTACACGAATTTTTATTTGAAAAAAAAATTCGATAAAGAAATTCCTGCTCTGATACATGTTACAGAATCGATGTTGTTCTATATTAATCAAGAGGAACGAGAGTTCCTTATATAGAGTACAAGATACAATGTTTCTAAAAGAAACAATCGTTAAGCTAGAAAAAGCAACGATGAGATGACCATTACGACATAAATAGAAAGATATTATTCTAATAGTATCTATTGACAAAATTCCCTAGATGTTAGAGGCATAGGCATTGTTGTTCCGACCTAAAGGCTAATTTACAAGGTTCTAATCTGATACCCCTTAAACGCAAAAACTTGATTTGGACCGCATCTTTATCTTCAAAGTTTACATTTGGAAATAATTTGAATTTGCTTAGCTCACAATAATCCGCCCAAGTACATATTGGGTTCTAAGCCTTCTGTCTATTGACAAGAATCCCCTATTAAAGTATTAATTGTAATATTTAATGGTCATCTTAGCTTTAGTTACTCGATAATTTACTTTTAGTTAACTTAGTTAGCTTTTAGTAACTTTTGTTTATGCTTTAGTTCATTTTAGCATCTTTCAGTTATTTGCTTTAGTTTGCTTCAGTTAATGATTGTTTCTTTTTAGAAACATCGGCTTGTAATTTTCTATATAAAGAGTATTCCTCTCCTTTTGTTAACATAGAATAACGAATATTGAATATCAATTATCATTTCATGGTATTAGAGTTTAGGGTCAAATTCTTTTGGCAGATTTTTTAGTAATAAAAATTTGTTGTTTTCCTAAGGAATTTTTTAAAAGTTTCTTAGATGTTTTTGCTCGGTTTTTTTTTTAAATTGAATGTTAATATGGTTAACCCAAAAAATTGAAAAATTATTTCGGAAAGTTTTTAACAGATTTTTTTAACAAAATTTATGGAACAGATTTTCATGGAAGATTTCAAGAAATTCAAGGGTTTTCTTGAAGCAAATTTGAGGGTTCTTTTGCATGAAATCGCAGATTTTTTAAGAAGATTTTCACGGATCTGTTTGTGCACATTTTTGTGATCTGATCTATGCAATCTTGAAGAATATTTCTGAAGATTTGAAGAGTTTTTGAAAAAAATTCTATAAAGTTTTCTAATTTATGGAAGTTTTTACAGATTTTTTTCCAAAAAAATCTTGCTTTTTCAAAGGTTTTTGAAGGTTTTTCCTAAAAAATCTTGCTTTTTCAGAAGTTTTTTGAAGATCTTGCTTTTTTCATAAGTTTTGAAGGTTTTTCTTAAAAATCTTGTTTTTTCATAAGTTTTTGAAGATTTTTTTCTGAAAAAATCTTACTTTTCGAAGTTCTTTAAGTTTTTCTTTTTGAAAAAATCTTGCTTTTTCAAAAGTTTTTTGAAGATTTTAAATCTTGCTTTTTTAGAGTTTTTGAAGGTTTTTCAAAAAAATCTTGCTGTTACTAAACCTCATTTTAGACATTTTTTCTTTTTAAATCGTGAGGGTTATGCCAACTAATTGTCTAGGGTTTCATGCCAGCTGATCACAGACTTTACCTCATTTTTCAGGCTTTGGGAAAATGGGCGTGATGGCTGCTTTGACCAATGTCATGTTGGAAAGTACGTAGCGGTTCAATGGGAAAAGTTATAATACCTAGAAAGAGAGGAAGCTCACAGTTTTCAAGTGTCGGTGTCTAGATTTGATTGTTCTATGTGAAAGGACTAGTAATCGCGAGGTGGTTATGCTTCTCCAACTATCAGTCACCAATGATATGTTTCCAGAAGATCATGGATAAACTTGGTTTATGTTTGTAGGATGATGTAATGTCCCCGAAATTACTAGAGTAATTTGGAGGAAAAAATGATAACGGCATTTTAAACACCAAATCTGCAGTAAATAAATAATCAATTTAAATTATTATAAAATAACATTTAAATTTAATTAAAATCTCTAGCCGACTCATTGAGAAGGCGCTAGAATGAAAATTGAATTATTTTGTTTCTCTGGCCGACTTTCTCCAAGTTGGTGTTTTGATTAGTATTTATAGGGGATTTTCTCTTCACATTAGATATCACGAATTTGGACACATTGTTCGGCCTATCACCGCAGGGGACATAGTTCACTGGCGAGGCATCTAGGGTGAGCGTAGCTGCACTTCTGGAAAATTTGTGTTTTGGTCCTTTCATCCGTTAAACACTCAACTCAGGAATTGGTGTGTCTAGGGCGCAGACCAGTGAAGGAGCGTTGGGAAACGTCTAGGCTAAGCCTGCGGCTCTGGCTGTATTCAGCTTGAGCTCGCGTCCATTTGAGGAAGCACATCGTCTTGCCCGACTATTCCTAGTCGGCGCTCATCACCTATGTGGCATCATCCCTTGACCGGAATACCGTATCTTCCCATTTTGTTTCAATTTCGGCAACAGTGATATCTCAACCTGGGCGGAGCAGATCTTCATGAACTCGACTATCCTTGGCCGAACTTGCGTGAGAATCAAGAGACGTTGGGCATCACGGGAAATTAAGGCGAACTAGTATTATTCATCTAGGCAGTCACCACAAGCCATCTGAGCAACCTCTCTCTAGCAGATGCACTCTACAGGTGCCTTCTCCTGCGCAGTGGTGTCCATGAATGCCTCAAAGCCACCATTAGTGATTTGATGTGAATCATACTTTACCCCTGTCGTGCATTGCAGACTGAGAGGCGATTAAGTCTAAGCCCGCACTCTGAGGATACTACCGCAACTACTAAACTCTGATGCTTGTATTGATCATTTATCTGAGCATTGCTAAATCTGGCTTTGAACAGGCATATGTAATCTAGAGAAGTTTATATACGTTTGGGTTTCATTTCCCTGATTCATATTATCTGGGTGTGTGATGTGTATGTAAGACATGGCATTGTTTGATTGTCTAGGAAAAATTACTGTCTGTACTTTAGTTGTCTCATTTCAATGGTATCAGAGCTACTTGTCCTGCCAACCTGTGGAAAGAGTCTTATGCCATTGAGCCAAAGAGATATTCGAGCTATAGAGTAAGAGAAGCAGAGGCTTGAAGCTGCTACTCAGGGAATAGGAGGCAGTGGTAAGGGAAGAATGGGGGATCAGAGTGATAAGTCGGACACCTTCATGAAGCAACAAGACCAAACAAACCAAGCTCTGCTACAAGCAATCCAGTCACTTATGGATGTTGTTAATAACATTAAATCAGGAGCTAATAAGACGGAAGGAGGCCAACAGGAACAGTCAGGAGGAGGAGAGCACAATAGGACCTCAAATGGTCACACTCATAGGCACACTCAGCCAAAGTTTTTGCCTAGGACAGAATGCCGATGGGAAGGGGAAGATCGGCGCAGCTATGGTAGTATTGTGCATGAGTACTTGGATCTGGATGTTGATGCTCAAGCTGCAATTACTTTTGATCAGTTCTACAGTGCTAGACAAAGCGATGAGAGACAACATCAAGGGAATAGAGATCTGCAACATAAGGTCAGCAAGTTTTCACTCCCTACACTTGATGGCTCGAGGAAGATGTCTGCACAGTCATGGATCAAAAAACTAGACACATATTTTTCTCTCGGCCCCATGACTGAAGGAGAAGCTATCAAATTTGTCATTCTACACTTGGAGGATCTTGCACATGAATGGTGGCACCATGGCATTGTGACTCAAGGATTTGATCAAGTATCGTCATACGCAGATTTCACGCATAAATTGACGGAGAGGTTTGACAGAAAGGACCCGGAAGTGTATTTCCAGGAACTCACAAGATTAAAGCAAACAGGCACCATGGATGAATATGTTTCAGAATTTCAAAGGCTCGCAGTGATGGTATCCGATGTCTTAGATAAGAGGCTCACATTCTTCTTCATCGAAGGCTTATCAGATTCTTTTCGCGGCTTGGTGAGGGCTTTGGAGCCAACAACATTAGAGGATGCTATTCGGAAAGCTTTGAGTCTTGAATATTTCACCAAGAAAGGAAAGACCATGATCAAGAATGGGTCAGTGGAACAGCCAAAGAAGCCACCGCATGAGAACACTCCTCAACCATCGAAACCACCACCGCTATCTCCCGAGATGTCCAGAACCGAGCTTCGAAAAAGGGGATTGTGCTATTATTGTAAGGAACCTTGGGTTGATGGTCACAGGTGTAGGGGCAAAGGACAAATTCATTATATTGAGGTAGTCCCTGACGACGATACTGAAGAAGGAGAAGACAAATTCTTCTTTGATGAGGAGGTGCATGTAGAAGCATTGGGGGAAGGCGACCTCGCATCACTTTCGGGAGCACCGAAGTATCATTCTCTTCGCATTAGAGGGGACCTATACGGACAGAAGGTAACAATACTAATCGATAGTGGAGCCACCCACAATTTCATCGATGAGAAGCTAGTAGCTAAGTTAATCTTAAGGGCAAAGAATTCGAAGAATTTGATGTGGCAATTGCAGATGGGTACAATATTTCGTGCAATCGTCGGATTCGACAAATGGAGCTGACCATAGTGAGCCACAGGATGCGAGATGACTTCTACATAATTAGCATTGGTGAGGTAGAGGTAGTCTTGGGAGTTCAATGGCTGCACTCGCTTGGAGAATACACAACAAATTATCAGACTTTGGAATTGAAATTCAAAGTACATGGAAGAGAAGTTATTCTCCGAGGATTGTCCCGAGCGGGGCCTAAGAACATTCCAGAGGAGTCGAAGGTAGGAATGAGGACACGCAAGGATTCAGCTCCAAAGTTGCTTGAGGGCAAGCAACACTCCAGTGGGGAGGACTGTAATGTCCTCGAAATTACTTGAGTAATTTGGAGGAAACAATGATAACGGCGTTTTAAACACCAAGTCTACATTAAATAAATAACAATAAATAATAATTAAATATTAAATAATAACTATAAATTATTATAAAATAACATTTAAATTTAACTAAAATCTTTGGCCGACTCATTGAGAAGGCGCTAGAATGAAAATTGAATTATTTTGTTTCTCTGGCCGACTTTCTCCAAGTTGGCGTTTTGATTAGTATTTATAGGGGATTTGCTCTTCACATCAAATATCATGAATTTGGACACATTGTTCGGCCTATCACCGCAGGGTACGTAGTTCACTAGCGAGGCATCCAGGGTGAGCGTAGCTGCATTTCTAGAAAATTTGTGTTTTGGTCCTTTCATCCGTCAAACACTCAACTCAGGAATTGGTGTGTCCAGGGTGCAGACCAGTGAAGAAGCGTTGGGAAACGTCCAGGCCGAGCCTCCGGCTCTGGCCGTATTCAGCTTGAGCTCACGTCCATTCGAGGAGGAAGCACATCGTCTTTCCCAACTATTCCTAGTCGGCACTCATCACCTCTGTGGCGTCATCCCTTGACCGCAATACCGTATCTTCCCATTTTGTTTCGATTGTCGACAACTAGTGATATCTCAACCTGGGCGGAGCAAATCTTCCTGAACTCGACTATCCCCAGCCGAACTTGCGTGCCAATCAAGAGATGCTAGGCATCACGAGAAATTAAGGTGAACTGGTATTATTCATCCGGGCAGTCACCACAAGCCATCCAAGCAACCTCTCTCCAGCGGATGCACTCTGCGGGTGCCTTCTCTTATGCAGTGGTGTTCGTGAATGCCTCAAAGCCACCATTAGTGATTTGATGCAAATCATACTTTGCCCTTGTCGTGCATTGTAGACTGAGAGGGGATTAAGTCTAAGCCTGCGCTCTAAGGATACTACTACAACTAATAAACTCTGATGCTTGTATTGATCATTTATCTGAGCATTGTTGAATTTGGCTTTGAACGGGCATATGTAATTTGGAGAAGTTTATATACGTTTGGATTTCATTTCCCTAGTTTATATTGTTTGGGTGTGTGATGTGTATGTAAGACATAGCATTGTTTGATTGTCTGGGCAAAATTATTGTTTGTACTTGAGTTGTCTCATTTCAGATGACCATTAAGGGAGGGTATTAAAGTATTAATTGTAATATTTAATGGTCATCTTAGCTTTAGTTAGTCGATAGTTTACTTTTAGTTAACTTAGTTAGCTTTTAGTAACTTTTGTTTATGTTTTAGTTCATTTTAGCATCTTTCAGTTATTTGTTTTAGTTTGCTTCAGTTAATGACGATTGTTTCTTTATAGAAACGTCATCTTGTAATTTTCTATATAAGGAGTATTCCTCTCCTTTTGTAAACACAGAATAATGAATATTGAATATCTAGGTGTCACTAGCACAAACATTATTGTTCCTACCTAAAGGTTAAGTTATTAAGCTCCTCCTATAGAGCCATCAAAGTTGTTCTTGGTTCAATTGGGTCTCAATCCTGAGCCACTTCATGTTTGAAACAACCCAAATTTGTTGTGCACACAATCCCCCACTTGAGTATGGACCAAGTTCCTTTGCAACTTAGAGCCATACCCAAACAAGGTTGCCACAAGGTTCATAGTTTTCTTGAAACTATTTTTAATTGAAAAATTAAATAAAAAAGCAGTGTTCCACGTGGTTTCGGGGACGGGGACGAGGGGACGGTAGGGGACGCGTTTCGGGGACGCGGGGACAGGGGGTCTAAGTTTGGGGGCGGCAAGGGGACGGCGGCGAGAGGGCGGTAGGGTGCTGAAATACATATAGTTCTTGGAAAAATAGTTATAAAAAGATGTATAAGTATAAGAATTATACATCTTGGAGACAACTAGGAGCCCCCTAGATGTCTTGAGGACAGCCCAGCATCCTCAAAGTCCTAGCAACATCTTGGAGACAACGACATTGGTGGTGGGATGGTGGCGCTGGTGGTGGGCTGATGGGGGGACGTCCCCCCCAAGTCCCCAAGTCTCCGAGACGTCCCCCTTTAGGAAACGCGAGGATTTTTGGGGGGGGGCGCGTCCCCGTGGAACACTGTAAAAAAGGGTAAAAAGGAAACGTAAACAATAAAACCTAAATCATAAAGTAATAATTGATCTATAACTTCGATGGTTATTGTAATGTCCCCTCCTAGCCTCTGTGCAGTGCATATGACCTTTAGCCTATTCCAGAGTTCGTGTAGGCTAAACGGTTCTGATAAGGGAACACAGTTCCAGTTCTTTATGTTGGGTTTTCGGAGTTCAAAGGCACTTTCTATTTTTAGCAGGGGACCAGTCCAGTGCTTATTGTCTACAATGAGCTCTTTGGCATATCAGTTATCTTTCCAGCTTGTATCTTTGATATTTTTACTATTTTTAGTGGCTAGACCTAGTCAGGCTACATTCAGTAGCATTATTTCAGTTGAGGCTCTTGGTTGCTAAGGTTGGAATATTTAAATATTTGTTCTCCTCTTCAAAAATGAATTAAATAAACTTTATATTTTTAAGTTGAGAGTCGGAGGGGGCATATTATGTACCTTAGCGTCTAATGCTTTGACTTCAAGTTGTTTTAAAGCAACTAAATTACTTCTGAATGTTGGATAAGAGGGGGACGCCTAGGAGTGAATATGATATTAAAATTTAAAATAAATCAAGAGCAAAAGGAAATAGGTGTGGGTTTTAGAGGAGGATTCGGGTTATGCTGAGTGGGTCACCCTAATTCCTTATTGAGGTTTTATAAACATTTTTTGAAGCCTCTTTTCATTATGTTGATTTTGGTTGCATAAGGAGATGCTGTTGGATTTCTTCCAGAAGGCTTAGAACAAGTTTGAGAACGAAAACCCTTGACATTGAGAGTCGGTTTCGGTAGTGCAAGACCTGCCCTAACCGGCGGTGGCGTGGTTCCATCCAGGGATCACATTCTGAGCGTCATTGTTGCAGTTTCATGTTGATGTTTATGGCAGCGTCAGTAGGATTCTTCCAACGATCTCCTTTACATCATTGGTTAAATTAAATATAGCCTTGGGGCTATTTAACTTATAGAAGATTGTGATTGCTCAAGAGACACGTCATTTGTTAATGATAATTAATATTTAATGTGAAGAGGCACTTCACATAGCAACATTGTAATTATTATCTTGGCCGACCTTCCTTGTAACTTGCATTTTATTAATTGTAATTATATTTTTATGATGGCCGACCTTGCATGAAGAGGTGCGACCTCTCTCTCCCAAATTGTATAAATACAAGTTCGTTCCATTCATTTGATCAAGCAAGTTAGAAGTATCTTCTCTTCTCTCAAGTGCGAATTACCAAGAGCAGATTTCGAATTCATCAGCTGCAAGGCTGTAAAGTCATCAAGAGCAGATTGCGAACTCTTCAAGAGCAGATTTGAGTTGCAAGGAAGTGCAGATTATTTGTCTATCATTGCATCTTGTGAAGGTGCTGATTATTGGCCTTGGGATTGGTTTCATTGTAAAGAGACTTGTTGCCATTATTTTCATATAATAGAGAGATATTTGTTGCTGGGTTTTTCTCCCTCAAGAGGGTTTTCCCAGGGTATCTACTGTGTTATTGTGTTCAATTTGAATTAAGTTTCTGTGCTTTACATCTGATCATAAAACTAACATTTCAGTCATTCAAAATGAAGATTTTTGAGTATTTTTGAAGTGTGGACAGATGGGTTTTGGTTTGTGATAGCATAGTTGCATTTTGGTGATTTCCAATGTGTTTGGCAGTGCTTTCTATATTTTCTGGGCATATTTTCATCTAGACCTGAACCTGGTTATTTGCATATATTTTCCAAATGGCTTAGGATCTCTTCGTGGGTATTGTTCCATATTATCTTCTTGTTCTTGGCGATTTCAGACATATATTGAAGTGAATTTTTAGAGCATGCATTGATTTTACAGAGCCAAATTGCCCTTGGCTGCTAGCGCCCAGTTTGGGACTCATTTTCCAGAATTTAAGGTATTTCCGTCAAGTTCAGATTTTTGTTATTGAATGGTCTGTATGGGTACAATATGGCGTTGGAAATGAATGGGTTATCTTGACACTTTCTGTGGAAAGGGACGTGGCCAAGATGTGTTCAATAATCTGCTATTGTGAGCTAAAAACCAGGTCTGAAATGTAACTTCCTGAGTTTGAAAATGAACTTGAATTTGAATGTAATTTACTGTTATATTTCTGAGCAATAGAAATCTGAAAGTATTCGTTTCTAAGCAAGCTTTCCTAGTGTTATTCCTGCATTAATATTTTATATCAATAGGCATGTTCAAAACTATGATTGGCACATGAGAATCTCAAACAAAACCATCGCAGAAACTCTCAAACAACAAGCATAGAAAACAGGAAAAAAAAAAATCAGGGGTCTTATATTACAGTGGTATCAAAGTTCGTATGGTCTTGCCATCCAGTGGGTATACTTGATTCATGAGCATTAGTGATAGGGAAAGAAGATATCAAGAGAGGGTTAGAAAGAAAGGAGAGAGTTGTTGGGAGCATTGGCCATCAACTGGTGAGTCATCTAGATCAGAAACCTATTTAGTTGAGTCATCTAGATCAGAAAATCATTCAGTAGAGTCCTCTAGTTCTGAAAAATATGGGTGATGGAGGAGAAGGAGGCAAGAGAAATGAGGCACCACCAGATAGAATGATGCTATTGCTAGATGCTTTGGTTAGGGGGCAAGGGAGAGCAGCTCAACAAGCACTTGAAACCAATCAACAAATAGCACAGTTGATATAGAGAATGGATCAATGGGGACATAATAACGGAGTAGGGCAACAAAGAGCAGGTAATCAGCAGAATGGGGGAGCAATGGCAAGGCCCCTTATTCCCGTTTTTCCACCAAGAGTTGAAGCACCAGCCAATCATGAGCTCACTTTGGCTGAACAACAAGAATAGTTTGGAAATTATGAGATTAAGGAGGATTTAGATATAGTCATGGGTATTCAGTGGCTACGCTCTTTGGGAGAGATCACACTAAATTTTCAGACCATGGAGCTGAAATTTAAATCTGAGGGTAAGAATGTGGTCTTGAAGAGTATGTCTAATGGAGGGCCACATGTGTTGTCTTTCAAGCGTATGGAAAGACTTTTTAGACATGACCAGGTAGAATGGGCAGCGGAGTGTATCATTATGCCTACAATCACTGAAAAGGTCAAGAGGACATATCCACCCGATGTACAGGAGCTTCTTACTAAAAGAAGCAAGGTGTTTGGTAGTATTCCTCTAGGTAGGCCTCCTAATAGAGGCATTGAGCATGTTATAGAGCTTGAGGAGGGAGCCAAGCCGGTAATTACCACTCCCTATCGTCATCCTAAGAGGCTCAAGGATGAGATAGAGAAAACCATACAGGAGATAATAGAGATGGGACACATTCGGCCTAGTAAGAGCCCATTTGCTTCTTTGATTGTCTTGGTGAAGAAGAAGGATGGGACTATGCGCATGTGTGTGGACTACAAGGCATTGAACAAAAAGACCATCAAAAATAGGTACCCCATTCCACGCATTGATGAGCTTATAGATGAGTTGCATGGAACGGTTTACTTCTCAAAGATTGATTTGAGATCGGGCTATAATCAAATTAGAGTGAGGGAGGAGGATGTGGAGAAGACTCCTTTTAGGTGTCACTTCAGGCACTTTGAGTTTCTTGGCAGGCCCTTTGGCTTGACAAATGCACCAACCACTTTCCAATCATGCATGAACAGGGTGTTTAGCAAGCAGCTCCGTAAGTATGTTCTTTTTTTTTTTTTATGGCATCCTTATCTACAGTAGATCATGGGAGGAACATTTAAAACACTTGGATGAGGTGCTTGGTATACTCGAGAGTGAATCACTCTTTGCTAAGAAATCAAAGTGTGAGTTTGGGATGACAAAGCTACTATACTTGGGTCATATCATTAGTGCAAATGGTGTGTGTGTAGATCCTGAGAAGATTAAGGCAATACTTGATTGGCCACCACCCACAAACTTGACACAGCTTAAGGGTTTTTTTGGTTTGTGTGGTTTCTATAGGAGGTTTGTTAAGGGGTTTTCACAGGTTGCAGCCCCACTTACAGATTTGACCAAAAAAGGGGCATTCTCTTGGTCTGAATCAGCACAAAAGGCTTTGATCAGTTTAAGGTTTTGATGAGTTCATGTCCAATGTTAGCTATTCCAGATTTTTCTAAACCTTTTGAGTTTGAGTGTGATGCATTAGGTGAAGGTATAGGGGCTGTCCTCATGCAGAACAAGCATCCCATCGATTTTGAGAGCAGAAAATTAAGGGGAGGTGAGAAAAATTATTCTATATATGATAAGGAGATGTTAGCCATCATGCACGCTTTGGCTAAATATAGACAATATCTCATTAGGGGCAGATTTATAGTAAAAATTGATCATAACAGCTTGAAATACTTTCTAAATCAGAAGGACTCGAGTGAGAGACAACAAAAATGGGTTAGCATTTTGACATTGAATATGTCAAGGGAAAACGTAATGTAGCCGCTGATGCACTCTCTAGGAGACCACATTTGTGCATATTTTTTGAGATTGCAGCAGATTGGAAGGAGAATATTCAAGCAGATTATGCCAAGAACAACTTCACAAACAGCATTTTGGATGGTACTTTGGATGATGATAAATATGTTGTGAGAGATGGATTGAACTTCTACAAGGAGAGAATTCTTTTGGTGCCTGAAACTAAGATGAAAGAGCAGATTTTTAAAACATTTCATGACACTCCTATGGCTGGTCATCCGAGGTTCTATAAGACATATAGGCAGATCCGCGAGAGATTCTCATGGAAGGCCATGAAAGAAGATATTACTAAGTATGTGCATGAGTGTCCAGTGTGCCAACAAAACAAAAATGAGCACACATACCCTGCTAGTCTGCTACAACCCCTGCCCACTCCTCCTCAAAAATGGGAGAGTGTATCAATGGATTTCATCACAAGGCTTCCCAAGGTGCAAGGGAAGGATTGTATTTACGTGGTAGTAGACCATTTGACCAAATTTTCCCTTTTTTTTGCCATATCAGCAGGTTATACAGCATTACAGGTGGCAGATTTGTCTTTTAGGGAGGTGTTTAGGCTTCATGGGGCATCAAAAAACATCATAAGTGACAGGGACAGCAAGTTGATGAGTTTGCTTTGGCAAGAATTACTCAAGTTATGTGGTACTGAGTTGACTCCTAGCACTAGTTACCACCCCCATACAGATGGTCAGACTGAAATAGTAAACAAATGGGTGGAGGGCTATCTACGGAACTATGTTTCAGGACAGCAGAAGGCTTGGGTTAGATGGTTGCATTTGGAGGAGTTTTGCTACAAATCCACTTTCCACATGTCCATTAAGATGTCACCCTTCATGGCATTGTATGGTTATGAAGCTCCAAGCTTCATTGATTTATTATTTGGTGATTGTAGAGTGCCCAGGGCTAAGGATTTCTTACAAGAGAGTCAGGAGGTTTATGTCAGATTACAACCATACAGACAATCCACTCTTAAAAAGAGTGGAGCAGAGAAGCTGAAACCATGTTTTTATGGCCCTTTCAGAGTTACCAGGAAGGTTGGAGAGGTAGTTTATGAGCTCGAGTTACCTAAGGAGAGTAGAGTGCATAATGTTTTTCATGTATCACGCCTTAAGAAGGCACTTGGACTCAATGTCACTCCTTCCACAGTGTTACCCCCATTGGATGAGGAGGGGAGGTTGGAGCTTATTCCAGAGGTAGTTATTGATTTCAAGAAGAGGACCGTCAGGAGGAGAGTGATCACAGAGTATTTGGTGAAGTGGCAAGACCTTCCAATTGAGGATGCTACTTGGGAGAGTGAGCAGATTTTACAACATCAAGCATTACGATTGCTTGAAGGCAAGCAATCTTTGGGGAGAGGGGATTGTAATGTCCCCTCCTAGCCTCTATGCAGTGCATATTGTTAATGTTCTTGAGCAGCTTTGGGCTCATCCTTCCAGCCACGAATGAAGTCATAATAAATGTAGCCTATCGGCTATTTATAAGAGTCATTTATTTTGAGCGCCTCTCTTGGCAACATTACGATTTCACTTGAGGCCGACATTCTTTATGATTTGTAATTAATATTTATTATTGTATTCTGGCCGACCTTATAACATGAAGAGGTGCGACCTCTCTAATTTGTATATATACAAGGTTCATCCTTCCTTTGTAAAAATCATCAAGAAAGTGCGAATTACTTCCAAGTGCGAATTTCTTCTAAGTGCGAATTTGTTCAAGGATCAAGTCAAGAGCGAACTTCTTCTAGTGACAAGTGCGAACTTCTTCATGTGACAAATGCGAATCTGCTTCAAGTGCTGAGTTTGAAGTTTATCTAAAGCTGAGTTGCGAATATTCTTGAAGGTCAGATTTATACTGTCAGAAGTGCAAGTTCTTGTCTGTCATTGTCTCTGGTGAAGGTACAGATTTCTGGCCTTGTGTTGGCCTCATTGTAAAGTGAATTGTTGCCACTATTTATATAAATAAGAGAGATCTTTGTTGCTGGGTTTTAGATCTTTGTTGCTGGGTTTTTCTCCCTCAAGAGGAGGGTTTTCCCAGGGTATATGCTATGTTATTTTGTCTGATTTTCTGTGCATATAATCTGTTCTTTAAAATTTAACATGGTATCAGAGCGGGTTTGAGAGGATCGTGATCAAATTATTGCAAATCAGTATATCCTTTTGTTGCTCACTTATCTACTTCAGTCAAGATGGTGAATGGTTTGAAGGTTGAAGATAGACTCGAAGGTGCATCCAACTTCACATCATGGAGATTCAGGATCATGCTTACCTTGCGTGAAAATGACTTGGGTGAGTTCGTAGAGTCTAGCACTTCTGCCCCTGAGGAAGAAGAAAAGTTGCAGTGGCTGAAGAAAGACATTAAAGCAATGAATATTTTGGTTGATTCCGTAAAGGATCACATTGTTCCCATCATCTCTAAGTTGAAGACAGCGAGAGATATGCTCAAGACCTTGGAAGAGATGTACGAAATCAACAATACCAGTCGGGCACTTGCACTGAAGCAACAACTTCATCATGTGAAGATGACGAAAGGTGAATTTGTGATTGCATACTTTATGAGGATTGCAGATTTGAGAGATCAGCTTTCTACAATTGGGCATATGGTTGAAGACAAGGATTTGACTATGCTCGCTCTCAATGGGCTGCCTTTGTCTTGGGAATCATACATTCAGGGAATCAGTGCAAGGTCAAAATTGCCTAAGTTTGATCATCTCAGATCTGATTGCATTCAAGAGGAATCAAGGTTGATGGCAAGAGGCGTTGGTCAAAGTTCAAAGAATGAAGATATTCATGTTCTCGCCTCCCATACTTCAAAGAAGAAAGGAAAAGATGGAAAGAAAGGATTCTTCAAAAGGAATAGGGACAAGGGAAATGATGATGCTCCTCCATCTAAGAAGAAGAGGGATATGTCCAAGATTCAATGTTTTAGGTGTGATAAGTTTGGGCACTTCGCCAAGTATTGTCCAACTAGACCTAAGCAACAAGTCACTGTTGCGGATGTTGATGATGCCTCTCCTCAAAAGGATTCAAGTGAATATTTGTTCTATTCAGCATTATCAAGTAGTGTACCTTCCGACACCAACACTTGGATAATCGACAGTGGTGCTTCACGACACATCACCGGTTTCAAAGAGCATTTATCAAGTTTGGTGGAGAAGGAGTCTTGTGAACAAGTTATCATTGGAGATGATGCTAGCTACTCAGTGAAAGGAATTGGGTCCTCTACACTTCACTTGGATTCCAGCATATCACTTCAATTGGGTAATGTTCTTTATGTTCCTGGAATCAAGCGCAATCTTATCTCTATATCAGCGTTGGAAGATAAAGGATATCAAGTTGCCTTTTCCAAAGGCAAAGTTTTAGTATGGATGGAGAACTCTAGCTTCAAGGATGCTCAAGTAATTGGAGTTAGACATGAAAACCTTTACAAGGTCTGCACACGTTCATTTCAAGCTTTGGTTCATGACTCTTAAAGTCTATGCGATCTTTGGCATCGAAGATTGGCTCATCTACACTTCTGCGCTTTACCTATCATGGAGAAGATGGCGACGGGTCTTCCTAAGTTCACTCAAGAGCACGAAGGGACTTGCAAGGGCTGCGCAATAGGTAAGAATATAAAAGCCCCTTTTCATAGTAGAGAAAATAGATCTAAGTGTATTTTAGAGCTTATTCATTCTGATTTATGTGGTCCTATGTCTGTTCCTTCTTCGAGTGGTTTCTTGTATTATGTTCTTTTCATTGATGATCACTCTAGGAAAACTTGGATTTATTTTTTGAAATCTAAAGAGTCTGAGGAAGTATTGGATAGGTTTAAAGAGTTTAAAGCCTTAGTAGAAAATATTTATGGTAAAAGAATTAAGGTCCTCAGATCTGACAATGGTGGAGAATACACCTCTGGTAGTTTTCGGAATTTTTGTATTGATGCAGGGATTAAGAGGGAGTTTTGTGTTCCCTATAATCCTCAACAAAACGGTGTTGCAGAAAGAAAGAACAGAACGATTGTGGAAGCAGCAAAGGCCATGATTCATGATCAAGATTTACAAACCTTTCTATGGGCAGAAGCTTCCAGGACAGTTGTGTATGTTCAGAATAGAAGTCCTCATAAGGTCTTGGAGAATATGACTCCAGAAGAAGCCTTTACAGGGAAGAAGCCTGAAGTCAGTCACTTGAGGATCTTTGGTTGTCCTGTCTATGTTCATGTTCCCAAGGAAAAGAGAACCAAGTTGGAGCCTTCTGGCAAGAAGGGAATATTTGTGGGCTACAGTGAGACCTCAAAAGCATACAGGATTTACATTCCAGGTCAGAAGTTGATTGAGATCAGTAGGGATGTCACATTCGAGGAAGATGTTGCATTCAGGAGATCCAAGGGTATTCATATGGAGTTTGATAATGAAGAGTCTCCTCAGGATATGGAAGTTGACCATACTCCTGAGATTCAGAGGGAGACTTCTGAACCAAAAGAAGATATTGATCCTGTTGAACCCTTGGAACCTACTGATGGGCCTACTGATATTGTTATTAGGAGAAAGAGACCTCTATGGGCCAGTCGCACTATGCAAGAGGCTGAAAGCTTTGCAGCTCCTAGAGGCACATTCAGAGAAAGCAAAAGGCCACATAAGTTCTCCAGTTATGTTGCCTTGATGAGTCAGATTATAGAATCCGAGCCTACCTGTGTTGAGGAAGCATCTAGTCATCAAGTTTGGAGAGATGCTATGGCAGAAGAGTATCAGTCAATTCTTAAAAATGATGTTTGGGATATTGTTCCTAGACCCGAGGGCAAGTCTGTGGTATCTTCTAAATGGCTATTCAAGATTAAGCATGCTGCAGATGGAAGCATTGAGAAGTACAAGGCTAGATTTGAGGCTCGTGGGTTCTCTCAGAAAGAGGGAGTTGATTATGATGAGACTTTTGCTCCTGCTGCTTGCTACACTTCTGTCAAAACCATCATTGCTATTGCTGCATCTAGAGGATGGAAGATTCATCAGATGGATGTGAAGATAGCCTTCCTCAATGGAGTAATTGAGGAGGAGGTTTATATAGAGCAACCTAATGGATTTGAGATTCATGAGAAGGAGTCACATGTTTGCAAGCTGAAGAGGCCTTGTATGGTCTTAAGCAGGCTCCTCGTGCATGGTATGAAAGGATTGATCGGTACCTATCAAGTTTGGGCTTCTTGAAGAATGATGCTGATTCAAATCTCTACTTCAAGGTAATCAATGGTGATGCATTAATTTTGGTTGTATATGTTGACGATCTGATCCTTACTGGAGAAGATCACCTGATTCTTGAATGTAAGAAGGAATTGACTTCTGAATTTGAGATGAAGGACCTTGGGCTCATGCATTACTTCCTTGGCTTAGAAGTCTGGCAGAAACCAAATGGAATGATTCTAAGTCAAGGGAAGTACACCATTGATATACTTAAGAGATTTGGCATGATGGATTGCAAATCCATGTCTACACCTATGGAGACCAATCTACATAAATTGAAGGAGGCTGCAACTAGTTCAGATTTGGTGGATCCTACATTGTACAGATAGCTGATTGGATCCTTGATGTATCTAGTTAACACTAGACTGATATTTGCTATTGAGTGCACTTAGCCGGTTTATGTGTGATCCGAGACAGATACATCTTGTTGCAGCTAAACATATCGAGATACTTTGGCACAATTGGATATGGGTTGAGGTATACCGGTCTGCACTTGGAGTTACATGGTTTTCCGATTGATTGGGGTTATGTCCGCAGTCGAAAGAGCACCTCGGTTGTTGCTTGTTTGGGTTATATGATTTCTGGTGTAGCGAGAGCGATCATCAGCATTGAGTACAGAGAGGTCGAATACATTGCAGCTTGTATGGCAACTCGGGAAGCAGTGTGGCTTTGTAAGCTCCTTGCAGAGTTGTTTGGACAATCAATGGAGCCTACTATCATTCATTGTGATAATCAAAGTTGTGTGAAGCTTTCTGTCAATCCTGTGTTTCATGACAGATCCAAGCATGTTGAGATCAAGTACCACTATATTAGAGATATGGTACTGCATAAGGCTGTACAGTTGAGGTACATTAGCACTGATGAGCAGACGGCAGATATTCTCACCAAGCCTCTCGCCAAGATAAAGTTTGTGTACTTTCGAGATAAGCTTGGTATGGTGGAGAATCCAGCCTTGACTGAGTAAGAGTCTCAGTATCAGTGAGCCTTGTTAATGCATTTACTTTTGAGACGGAAGAATTTGAGGTGCAAGCCCTTGTTAATGCATTTTCTTCTGAGACGGAAGAATTTGAGTTGCAAGCCCTTGTTAATGCATTTTCTTCTGAGACGGAAGAATTTGAGGTGAAAGCCCTTGTTTCCACCCTCTAAGCTGAGTCATGGTGGATGTCATGTGTAAGACTCCATGACATATTGTACTTGTGTTTCACCCTCTGAGAGAGTCATGGTGAAAGTCACATTGAGGTGACAACATCACGCAAGTGATGAACACTTGTACTTACCATATTATGGTTGATATCGTGTTGAGGCGATATCTAATATTACGTTGAGGTGATATTCTTCTCTTCACATCTGGTTGCAGTCAATGTGATGGACATCATGTTGAGATGAGTTGTCTTGAGCAACTGGATGTTCTCTCCCTAGCTGAGAGGGAGTGTTAATGTTCTTGAGCAGCTTCGGGCTCATCCTTCCAGCCACGAATGAAGTCATAATAAATGTAGCCTATCGGCTATTTATAAGAGTCATTTATTTTGAGCGCCTCTCTTGGCAACATTACGATTTCACTTGAGGCCGACATTCTTTATGATTTGTAATTAATATTTATTATTGTATTCTGGCCGACCTTATAACATGAAGAGGTGCGACCTCTCTAATTTGTATATATACAAGGTTCATCCTTCCTTTGTAAAAATCATCAAGAAAGTGCGAATTACTTCCAAGTGCGAATTTCTTCTAAGTGCGAATTTGTTCAAGGATCAAGTCAAGTGCAAACTTCTTCTAGTGACAAGTGCGAACTTCTTCATGTGACAAATGCGAATCTTCTTCAAGTGTTGAGTTCGAAGTTTATCTAAAGTTGAGTTGTGAATATTCTTGAAGGTCAGATTTATACTGTCAGAAGTGCAAGTTCTTGTCTGTCATTGTCTCTAGTGAAGGTACAGATTTCTGGCCTTGTGTTGGCCTCATTGTAAAGTGAATTGTTGCCACTATTTATATAAATAAGAGAGATCTTTGTTGTTGGGTTTTTCTCCCTCAAGAGGAGGGTTTTCCTAGGGTATATGCTGTGTTATTTTGTCTGATTTTCTGTGCATATAATCTGTTCTTTAAAATTTAACACATATGACCTTTAGCTTATTCCAGAGTTCTTGTAGGCTAAACAGTTTTGGTAAGGGAACTCAATTCCAATTCTTTATGTTGGCTTTTCAGAGTTCAAAGGCACTTTCTATTTTGAGCAGGGGACCAGTCCAGTGCTTACTGTCTACAATGAGCTCTTTGGCATATCAATTACCTTTCCAACTTGTATCTTTGATATTTTTACTATTTTTAGTACTTACTAAAAATAGTAAATCTAGTCAGGCTACATTCAGCAGCATTATTTCAATTGAGGCTCTTGGTTGCTAAGGTTGGAATATTTAAATATTTGTTCTCCTCTTCAAAAATGAATTAAATAAAGTTACTTTATATTTTTAAGTTGAGGGTCGGAGGGGAGATATTATGTACCTTGGTGTCTAATGCTTTGACTTCAAGTTGTTTTAAAGCAACTAAATTACTTATGAATGTTGGATAAGACGGGGAAGCCTAGGAGTGAATATGAAGTTAAAATTTTAAATAAATCAAAAGGAAAAGGAAATAGGCGTAGGTTTTAGAATGTTGAGTGGGTCACCCTAATTCCTTATTGAGGTTTTATAAACACTTTTTGAAGCCTCTTTTCATTATGTTGATTTTGGTTGCATAAGGAGATGTTGTTTGATTTTTCCCAGAAGGCTGAGAACAAGTGTTGAGGACGAAAACCCTTGACATTGAGAGTTGGTTTCAGTAGTGCAAGACTTCCCCTAGCCGGTGGTGGCGTGGTTCCATCCAGGGATCACATTTTGAGCATCATTGTTGCAGTTTCAGTCATTCAAAATGAAGATTTTTGAGTATTTTTGAAGTGTGGATAGATGGGTTTTGGTTTGTGATAGCATAGTTGCATTTTGGTGTGATTTCCAGTGTGTTTGGAGGTGGTTTATGTATTTTCTGGGCATATTTTCATCTGGACCTGAACCTGGTTATTTGCATATATTTTCCAAATGGCTTAGGATCTCTTCGTGGGTATTGTTCCATATTATGCTCCTGTTCTTGGCGATTTCAGGCATATATTGAAGTGAATTTTTAGAGCATGCATTGATTTTATAGAGCCAAATCGCCCTTGGCTGCTAGTGCCCAGTTTGGGACTCATTTTCCAGAATTTAAGGTATTTCCATCAAGTTCAGATTTCTGTTATTGAATGGTCTGTATGAGGACAATATGGCATTGGAAATGAATGGGTTTTCTTGACACTTTCTGTGGAAAGGGACATGGCCAAGATGTGTTCAATAATCTGCTGTTATGAGCTAAAATCCAGTTCTGAAATGTAACTTCCTGAGTTTGAAAATGAACTTGAATTTGAATGTAATTTACTTATGTTTCTGAGCAATAGAAATCTGAAAGTATTTGTTTCTAAGCAAGCTTCCTAGTGTTATTTCTGCATAAATATTTTATATCAATAAGCATGCTCAAAACCATGATTGGCACATGAGAATCTCAAACAAAACCATCTCAGAAACTCTCAAACAGCAAGCATAGAAAACAGGGGAAAAAAAAAGTCAGGGGTCTTATATTACAGCTATTCCAAACATAAGTCATCAACATACAGGATTAAATGAGAACAAACAATAAACTGTAATTAACTTGCACAAATCAGCCAACTGCAAGGAAATTGGAGAGAAATAACACCATAGAAGAGCAACACCAATATACCCTAGAGAAACCCATTTGGGGTGAAAACTCAAATAAAATGTGAGCATATCTCACTTAGAAATCACTGAAAGACAGCATACAACTTGGTCCATGCCTCTTGGGCTTTAAAAACACCATCAACAAACTATTATGCTTCCTCACAAAACTCAACCCCTCCAAAACACCACAACCCTGCTCTACAACTTGCAACAGTCGCAAGGAACTCATATAAACATTCATAAAATGCTACTCTAAATCCCCTTCGTGTTCTCACAATTGACTGAATCCCAGAGTAAGCTGCAAATTTTAAGCTTATATTGCACATTTACAAAGTTAAAAGCCTTAGGAAACTCTTGTAGTCAAAAGGACTAAGAAACTAAAGAGAAAACTGAAAACTAGAACATTTCACAATGTTTCTTAATAGCTCAGGTGAAACCACTACTTTTAGCAAAAAAGAGGTTCCAAACCTGCTGGAACCCTGCCCCAGCACTTTCTAAACCAACCTACATTTCCAACATCACCATGGCACTTGTGAAACCACCCTTGTTGACAGTTTTTGCACTCCAACCTTCTTAAAGCCATAACTTTTACATACAAAATCAAAACAAGGTGTCATTTTTTCTGAATTACATATTTTTTCTAGAGGAAACCAAATGTGCAAAAATATTCAAGTTTTGATACCACTAAGGACCTATTTTTGGATCTGCAACACATTCCTCTCTTTGCCATGTAGAGAAACCAGATCCTTTCATGGATCAATAATTCTAAACCCTATATTGACACGAAGGGGTCAAAACTAAGCAAAACTAATTCTCATTCCATACTCACCTTCCATTGATGCTCCAAGCTAGTGTCCCAAATTTATTGTTTTGTTTATGATTGCTTACTTATTTGCAAGAAGGTTTATCTTTAGGAGATTGCAACAAAAAAAATCTTTCATTGAAGATAAGTTTTTATGATTAGTTTTTTTTTTAAGGTTGACATCAATCTCCACATGGGTTTTTTACCTTTCCTTTTAAATGTTTTATCATTTCCTTTAACAAGCAATGGTAGGCTAGGGTTATTTTCCTTTAATATTGCCTTTTTTCAAAACCTTCCAACTATAGATATTTTCTACAATGGCAGCAAGCTTTATCTGTATAGTCCAAGGGGCAACATGCAACATCAAAACTAACCTTTTTTTGTCACTTTGGGGACATGAAAATACTAGAGTTGAATTCACGTAGAGTGGTTCATGTTTGGCATTACAATGAGTGTCATATCAAATGCAAAAGCTCATACAATTGAGTGAAAGCTCATTTGTGTGCAATTTTTAACAAAGTCAACGAAACAGGGTTTCCCAATAAGTTATAACACAAACTCTTGGGTATATAAAAGAGAAAGATGAAACAGGAAAAGCCACTGAAAGGTATTGATCAGTCTCATTCCTTTGTAAAGAAGAGATCCCAACTGAGAAAGCCACCTATAGGTCCAGCACCTAACCCAATCACAGCTGCCTCATATACTTTCTTGGCAACAACATTTCAAAAGGAGGTGTTCTCTTACATGCAAAGGACAATAAATGCAAGCCCATTGGAAACATATTTTTTAAATGAGTCAAGAGATATTGCTGATAACCTTTTCAAGAGATATATTTATGACAACAAGCTTTCATTTAACCTTTAAGGTCACCATACTAGTGGCAAATGATGAAAGGAATCAATAAAGCCTATAAAGGGTACAAAGGCAATCATTCTGAAAAGGAACATACCACATAATTAGACAACAAAAAAAGATACATGGATAACTTATTGTGACCCATAAGGATTGAATGAAGATGTCCATCATTCCCAAAGGATAGACAGAATGCAAAATAAGCCACTAATTAATGTGATTGTGATGTGCCCTAAATGGGCAATATTTTTGAGCCTAGATGATTGTGAAGGGCAAGTCAAGGATGCAAAGTTTATCAATGGCATTGTCATAGAATCCAATAATTAGGTAGGGCCTCAAACTTGTGCCAAGTCATAACAAAGAATGCTGAAATTTGCAGAGCCACATAGGTTTTGATTGATGTTGGGCAGCCTATTTCATTTGTTCTCTCAACTTGATGATGCAAAAGTTGGGCAGCCAAATCAAGTAGATTATACAAGTTTATAAAAAGGCCAATGGTGTCCAGTGCTTGTGACCAATTATTCTGTGTCATAAGGCATCTTCAAGTAATTCTCAAAGTTGAAGCTATTGAAGGTTACTAAAATGGTCTTTGAATTTTTTTATTTACTTCATTAATTTTATTCTTAATTGTAGCTTGTATGTTTTTTGATCTTTTTAAAGAAAATTGCAATCTTATGCTGTTGTAAAATTGATACTTATTTTATTTCTTTTAACTTTTTATAAATTCATGTTAGGTTACTAAGACTAGATTTGTCTTCCACACAATTGTATTTAGACAACTCGTTAAGGTTCAAGAGGTATTGTGTAAAATGGTTATAAACAACATTTTGGGCTGTATGGAAGCAATCCAACACAAAGAGGGATCCAAAATTGACAGGGTCGCTACTAGATGATGGTTGGTGAGCTTGGGTGAATTACTTGATTAGTTCTATTTAACCCACCATGAAAATGCTTAGATTTGTTGATACAAATCAGCTATATTTGGGAAACAATTGTAATGGCACGATCCAATGATTGAAAAAAACAAGGGCATTATAGCAGCAAAAAGAAATAATCCTTTCGAAAAATTGCTCAAGCAAGTGAAAAACATTCTTATTAAACAATGAAACAAAATGAACACCCTATCACATCTCCTGTCTTTTGCCTTAGCTCTATAATACTACAACATTAAGTTGCTTGGCCGACAAATGTACCACCATATAGGGATGTTGAATATAGTGATGAAAATAAGACAGCAGTGACTACAATCTTCCCTGATCAGGATTTATGAGACATAGTTGTGAGCGTGTTTGGGAAGTTCATAGCCTCAATAGATAACAGCCCATAGCACTCTTCGGGACAAGTTTAAGACAAACTCTCATATGTGGTTGTACCTCTATGGCAAAGGATTTGTTAAATTTATGTGAACAGATTAAATGCACAGAAAAATTAATTCAAAATCAGACAAAGTAACACAGCAGATACCCTGGGAAAACCCTCCTCTTGAGGGAGAAAAACCCAGCAACAAAGATCTCTCTTATATATATTAAACAATGACAACAGTTCACTTTACAATTAGGTCTAACTCAAGACCAATATTCAGCACTTGGCAAGATGTAATAACAAATATCAAACTGGCACTTCATATGAGAGTTCATAACCTGTCCTTAGATCAATACGCAATCTGATCTTGAAGTACTGAGGAGAATTCACACATGACAGAGTATAGACCTACAGAAATTCGCACCTGGCAAATACTGAATACAGATTTACAGAAATTCGCACCTGCCTGAGCAAGAATACAGATCTACCGAAATTTCACCAACATGATACTTTGCACTAGATGGACTTCAATCTGTATGATCTCCACACTGGATGGACTTCAATCTGTATGATCTCCATACTGTATGAAGTTCGCACTGAGTGATGTATTAGCGCTGTATATGTTCACCCTGTGTCTTGTATTCGCACTTGAATAATATATGCGCCCTTGATTAATATATACGCACTTGATGAGACAGAACTTATGTGAATAACCGAACTGATCTGCTTGCTTACAGTGGACGAAACAATGTGTATAGATCTATGTTCCACCAAGTTTCCGGGACGGGGGGACGGCGGGACGGTGGGACGCGTTTCGGGGACGGCAAATTTTTGAGGGGATTTTAGGGGACGAGGGGACGGCTGTATAGTATATATATATATATATATAGGGAGAGAGAGAGAGAGAGAGAGAGATAAATTTTAAAAATATAGGGAAATTTCAAATTTAAGATATTCATATGAGTAATGATAATCATAACAATCACCAATCATATTGACATATGCATCATAGAATCGAATTATCAAACAAATTAATACTACAGCTACCTAATTGCATCCATGGACCATAATTCAAATTCATGTCAAATAGTCAATGTGCATATGATATAAAATAATAAAATGCCCAAAAGGCTACAAGTTTGTACTACAAATGTCAAAATGACAAAGTCACAAGTGTCCAAAGGCAAAACATAGAAATAGAAAGTATGATGATTGCCACTACTCGGCATCTGCCAACACTGCATCAAAATCAGACTCATAGTCTGAGTCACTGTCACTGTGAGGGGCTAGCTCATCTAATGGAACTCCAACCAATCCCTCCTGTCTCTCCTCCTCATCAATTTGTGTGACATCCTCTGGATCAACATCCCATCGTAATGCTGGAGTCTGTCTATACTCAGGAGTCTGACGATCCTGGAGTCGCAAAGCACTATGCACAGCCACTAATTTTTCTGCCCGTCTAGAGGTCAGCCTATTCCTCTTGATAGAGTGAATAAAGCCGTATGTTGACCAATTCCTCTCTGCAGCAGAGGAACTAGCAACCTGTGAGAGGAGACAAAATTTAAAAACTAAATTAGTAATTTAAATTTACTAATTAGGACATTCAATTTAAATTATGATTATATAAATGTTCAAACTTCAACACTATCACTCATCTAAATCAAATTATGTTAATGATAATCTAAAGTATTACCTGTGAAAGGAGGCGAACAGCAAGCGTCCTCAATTGTGGTGCATCCTTCCCATGCCATGACCACCATCCAATAGGATCCCTTTGAGCTACTGTAGTTCTATCTACCCTGGCCTCTGGTTTGCCGAATGTTGGACCACGGAGATTAACAAAATCAGTGAACTGTGTACGAACTAGACTGGCCTCCTCAATTGAATATATTTTTGCAAGGGCCCTCATAAACCCTTCTTTCACCTCATCATCATCACAAGGAGGCATCCTACCAGGTCTAGGTACATACCATTTGGGATTAAGAGCAAAGGCTGCCATATGAAGCGGGGTGTTCATAGTGTTCCACCGCCTTGTCACAATGGGCCTAATTTTTTGCTCATATAATCCCGAATTAGGATCCTTATCAGAAATTGCTTTCTTCATTTTTCCAAGCATGGAGTCAAAAGTTTCATAAATCTCTCCAAGACTTGGAGAGTCTGTATCAGCATATCTAATGACATCCACAATAGGTGAAATGATGGAGCAAACAAATCTGCAAACAAAAATTTGAAAAAAGACAAGTTAGAACTTAGAAAATAAAAAAATATTAATAATAAAATCATATATATATATTTTTATAAAATCAGCAATCAATAACAAATTATTAATTAACAATTTTTTTACCTCACATTGGACCACCAATTATCATCAAGAATTTTTTGTTTGATGCTTCTCCCTTCTGCAGTGCTTGCCATAGCCCATCTATTCCACTCTGAATTAACCATCATCAACTGTAGAGCCTCCTGTACCTCAAGCATCCTCTCTAACAAAATAAAGTAGCTGGCATACCTTGTTGCTACAGGCTTGAGAAATTCCTTCCTTGAAAATGTCCTAAAGAGGGCAAGTGAGGTGTGATGGTTGCAAATAAACATCTGAATGTCTCTAGCATCTACAACCACCTGGTGCACCCAATCCATCTTCCCTATGTCTTTCAATGCGTTGTTCAACGCATGAACACAACAAGGAGTCCAAAAGATGTGCTTGTAAGCACTCTCAACCATCAAACCTGCTAATCTGCACACACGTGCTGAATCAGTAACCACCTGCACAACATTGGTTGCCCCAACCTCCTCTATAGCCTCTTTCAAAATATTAAATTGGAATTCTGCATCCTTGCGCTTTCCAGAACAATCAATGGCTCTAAGGAAATATGGACCAGCTGAACATGTGACTATGATGTTTATAAGTGGCCGTTGTCTAATATCGGTCCACCCATCCATGATAATAGAGCAACCTGTTCTAATCCAACACTGTCTCATGTCCTCCATCACCACACTCACCTTAGAATATTCTTTTTCAAGGAGTGTAGTACGTAATTTATGTTCTCCAGGGGGAATGTATGAGGTACCAACATTTGCCACATCTCTAAACATTTGTTTGAAGTAGGGAGAACGTGCTACATGGAATGGGATAGCATGGGCATAGAAAAATTTGGCAATGGAAGAATCTGCCACATCTCGTGCTTGCACATTGAACATATTTTCAACTGTATTTTGCTGCTCACTAGAAGTAGCAGCCTTCCTCTTCCCTCTTGTGGAAATATGAACACCACCCGCACCACTACTACCACTACCAACACTAGGACTACCAAGCATAGAGGGCATAGGTGAGGTTGAATGTGCGGATTGAGTTTGCATAAGCTGATCCATAGGCCTTCCTCCGGCCTCCAAGTGCAATCTATAACACTCCATCCTCTCAAAATCTTTTATATCTTTACAACCCTTGACCCCATGGCCTCCAAAACCCAATAGATGAGAATAGACTCTTGTATAGCTCCCATTATATTTTTCTTTGCAAATGTGACATAGCCACAATCTACTACCCCCAGTGTTTTTCCCTTTGCCTTTGTCTATACGTGATGCTAGTTGAAGAAGAGGTTTTTTAGAATTAAAAGGGCCTTTTGCATATTTTTTCAAGTCTTCAGAAGGGATATCAAATGGGTTTGTTTGAGGCTGCCCCATATGAATTGATTGGTTTTCTTCCCCCCTCTCAACATCCCCACTATCTTCACTATTGCTGCTCATTTTGTTTTCTTTTGGTTTTTGCAAACTGAAAATTTAAAAAAAAAACAAAAAATCATACATTTTATCATTTTAACTTAGAAAAAAATGAAAAAAAATGAAAGATAATGAGAGATTAACTTACCTCTTTCACTTCTTTTGTTGGTTGCTTGCTTAATGCTCTCCTTTCTTCCTCCTAAATGCTGGTTTTTCTTCTCCAACAACTCCTTCAAACCCTTCTCTTTCTCTTCTCACTTTTGCTCTTGGCTGCAATTTTATCTTGGCAAGTTAAAATGAGATCAAATGAAGGTAAAAAAATGTTTTAAGTGGCCATATTAGGGTTGGGAAGGCGTGGGGCCCACAAAGCAATGTTTTAAAAAAGAAAAAATTAAAAAAAAAACTTTATTTTTATGTCTTTTATGCTGCTGTGCGATAGGGGACGGCCGGCCGTCCCTGGGATGGTCGAGGGACGGCTAGGCGTCCCCTATCCGTCCAGGGGACGGCCTGGCAGTCCCCTGTCCACTCGGGGACGTTTCTGGGAATCGGGGACGTCCCCGAATTTCGGGGACTTCTGGGGGACGGCTGACAGCCATCCCCTACGCGTTTCCTGTCCCCGAAACGGCACCGGGACGGGGACGGGGGGCAAATACCTAGGGGACGCGTCCCCGTGTTTCCTTGGTATATATATACAAGTGAATGGGAGAGATACATCTCTTCAAATACTTCATGTCGGTCTCTATGAAATCGCGTCTCTTCATAAATGGAAGTCGGCCTCAACAAATAACCTGTATCTCTTTATTTGTTCGTGGCTCTTTTGATGATGTAGTTAATAATGACTCTTCATAACATATGTCGGCCTGAGTGAATATTCACACCTCTTCACAAGAGGTCAGCCCACCTTTAAAATCGTATCCCAAGAAGAATGAAGTCAGCTCCAATTAATAAACAATTATTAATTGTCTTCTAATAAAAGATCAAGATAAATTTGCATCTTCTCATGTCGGCCATACTATAAGATGAAGATAACACAAAAAACAACGAATATAAATTAAATAGCCAACGGCTATCATTTAATTTATGTTCTCTCAATAGGGCTGAGCTGGAAGGAACGACTGAAGCTGCTAAAACATTAACACTCCCTCTCAGCTAGGGAGAGAACTTCCAGCTCCACAATACGAGTCATCTCAATATGAGATCCATCAGCCATCATTGCCTGTAATCAGATATAAGGAGAAGGACATCACCTCAACGTGATGACGAACATCATGGCTACATCCATGTTAAGGAAAGGAGCTTATCACCTCATCGTGAAAGCATATCACCTCATTGTGATATCAACCATCATGGCTACACCCATGTATGGTATGTACAAGTGTTCATCACTTGCGTGATGTTGTCACCTCAACGTGACTTTCACCATGGCTCTCCCAGAGGGTGAAACACAAGTACAAGAAGATCATCACGGACTCTCTCGTGATGTTGTCATCAATCACACACATGACATCCACCATGACTCGGCTCGAGGGTGGAAACAAGGGCTTTCACCTCAAATTCTTCCGTCTCGAAGAAAATGCATTAACAAGGGCTTGCACCTCAAATTCTTCCGTCTCGAGAAAATGCATTAACAAGGCTCGATCTTTGAGACTCATACTCAGTCAAGGTGGATTCTCCACCATACCAAGCTTATCGGAAGTACACAAACTTTATCCTGGCGAGAGGCTTGAGAATATCTGTCGTCTACTCATCAGTGCTAATGTACCTCAACTGTACAGCCTTCTGCAGTACCATATCTTTGATATAGTGGTACTTGATCTCAACATGCTTGGATCTGTCATGAAACACAGGATTGACAGAAGGCTTCACACAACTCTGATTATCACAATGAATAATAGTAGGCTCCATTGATTGTCCAGACAATCCTGCAAGGAGCTTACGAAGCCACACTGCTTCTCGAGCTGTCACACAAGCTGCAATGTACTCGGCCTTTGCTGTACTCAGTGCCACAGATGACTGTTTCTTGTTACACCAGGAAATCATAGTGGAACTCAAACTGGAGCAACCGCTAGAGGTGCCCTTCTGATCTGCAACACAACCATCTTCTATAGGTTCAGTAGGCTCCCTCTAAATCTTTAAGTACTTAGCCTTGCAACACTGCAACCTTCACTTCTTCTCAGTAAGTTACAAAACTCCCTCTTGATCCCTGCTTTAGAACTCGCAAAGAAGTCTTCTGGAAGTGAACTCCCTCTAGCCACCAACTTAGTCCCATGGCTGCAAGTTGTGACTTCATGCTTGATCATTTCTTTGGTTGGCATAACTTTCTCATAAGATGCCTCAATCTTTTCATCGCTAAGCAATCTCTCATCACTTTCCTGCTTCTAGCTGTTCACAAGGCATTTAGAGAGAGATTACTTAACAGTTTATGACTATCCAAAGAAATATCAAGACTAGAATTTTACTATCTTAGGTTATAGCATGAACACATAAGAATTTATGCACAATGTTAGAATAAGTCAGTCAACCTGAAAGAGAAATATATCAAAAGATCAAACTAAAGGGATAAAGAAACTTATCTTTATAATTTTGATATAACTCTTTCGTTCATCTTTTACTCCTCTCGAGAGTGCCAAACTCAGCACAACAAGAAAATAATCTGCAAAACTACAGATTTCTTGAATGCATTATGCGGTTAGCATGTAGAACCAACTCTCTCCAAGAGTTCAAGGTTCTATCACAAAGCATGCATTGGAGAATGATATCGATGTGATCAACCTATCACAACGAAAATGCAAATCTCTTCTTTTTTTTTTATTTCATCTCAAAGTCATACTCAAGGATCTACATGATTAGTATGAATCAACTCACAATAGATAATTTGAAATCTTCAAAGGATCTTTATGCTAGAGATCACAATTCAAGAGAAATAACAATCTCTTTATACTAATCACACAAGATCCAAAAAATAAAAGATATAACTTAACAAACAAAGAATACTTATCTCTTTAAATATTTTGAAGGATGCAAGATACGCTGATTTTAAGCACAGATCAACACAAAACTTTTACAGCTTGAACATAGGCCCATGACTTAGAATAGAAATTCCCTAGAGTCCTTCTGAGGAGAGGACTTATTCATATCCGCAAGTGAAGCATGCTGATTAGGCCTAGTTGGGCAATCCTTGGCGAAGTGCCCAAACTCATCACACCTAAAACATTGAATCTTGGACATATCCCTCTTCTTCTTGGATGGAGGTGCATCATTATTTCCCTTGTCCCGATTCCTCTTGAAGAATCCTTTCCCTCCATCTTTTCTTTTCTTCTTTGAAGCATGGGAGGCGAGAACATGAATGTCTTCATTCTTTGAACTTTGACCAACGCCTCTTGCCACCAACCTTGATTCTTCTTGAATGCAATCAGATCTTAGGCGATCAAACTTAGGCAGTTTCGATCTTGCACTGATTCCTTGAATGAAGGATTCCCAAGACAAAGGCAGTCCATTGAGAGCAAGCATAGTCAAATCCTTGTCTTCAACCATATGCCCAATCGTTGGGAGCTGATCTCTCAAATTTGAAATCCTCATGAAGTATGCAGTAACAGATTCTCCCTTAGACATCTTCACATGATGCAATTGATGCTTTAGTGCAAGGGCTCGGCTGGTATTGTTGACTTCGTACATCTCTTCCAAGGTCTTGAGCATATCTCTCGCTGTCTTCAACTTAGAAATGATAGGAACAATATGATCCTTGACAGAGTCAACCAGAATCTTCATTGCTTTGATGTCTTTCTTCAGCCACTCCTCCTTTTCTTCTTCCTCCTCAGGTTCAAAAATGCTAGACTCCACGAAGTCACCCAAATCATGTTCACGCAAGGTGAGCATGATCCTAAATCTCCATGAAGTGAAATTAGACGCACCTTTGAGTCTATCTTCAACCTTCAAACCATTCACCATCTTGGTTGAGTAAGATAAGTGAGCAACAGAAGGTATGCTGATTGGCAATAATCTGATCACGATCCTCAAACCCACTCTGATACCATGTTAAATTTATGTGAACAGATTAAATGCACAGAAAAATTAATTCAAAATCAGACAAAGTAACACAGCAGATACCCTGGGAAAACCCTCCTCTTGAGGGAGAAAAACCCAACAACAAAGATCTCTCTTATATATATTAAACAATGACAACAGTTCACTTTACAATTAGGTCTAACTCAAGACCACTATTCAACACTTGGCAAGATGTAATAACAAATATCAAACTGGCACTTCATATGAGAGTTCATAACCTGTCCTTAGATCAATACGCAATCTAATCTTGAAGTACTGAGGAGAATTCACACATGACAGAGTATAGACCTACAGAAATTCGCACCTGGCAAATACTGAATACAGATTTACAGAAATTCGCACCTGCCTGAGCAAGAATACAGATCTACCGAAATTTCACCAGCATGATACTTTGCACTGGATGGACTTCAATCTGTATGATCTCCACACTGTATGAAGTTCGCACTGAGTGATGTATTAGCGCTGTATATGTTCACCCTGTGTCTTGTATTCGCACTTGAATAATATATGCGCCCTTGATTAATATATTCGCACTTGATGATACAGAACTTATGTGAATAACCGAACTGATCTGCTTGCTTACAATGGACGAAACAATGTGTATATATATACAAGTGAATGGGAGAGATACATCTCTTCAAATACTTCATGTCGGTCTCTATGAAATCGCGTCTCTTCATAAATGGAAGTCGGCCTCAACAAATAACCTGTATCTCTTTATTTGTTCGTGGCTCTTTTGATGATGTAGTTAATAATGACTCTTCATAACATATGTCGGCCTGAGTGAATATTCACACCTCTTCACAAGAGGTCGGCCCACCTTTAAAATCGTATCCCAAGAAGAATGAAGTCGGCTCCAATTAATAAACAATTATTAATTGTCTTCTAATAAAAGATCATCAAGATAAATTCGCATCTTCTCATGTCGGCCATACTATAAGATGAAGATAACACAAAAAACAACGAATATAAATTAAATAGCCAACGGCTATCATTTAATTTATGTTCTCTCAATAGGGCTGAGCTGGAAGGAACGACTGAAGCTGCTAAAACATTAACAGGATTCACATACCTTCAGCCTCTTTCCATCAAAGTTTTATCACGCATATTTCTAACCCTCTTTCTTTTCATTTTACTTTTTACTTCAATAAATTAATTTAAATATAATTTAACTTTCTTTAGTTTTCTTTGAATTTGCCTCAATATGTTGAAAGGTCCTTGTTATCTAAGGAAAACAAGAGTATATATCCCCGTACCCAATCAGCTAAGTACAAACAGTTGACAGCCAAAAAGGTGGAGGAATTGGTCTAGGTATATTCCAACTCATGCCTCCTATAACACAAACAAGCCAGCGACAAGGAAGGGATGATGATGTCTTTGAATTTATAGTGAAAACATCCAACCTGGATGCTTCTATTGTCCATCTTTCATTGGTCAACATTGGTAAACATGGACATGAGATGCCTACTCAAAACCCAAATAGCACAACCTAGTTGGAGTTGCACTTGCAGTGCTAGTGATTGTTGTTTTAATGAAACGAATAGAGGTTTTAATTTTCTTTATGAAGACCAATAGGATGATTTATTTTTGGTTTGTATGTGCATTGTCATTTGACGACTGACTATTAGTTTATTTTATAAATATACCATAAAACATGTTGATTTACTAGTTGGCATTTGACATTGAATTATCAATTATTAGAAGCATTTTTTGGTTATTTTTGTTTATTTTATGCATGGTATGGTTACTTTTGTTTATTTGGCCAGAATTTGTAAATTTTCAATATTCTATGAAAGGTCGCACCTGAGCTATACAAATTCAGGGGCAAAAATATCTGTAAACCACCATACCCAAACCCTGTAACAGAACTGGTAACTTGGCCTAGGCCCTAAACATTAAGAAAAGAGAGTCCAAGGCACGAAGAACAAACTACATTCATTTGTACTACACTAGGGGTTATAGCAAGGTTCACTGGCTCTTGACCTTACAAGGATGGACTCAATAAAACTTTTTTGATGGTCACAATTTTTTCGCACTAGCTATGTTTACAAATATATTATCTCTAACAATTGACATAATGCTGCTTGTGCCTAGATTTGCTTTGCATGGCACAAATGCTACTTATAGAATTAGATTCCATTAAGCATCTTTCTCAAAAACAGGCATTTCTTGATGTTGAGACTTCTAGATACAAGTGAGCAATTATGATTAGGATATGTAAGTTTCCAAGTTTATAGGACACCAATAAACTAATACACAAAATTGTTCACACAACTGTCATAAAAATTGATCATCACACCATAGATTCAAGCTTCTTATAATGCACCTGTAAGATATATGCATCAAATAATGTACAAAGTTGTTTAAATAAAAAAGTTTATAATAAAAGACATCATTTTTCTGACTTCCATTATCAGTAATAAGAGAAACCATTTGATCATTTACCAATAATGGATGAAAAGTGCTTCCTGTGAGCTTGATGAATAATCTCTTATCATGATGGTAAATTGCAGAGTTGAGTCACAAGGGCCCAGAAACATATTTGGAGCACAACCTTCATTGCAACCTACAAGGTGGAACAAGGAGATGCACCAAGAAGTGGATAAGACATGTACGAATTTTACAATAGGATCACATTCAACATGGCAAAGAGCTCATATTGAGAGAATTTGGTGAAAACATTGACAATTGTAAGTAAAGAGTACAAGGCACCCTCTCTAAGAGACTTAGATAGGAAGTTGTTTCAGAACACTATTGCAAATGCAAAGTCAATTATGGAAAAACAAAAGAGGCAATAGTGAATGTTTAGATAGGTGGATGGATGAATGGAACCACAACCTTGTCCATTTTTGTGCGGTTTCAAATGGTGAAATGGTTTTATTGAAGTTGATGTCTCTCAAAAAAATAATGTAAACACTTTGAGCATAATGTTGGAGCAAGTTAGGCCGATAAGAGCGTGGTTTGGTGGTCAAGTCGCTTGGTTGTAGTGACGGCCACCAAGGTTCAAACCCTCGCTGGGCCAAAGCGCTCGTAGACCTTGTGCCTTCGCTAGGCCATTGCGCTCGCGGGTTTGGTAGTTTCTTGTGGTTTCTTGTACCCGGTTCATAGCTCCGGTCAAAAGCGTTTACCCCTAATAATATGGGTGCATTGCACCTTAAAAAAAAAATGTTGGAGCAAGTTATCGTGAACATAGAGAATGTAGTGTAAGTTGTTACAGCTAAGAAATTGCTTCAAGAGAGACATTTGTGACTCTTTTGAACCCCTTGCACAGCGTATTTCCTTGACCTTTTGCAAGATAGGCAAAATCGATTGGGTGAGACCATTTGTAGAAGATGCAAAAAACATTGGAAAATACATTTATAATCACCCATTCGATTCCCAACGTGATGAAAGAACACATCAAGGGTAAAGAGCTTATACAATCAAATGTCACAAAATTTGCAACTAAGTTCCTAGCTTGCAAAGCATTAATAGTTTGTAAACATTGTTGAAGCAAAGGTTGATGGAGAATCCGAGAGAGGACCGTAAAAATAGTTTTTAATAATGTTTTTGTGATGAGAATTGCAAAGATCGTCAAGGTAACTTCAAATTTCAAGCTAAATTTCAAATTGAATCCTTTATTTTCAATTTTTAAAATTACTTACTTTCATTGTAAGTTATAACTTTAATTTGTTTGTACTTGAAAGTGTTTGTGCCTTTGCTAAGGGTTTTGTGCATAGCGAAACGAGATCAGAACCCAATGGGATAGATTTATGAAGCCATTGATAGGGCCATCAAAGGCTGTCCTAAACTGTTACATCAAGGATAGAAACCAATTTGATCCCATTTGGGAGATCATTGATTGGAGGTGGTATAATCAACTCCATCAACCCATTCATGTAAGGGAGTACCACCTCAACCCCAAGTTTTTCTATTTTGATGGCTTCTCAAATGTTAATAGGGGGCTTATGGAAGACCTTTCAACATGCATTTAGAGGATGACATTCAAAGTTGAGGTGAAGGATTTTCTATTTAAGTGTTGTAAAATTAGAAGCAAGCTAAGGGGATGTCCTTTTCTTCAACACTAGCTATACAAGGGAGATCCATCTAAACACCAAGTAACAAAAATTGGAGATCTTACTTATATCTTACAAGTTACAAATTGCAATTATTAATATTGTTTACTTACAAGCTTTTATTTGCAAGTTCTTGGTGGGAAGATTCGAGTGGAAATACTCCATATCTTCTAAATCTAGCCCTATGAATTATATCTCAACCTTGTAGCACTTCTGGGCATAAACACAACTAAATCATTTTCTAGTCCATTCAGATGAAGAAGCACAATATGTTTACTCAACGATGCCTCAATGACCTACATTTTGGACAACACAACATTCTACTTCACACAAATAAGGTGAACACATCTACATAAGAGCTTATAGACTTCGATGATATCGATCTCTATGATGACTAGACTGTGTAGGATGAGGAGACCCCTATGTTCATAGAGGACAATATTGCTAATTTAGAGAGGCGAGCCATGGAGAGCGAAGATGCAGCAAAGGTAAGAGAGTTTGGATTGGACAACATCACTATAGATGATATCCAACATGAGGTAAAGGAGGAGTCACTGCCATCTAGTACCAAGGTGGTGTGACAAGTGCAATCTTCTGGGCCAAATGAGGACTCGCAGCCAAGTGCAAGGACTGGAACCTCCACCCAATTATTCACTAGTACAAAGAAGAGAAATCCCAATTATTCACTAGTACAAAGAAGAGAAATTTTTAAAATCTTGTAATTTGCAACTTGTTTGGACATGTGATTTCAAAGACAATCATCATAAATTCATGACAATTATCACCTAGTTGTTGTACTTGCATGATGATACAATTTTGTACTCTATTTGTATTTGGATCCAATACAAGGCACTTCCCCAACATTTTATAGACCCATTTAGTACATTTTGTAACTATATTTTGCATAAAATTTGTGTTTTTTTTGTAATATTAGTATTTTTTTAAGTTGTCAAGTTTTGCCAAGTAAGAAACTTTTTGTCTACTAAGTCCAAATTGAGTCATAGTTTGCAAAGTATTCCATATATATTAGTAACTCAATGGGCCCCAATAAGGTCGGTTTTACAGCTTTACTGAATTCTTAACTGTGATAATAGATTCATTTTCATCGTTACTTGGCATCTCTATCCGTATTCCCTTTGTGAGTGCAAAATTGCACCTAAAGTACTTTATTTATGGTTATTGGAAACGAGGGAAAATATGCTACCCAGACTAAATCTTGTTAATTCAAAGTTCTTTAAATTTTTTCCAGAATCTTATGCAAGATAATAGAAATGCCTCCCAATTATTCAACTATACTTGTTCATCCATACCTGGACTAGAAGGCGTGATGTTGCACTACAGATTTGTCCATTTGTCCAAAAACAGCCAAACATTGTCCATTCTACCGCTGTTGAAGAAATTCAATATTAGCATGTAAAAGAGAGACTACTTAAATGGAAAATGTACCATTACTGTAAGAAAACTACATATATATGAAGTATATTAATAGATCCAATTTGATGAATCTGACCTTCATAAAATAAAATGGCCCTTAACTCTCATCCGTATGCCATAGGCAACTATCATTTATGAATATAAAAGCTAATCAAATGTCATACTAGACTCAACCTTGTGAGTGGTGCACTCATAATGGAGAATAATTTTCTAATATTAAGACCTTCAATACCATAAAACAGTGATATAAAAGACCAAAAGAAAAACATTCTCAACCTCAAAAATATACATGCAATGCAACATTAGTCATTTATTTTCCCTAACATATCTATTCTTAGGACAGAAAAAAAATTAATAGATGGAGCAGATAATAACTAGCTAACGATGCAGAACAGAAGTTTTAGAAAGATTTACCTTTATCAATGTCTACATCCTCAAACACAATAATTGGGCTTTTCCCACCAAGCTCCAAAGATACTGGCTGTTGCAACATAAAACACCGTTAAGACATTAAACACAAACCTAAAACAACAGTAGAAGATTCTAATTGCTGTTTGCAAACTGCCTATGTGTGTAAGCTCATTTACTTAACTCCTTCAGCTCCAATGCATTAGAGGAGCTAAGATTTAATTCCATGAATGTCTATTTAGAAGGCTAAGCTAATATATACTAGCAGATGTGAATTGTGCCAAATCATTTATTCTCCTTTCTCACATTAAGTTTTGTCCATCACATGTAAACGAAAACTGCAGTAGCACACAAAAGTATCATTGTTGTAGGATAAAATAATACAATAACACTGCAATAAAATGATCTCAAATTTTCATTAACTGATTCTACTTGAAATCCAAGTATACCATTCAAACAGAAAAAGTCCATAATGTGTGGCATTGTATCCTTCAAAAGCAAGAGTACCATGCATCAAACTAGCACCTTAGCTTTCTTAAATGTGACATAACAGAACATGCCTCATGCTCAAATTCCAAAGGCATATATTAGAATATAACAATTATCGACAATTCAAATAACAGGCCAGGGTAAAGCCTTAAATCTGCAGATGTATAGAAAGTTGATCTCAGGTCTACATTTTAAAACTACAACTCAACATGCTTAAGAACAATGATAATAGCCATATTCCTAGAGAAGGTACACTACTCTTGAAAAGGAAAATACCTACAAGGACTGCCTGGTCCCATAAACCAGGCCTTCTGTCAGACATTTATAAAAATGTAGTTGATATCTTAGGCCTCTATAGCTCAACTATGGAACAGTACCACAAAAATCGACAATCCACCTCAATGGTTTAGCATACCAAAAGACTGTTATAAAAATACTACTCTAACTATAGTAACTATAGTGAACCATAGAAACAGAAATCTGCAAAAAAACCCGATTAATCGCAATTTTTAAAAAATCTGCAGGCTGGACGATTTTTTCCCCAATTTTTTGAAAAAATCTTTGACCTTTTGGTCAACAATTTTTTCCCATTCAAAACTGCAAAATTGCCAAAAAAAAAGGCACTTAAAACCTACAAAAAAATGCAAATAAAATCGTGCTGATTTTCACAAAAAAAAAAAAACGATGAGACCATAGCTTGTTGCTTACTATTATGCTTTGATAGATTTTTTTCCAAGCATCCATAGCTTGTTCAAAAGCACCTGTTTTAGGATTTTAGCCATAGCAGCAAGGCAGTGAACTGTTTGAAACAATGCCTCAAAGAAATGTGGTCTCATGGTGATGGAATGCCATGACAATCCATAACCACAGGGATTTGTCATGGCATTCCATCACCATGAGACCACATTTTTTTGAGGCATTTTATCAAACAGTTCACTGCCTTGTCTATGCTATTGCTTACTATTATGCTTTGATAGATTTTTTCCAAGCATCCATAGCTTGTTCGAAAGCACTTGTTTTAGGCTTTTAGCTATAGCAGCAAGGCAGTGAACAGTTTGATAAAATGCTTTGGTAGACATGTATGAAAAATGTCGTAGCATAGACGAGGAAGTGAATTGTTTGAAAAAATGCCTCAAAGAAATACGACGGTCTCAAGGTGATGATTGTCATGGCATTCCATCACCATGAGACCGCATTTCTTTGAGGCATTTTTTCAAGCAGTTCACTGCCTTGTCTATGGCTTGTCATGGCCTTCCATCACCATGAAACCACATTTCTTTGAGGCATTTTTTCAAACAGTTCACAGCCTTGTCTATGCTATTGCTTACTATTATGCTTTGACAGATTTTTTCCAAGCATCCACAGCTTGTTCAAAAGCACCTGTTTTAGGCTTCTAGCCATAGCAGCAAGGCAGTGAACTGTTTGATAAAATACTTTGGTAGACATGTATGAAAAATTAATGATATCAAGTTTCCACAATCCATAATGTTCTGTTTGATGAAAAAATTCTCACACAATCAAATCCAGAAATCATTGCAAAAAGAACATTATGGATTGTGGAAACTTGATATCATTAATCAACACCCTTCATGGGAGGGAAGGGTGTTTGATGAAAAAAACTCTCACACACTCAAATCCAGAAATCATTGCAAAAAGAATGTATGAAAAATGTCGTAGCATAGACAAGGCAGTGAACTGTTTGAGGCAATGGATTGTCATGGCATTCCATCACCATGAGAACACATTTCTTTGAGGCATTTTTTCAAACAGTTCACTGCCTTGTCTATGCTTTTGCTTACTATTATGCTTTGACAGATTTTTTCCAAGCATCCATAGCTTGTTCAAAAGCGCTTGTTTTAGGCTTTTAGCCATAGCAGCAAGGCAGTGAACTATTTGATAAAATGCCTTGGTAGATATGTATGAGAAATGTCGTACCATAGACAAGGCAGTGAACTGTTTGAAAAGATGCCTCAAAGAAATGTGTTCTCATGGTGATGGAATGCCATGACAATCCATTGCCATAGGCATTCATCATGGCATTCCATCACCATGAGACCACATTTCTTTGAGGCATTTTTTCAAACAGTTCACTGCCTTGTCTATGCTACTATATGCTTTGATAGATTTTTCCAAGCATCCATAGCTTGTTGAAAGCACCTGTTTTAGGCTTTTAGCCATAGCAGCAAGGCAGTGAACTGTTTGATAAAATGCTTTGGTAGGCATGTATGAAAAATGTCGTAGCATAGACAAGGCAGTGAACTGTTTGAAAAAATGCCTCAAAGAAATGTGGTCTCATGGAATGCCATGACAAGCTAATGCAATTGGCAGCTGCTCCTAGTTATTAGTTATGCAATGTGTAATTGCATAAGGTTGACTTTGTAAAAACTATATTGTAATTGAAATTTTGTCATCTATCAGTAGCTAGTTATTAGTTATGCAATGTGAAGTAATGCTTTGAGTTTAAAAGATGTGAAATGCAATGAATCAGCAATATGAATATAAACTACAAAAATCTATGTTCTACAATTCATTAGTTAAACTCTTTATTTTATTTGCTCTCTATATCTCTATGCTATGGAAATGCCTTTCAATTTCAAAAAAAAAGTTTTTATCTCTTGTTCTACAATTTTTTACGTTTTTTTTTTTTTCAAATCCGATTTTTTCACAATTTTTTCCCAATTTTTTCAAAAAATCTTATACTTTTGGTTTGCCAATTTTTTCCCCAAAAGATTTTTGTTACTATACAATAATACAACAACAAGCATAAATCTAGCACCTTAACATTTTGATCATTTGTGAGAAAAGATGACAGATTTCAAAATGCTGCTTCCTGCCCAGCCGAACAGATTTCAAAACGCCTCTTCCCACCCAGCCAAATGCAAACCCTAGTGAGGTTGACAATACAGAGGAATCTAGATCCAGGCTGCATCAAGCAACAAACTTACAAATGATGCAAGTCCCAAAATCCTATATGGTAATGGTATCTTGGTTTCTGCAGATTTCAACCCCTCCATTGCTGCTGCAGTAGGTCCTTTTGTGCCTGTTACTCCAAGCATGTTTTGGGAACAGCAAAAAGACCCTGTAATACTCAAGATGAAACAGAGATTTCTAGGCATGTGCCATTAGAATCGGCTCATTACTCCTGTGAGCAACAGTCTTCAGATGAGATCCCCCAATCTCACCGTGCACTTTTCCAGGAATCTATGGCAAATGCCATTCCTTCCTACACATCAAAGGTAGCAAGTTCATCGGAGGTGCAACAGAAGATGGATATAATACCCTATTCTAGGCTTCATCTTATTATCTCCCTAGGGCAAGATGTTTTATCTAAAGAAGAAAGATACACCAAGCAAGTTTTGATCTGTAGGTTTGATTCCTTCTGGTCAAATCTAGTAAATCTGTACAATTGGATAACAAATAAATGCAAAATGCATATTAGAGGAGCTATAGAAATTCATCCAAGCACTCAAGTGTTCTCTCTTTCACTATGTAAGTTCATGGATGACAGGGACTACATTTTAGGCAGAGGTCCTTGGTTTGAGGACAGTCATGTGTTGCCAATCAAGCCTTGGGATCCAGCATTTAAACCAACTACAGAGATTTTTTCTGTTAGGTCAATCTGGGTTCGACTGTCTTATCTTCAGCTGCAATTTTGGGTTGATTCATGCTTCCAAAGTATTGCAAATGCTCTGGGGAGATTTATTACTATTGACCCAGCTACGGATGGCCTCATTCACTCTACGATGGCCCACATACAAGTAGAGATTGATATTTTGCATAGATGCCAAATGGAGTGTGGTTGCAGGTTGAAAATAGAGTATAGAAAAAACTATTAGATTATGAAAAATTTATGTTTCAATGTCATAAATGCTTCCAGATAGGGCATATTGCTGCTTCTTGCAGACTGGTAAGTGTGACTTGGTAGAAAGGAGTTTGTATAGGGCTTTTATTGGTAAATCGGCTAGAACCTGACTCTTCTGGAAATTTGGCTTGCTCCTCTCCCAAATCACCTTCAAAACAAACCATAAGAAATGCCTCAAAAGATATGGCTCGAAAGGAACAAGATGCTACAGTATCTACTTCAAAAGAAAGATTGATCTTGAAGGTTGTGAATCCTATACCAATAGAAAAGGTAGGCAAAACAACAGTTAAAGAGAAAGAAAAGTTTGTAGGTACACAGCCAGAACCAGTTGCAGCTGGTAATGTCATGATAGATTCCCCTGCCATCTCTAATTCTTCTTCAAGTAAGAAAACCTGTGTAAATGTCTTTGTCTAATTCACAGAACGTTCCTTCCAAATCTACTGAGGCTTACATTTCCATTTCTCAACTACTCAAAGTGAGCAAGACATCATGGCAAGCAGATTTGATTTATGTACAAGAATGGGGCGTTAGGGAATCAATCCTATAGATCAGATTAATCAGTCTCGCTTAGCTTCTCTGGAATTTTCTAAATTTGAGGAGGAAGATGACAATATAGGATGGACTGAGGTGTTATCTAAGAAAGTTCCGCCTAAAAACTGGAGAAGGGACATGGTGCTTCAATCTCATAGGAAAAAATGAACTATTGGTCTAGTTTGTCTTAGCATTTCTTTTATGAGCCTGTCACACATGCATGGGTTTGGCATAGGAGTTTAGCATTGATTATAGTTTGCAAGCTTTCATTGTTGGGCTGGAGCCCACTAAATCCCCAATATTTTAATCAAAAAAAAAGCCACAGTTTAAAAAAATTTAAGTTGAACTAACTTTTTTTGCTAGGGTTTTTGTTTGTGTAATTATGCATTTATTACACCTTATGTTAAGCTTATTTAGGTAATTCGTTTACTTAACTTTAGTGATGCTTTCTTTTTGGAGAGAGAGGTCCTTGGGAGTCATACTTTCTGGAGATTGAGTTGTAATCTTCATCTCCTCTATTCTCCGTAAATAGAGCTTCATTGCATTTATTGTACACTTCCTGAATGTAATAGCTGAGATTTGTTCATTGTATGTTGAGTACGAGTTAGATCTTTGAGAAACTAGCTTATTTATGAACAGCCATAACTCGTGTTTTTGGCTAGAGATTTCTCATAATTATCTGATATCTTTTATAGTATCAGAGCATGTTTGTGCTGAGGCTAGTTTCATTTCCATTCTGTAACAGTAAGTCATTTTTTGGGGATGTTTGTGACTGACTTTTTGCAAGTTTTCTTTCTAGGTGAATGCTGACGCAAATCTAAGCTCACCACTGTGTCAAAACATCCAAAAAAGTTGGTTTGGCTTTTCTTTTCATCCAAATTAGACACTTAGAGGCAAAGCTAACAAAGTTTTAAGGTTGCTAGTTATCTGTTTTTTTTCAATTAACTTCTTATGGAAGCATGCTAGAGCAAATTTGAGGTCACCATTGCATCTAGAGCAGCATAAAACCTAAGGATTGCTAGTCAAATCATCCAAATCAAACAACAATTCAAGAAGCACCAAGTTTTTCCTAGTTTGAGGAATATGGATGGCATTGAATTTGAGGATAATTTTTTTTGAAGCACAATGATGTTGCTCTGCCACCCAAGCACCACCATCGCTCTACCTTCACCACCAACATGTAGTCTATGCTCCACCACTCCCAAGTGCTGACATTGGTCATCTACCATTGCCATTGTCGACAATCATTATTGCATAGAAGACATAATATTCCAAATAAAATATTATTTTGTCAAAATCTTTACAACCACTAGTTAAATAGGAACATTCCACTTTCTAACAAAATATTCTTTACACAGCACCATACCATCTGCTTAGTTAGTGTCATGTCACTTGCACATTCATCTGACATGTCAACTACCACACCACAATCATACATCCACATTAGTCAAGCTGTATAGCCCACATCAACACCAAACCATAAGCATGCGCATGCCATGTTAATATACCTACACAATCACCTACATGAGGCACTCCTTGCCTATAAGGATTTGCATTTTGATTTGACACATTAACTTCAGAAGGCCTATTCTCAATCATGCAGACTATAATTGGGGTGAATTTTTGAATTTGGATATTTTTTGAGTTGTTCTCACTTTGGGAGCTTCCAAAGCTTTATTCTTGTATATATGGACTCCTTTCTAAGCGTCAAATTTTTAAAATGTGATATTTTTTGTGTACTTTGCATTGGTACTCTCATTTTGCTGTCATTGTACCTGAGAAATGTACATTCAACTTCTTGTTTTGATTTAAAAACTATAATATCCAGGACCAAATCACTACGAGAGCTTTCAAAGCTTTATTCTTGTACATATGGACTCCTTTCTAAGCGTCAAATTTTGAAACTGTGATATTTTTTGTGCACTTCGCATTGGTACTCTTATTTTGCTGTCATTGTACCTGAGAAATGTACATTCAACTTCTTGTTTTGACTTAAAAAATATAATATCCAAGACCAAAATCACTACATGTCTATAAACAGTTGATTTGGGAACAAACTATTCTCTAAAGAGTCAAATTTTGGGTGCTGCATCATTAAATCCATTCTAATTGCCTTTTAGTTTGTGTGCACAACACTAGGCACACCTTGTTACTATTTCTATGTGCATTCATATTTGCATTTGCAATCCAACTGGATGGAACAAACTACTGCTCTTGGGAAGCACATTAGAGTCCCTTTTCAATCAACAAAGTTTCTACCCTTATCTTTAGCAACAAATTCCACCACCAACCAATTTGAGTAAGCTCAAGTGGCTCAATAATTGTGACATTGTTTGTGATCAACTTTGTCTGTCACTTTGCATAGGGTTTCTACATTCCATTGAGGACACAGAGTGCCCTTATACTTTTCAATTGGCTATTTTGCAGTTATATGGCGATATTGTGCATGATGTTTCCATGGATGACACACTATCTAATGATACTAACAATTTTGCTGATGACAATGCAAAGCATTTCTTTGTAGAATCCTCCCCTCATCAAAGAGTCACATTTTTGGAATTCCTACTTGTGTAACATTGGTCATTTGTTTGTAGAATCCTAGCTTGATAATTGTCCTCACTTCTTGTAGGACATTATTTCTTTTGTTTGATGAGAGTTCCCCCGGGGGGTGTTTTTGGAAATATTTCATCAACTAATTTATTGTGTGATCCACCTTGTCTTGTATATGCTCCTCTTTCAAGGGTTATAAGGGTACCTACAGCAAGCCCTCCTATTGTGGTGGCATTCCTCTTTTGGATGATACATCTCCATTTACTAGTTCCTCTTTGATGGCGACTTTTCCACAGATTCTATGTAGGATGTCTCTGCCACCATATTCAGAGAAACAAATTCAAGACTTTTTCTTGTTTCTCGCATCATATCCTCTTCTTGACTAGGAAGGTTTTCAACATGCAACTTCAGCTATATCTCTTCCCAAGGGAAGGGAAGTTGTTTGATGCAAGTGGGCCTTCTTTATAATCTGTAATGACCCATGCTCCGGATCGATAGATTTCCGATTAATTCCTTATTGGATTGACAAATGTTATCCAATATTTATGTAAAGATGTCAAATTATATCAAAAATCTTAAAGATCATAAAGATGATGCACTTTGGTATATCTAAGAGTAATGGACAACACTAGTATATTGATAGGTGTATGATAGAAATTATGAAATCTCATGTAAATATTATTTTAATAATGGCAATATGCCATGTAAATATAATGATGTTTCTGGTTTGTTAATTTAGAACCATGCATTGTTGCAAGAGGTTAGACTTCTTTAAATTACTATTTCTGAAGTTATCTCTTTATACATGCAATTTTATAATGGATGCTATTTCTGACTTTGCTGATTAATCATGCATCTTGATTGGTTGAATTGCTGGCTCCTTAAGAGCACTTAAAATGTGAGTCTTTAAAGGAATATATCTGCACAACTACTTGATGCTCTGTTTGCTATCCTGTGTTGTTTTTTTTATACCATACCATGTCCCTTGCTAAAGGGTGCAAACTCCTTTCAAGAAAAGAGACACTTCAAAGAGTTGCAATTCCAAAATGGAGGTTGGCCTCTTTTAATTAATTGTATCGCTGCTTTTGTTTTGATAAACTTTAGATATTGCCATTTAATCTTTAATCATTGTCTTTAATAAGTCGACCACATAGGAATCGCGGATATTGGCATGGTGTGATGGTTTATAGGTGGCATTGTTGTTCTTGCCACCAAGGTTCAAACCCCGTTGGGGTGGTATTGTTGAATGGTTGTATTCCGGTTCATAGCTCCGGTCAAAAGCATTTACCCCTTGAATAAAATAAAAAAAAGTCGACCGCATAGGAATTAATTATAATTTTCATTGCTCCCATCCTATACTCTTAATTGCTGCTTGCTTATTAATTATGATCGCTACATTAGACTTCTTTCTTAATAAGGAATTACTGCTTCTTCATTAGTCATCAGCTGTCTCTCAAACTTGGGTGATTGATATTAACTTAGTCGCTGCATCTCTTTTATTTAATGAAACTTCCAATGAAGTTGCTGCTCAGTAGTTTCTTCTTATATTTAATGATAGTCTCTTTTAATAAAATAATCTCTGCTCTTCTTAGAAGTCACGGACCTCTTACATATATTTATATGTATCTTCAACATGATCGGCTACCATTTGTCTTTTGTTTTCCTTAGAATGGAATTAGATTATAGTCGCCTTTGTTTATTATGAAATTGCAAGGGACGGCTCCTAGAATATTTCTGCTCACATGAAAGTTCATCGGACATATACAATTTCTGAGCCAATAGTTGTTCCAAATGTCTAGTAATAATATGAATTGACAATCAATGTGCCTTCAAACGGATAACCCCGGCTTGTCAAGACAAGGCCGATAATTAAATATTACCGAACACCAAGATAACAACCACAATAATTAATGACGACTTCAGGGGATTTTGGTAGCTGAGTGATATTCAATATATCATAACCGATATCATCGAATAGCAATTATTGACAAATGGTTCTAGCTCAGAGCTCCCTTAGTCAATGGATGGTGTGGTAAGAGTTTGAATGTCTTTGGAATTGAATGTCAGTGATTCATGGATATTTAACTTTAAGCGTGAATTTGTGAATTACTTTTAGTTAATGATTATTGTTAAATTTTTCCTTTTTCAATATTTCTAGCTATTGAGAAAATAATTTGTATTCTCTCAATACCGTCAAGATGGGACATTACAAAATCTAGTATTGCACATCTTAATTCAATTCTAGTGCATATTGGGGGGTCATGAGGTCAGTTAGTTTTGTGCATGGATACCTAACATGGCATTGTTTTGTTGAGACTGATTTAACCCACCCAAGTTGCACTTTAGGGAGGTGTTAAGTGTAGTTATGCATTTATTACACCTTAGGTTAAGCTTACTTAACTTTAGTTACGCTACCTTTTTGGAGAGTGAGGTGTCACCTCATTCTTTGGGTTTAATGCTTCTTGGAGAGTGAGGTGTCACCTCATTCTTTGGGTTTAATGCTTCTTGGAGAGTGAATGGTTATCCTCATCTCCTAATATTTTCTATAAATACAACTTCATTGCATATATTGTACACTTAATTAATGGAATAGCTGATTTTTGTTGAGTGCATGTTGAATCTATGTTCTTTGAGCAACTAGGTTATTTGTTGTGTTCCACGGCATTTTGGGGACGGGGACGGGGGGATAGCAAGGGACGCATTTCGGGGACGGCAGTCCGAGGGCCGATTTTTGGGGACGGCGAGGGGACGGCGATATATGAATTTTTCAAAATATATATATACATATACAATTACATATATATGTATGAATTTTTAAAAATATATTATATATAGAGAGAAAAAGAGAGCAATATGAAATATCAAATATGTGCAACAATATCAATATGACAATATGTGCATAGAATCTAGATAAAGAGTATAACAGCAGTATAACAACAGTATAAAGTTTAAAGTTTAAACTATAAGTCTATAAACTATAAAGTATAAAGTATAAAGTTAAACACTAACAGCAATAAGTTTAAAGCTTAAACTTTAATCATCATGATGAGATTCATGACAAGTCAACAGTATTCACTATTCTCTAACCTCCAAAGGCAAATATATAAACAGTAAACCACAATCAGCCCCAAAAAATGTAAACACCTCCTTTCCAAATAGCCTAGGTGACTGGAATCAAGCTGTATAACTATATATTGGAGCGCCCAGCACTAATGTAAACTCACGCCCAACTACAGCCTACAAGTCGCCACGCTAAACTCACGCTGAAACAAAGTCTCCAAGGGAAAGAACAGGTCGCCACACTAAACAAATCCTCACACCCAGCAAGCTAAATGCATATATAAATTTATAATCATATATTTGGCATTTTTTAACCCACGGTTGCTTTCTCAACTTTGTCAGCTCCTTTCTCACTTTGTCGACTCCTACTACTCCTTGCATTGAACTTAAGATGTCTAGCACTAATGTTTTGATTTTAATGTTTTAAATTTTACTTGTTTAAATGTTTTAGGTTTATGACGGACGTGGAGTGTTTGTGGGACCCCCACGCCCATTCCCAGCCAATTAAATTTAAGACCAAACAATTTTTTTTAATTTTTAAAGCCTGAATTTTATGTGATGCCGTAGGGGACGTCTGGGCGTTTCCAGTACGGTCGGGGGATGCCTAGCCGTCCCCTGGCTATTTCAGGGATGTCTAGGCATCCCCTTCACTTTTGCATCTGTTTCCTTTTTTGGGGACACATTTCTTGTCATTTCCTTGAAATCCAAAACCAGAGGGGACGTCCCTCCATCCCCGAAACGTCACAAGGGACGAGGACGTAGGGTTTAGGGGGGGGGACACGTCCCCATGGAACACAGGTTATTTGTAAATAGCTTCGAGTCAGTTTTTTATGGGTAGAGATTTCATGCAATTATCTAAAATATTAAAATTTCCAAATTTGCAAATAGAGATGGCATCCTCAGGTATTTGTAGAAGTAGCAAGTCTAAGTACCACACTTGGCAGGATAGCGAATCAGGTCCAAAATCAAGAATGGCAATATGTAATTATTGAGGCTTTCATATATGAGGAAGCATTAATTGCCTCAAATGTCGCCCTATTGAATCTTTGTCTAAGATGTGAAATTGTGTATTCTAGTGGAACCAAAAATTACACAAGAGATCAAATCTCTCCTTGCTAGCTGCAACAAGAAGAAAATAGAAAAGAAGAGGACAGCTGAGGCAATTGCAATTGTAATGATTTCTTCGCCCACATTGCAAAGAGATCCAGTGGATTGGATTCACAAGGCTTCTTCATTTGTTCTAATAGTCACGATGCAAACCTTTGCTCAAAGGTATTGCTTGGAACTAGGAGAAGCATCATCACATGAGAGTGGCTGCTACAAATTTTTGGTACTATATTAATAAGAAATTCCACATTGCAAGGAACCCATATTGGGATTCAATGATCAATGCATTGATTGTTGCCAAAAAAGGGTTCAAGGCACCTATTCCACATAATTTGAGAGCACCCTTATTGTAGGAAATTGCAATTAACACTAAGGTAATAGTTAAAAATGAAAATTAATTAACCATTAAAAGGTGGCACTATTTTGTCCTATGGGTGACAAGAACCACACATTGATCAAATTGCGAGTGGCTTTATGTGGATAGTTGGTGTTCTTAAAGTCAATTGATGCCTCCCACAAAATGAAAAATGTTAGATGTTTGTGCAACATGTTAGAGGAGGTGGTCATGGAAGTGGATGTCAAGAAATGTTATCCAAGTTGCGACCAACAATGTGGCAACATATGTAGCAATAGAAAGACTTCTTAAAAAGATGCACCCTACCTATTTTTGAAGCACTTGTCCCAACCTTTGGATTGTTCTCCTCCTTAAGGACATAGGAAAACTTGGATGCGTGAAAACCATGGTTCAAGAAGCAATAAACATCACCAAATACATCTACAACCATCCTTAGGTGCTTGTGTGATTAGGAATCACACACCTACCAAAAACTTCATCATATTACAGAGCATTGCAGCATCACTAACATCTCTTAACAAAATGTTTGTGAACACTAGATGGTCGGAATCTCCATATTTGAATAAGGCCAAAAGGGAAAGTGTCATGAAGACCATTTTTTATGATGTGTTTACCATATAGCATTATAATTACATGGCAACAGCATGGCAACCTGAAAGTCTAAATAGAATTCAATTAAACAAGTTTAAATTTAAAAAGAGAAAGACACAACAAATTTTACCCCAATATCCTAAACCTCTATACATTTGAAGGAGAATGACCCAACAACTATGTTAAAAAAAAAAAATGAGTATTTTAAAGTTCAAAAGTTCAATTGTAGTCTCATAGATAATAAACTTGTTAAATAAATGCAATTCTAGTTTACTTACAAAATTATAACTGTTCTCATTGCAAATTTGTGGTGAGAAGATTAGGGGGCATAAACACCAAATTTTCAAAGCCTACCACATTTTGTGCCAGACCTATAACACTTTTAGGTGTGAACACACTTGAAACATGTTTGAGGCCCTTCACGTGAAGAAATGCAAGAACTTGACCCTAAAGCTCCTTAGTGACCTTATTTTCGTGTTGAACAACCTTTATCATTGTGTCAAAAAGGTAGAGGAGACTTGTGATGTGATTGACTTCAACTAGAAGTCAATGACTTGGCAAAAACTCAGCAAAACTTGGAAAGTTTAAAAAAATGCTTAAATTCATTAAAGAAACAGAAATTTCATGCAAAATAAACTAACAGAACATATGAAACGAGTTTGTAGAATGTTGGGTAAGTGTTTTCTATTCAATTTGAAAAAAAAAACTACAATATCTCATCAACATGCAAACACAATAGCAGATAATATGATATCAATCACATGATGATTGAAAATAAATAAAAATTACAATTCTATGCAACTTAAAACAATTAATTTCTCTTCAATCAGTTGCAGCTCCACCATTGAACAAAAAAGTAATGAATCCTCCTCATGATCACCATCATCTCCAGCCATGACGCCATCCAATCCAACACATCCACAAAATCAGAAATTCTTATCTTCTGTAAACATGGGATCTTCATCCTAAATAGTCTAATCACTACATCGATCAATGTCATCCAAGTCAATCATGTCATGACTATTTGAGCTCTTCACCTTTGTTGAGTGAAGGTGAAGATTATATTGCAAGAAAATGAGATCATTGAAGCACTTTTGTGTCAATTTGTTGCATTTTTTCGTGTGAATGGCATCAGATAAGCTCCACTTAAGCTCACATTTGAACGTGCTAAAAGTTTGGGGAAAAATTTAGGGTGCTAGTTTTTGAAGATTTGAGCTTTTTTCACCCCTATCTTCCGACCAAGAAATCACAAACAAGGCATTTACAAGTTCGTAAGTAAGCAATAACTACACACATTAATCATTTGAAGTGAGGCAAAGTGAAGACTAAAATTTTCTTGTCACTTGGTGCTTGGGTAGTTCTCCCTCAGATAGCTAGTGGGAACAAGAAGAGCCTCCCTTCTACATGCTTGTACCTCTACAACTCTCCAATAATTAAGTCCATAATGTCTTCCTTGGGCATCATCCTCTCAATGCATGTTGTGAGGCCCTACATAAGCTCTCCATTAGTCATAAGTCTTCTATATAGAGAAATTTGGGGTTAAGGTCTTCACTCGGGTTAATGAAGTTGACTGTTCCACCTTTGATCAACAATGTTGCTAATGGATTTGAATTTTCTTTTATCTCCCCTATAACACTTTTGGATGGCTTCCTTAGCCTTGTCCAAGAATCCATACAAGTACCCATTGGGTTTTTCTCACCATCCACCAAACACAAAACCTACACCAAAGACTGACAACTACAAACAACTTAATGTTGCAATTGAAAATTAAACAATATCTAGCAATTACAATTTAGAAAAAATCAACTTCAAAGATACAATTTAAAATTTAAATAGAACTTTACAGTTACCTTGATTATTGCATTAGCTTTCTTTATGAAGAAATCATCAAAAATTGTCTTTGCAACCCCCTCTCCATCTATCTTCTTCAAATAAAGAAAATTTCCCATTGTTGGCTCATAAACATCTACTTCGAAGGTGTTCATAAATCATAAATGCTCTATAAGGCGATGGAGTTAGCCACGAACTATAGTATCTACTTGCACAAATGCCTTTCCACTAGTGTGCTCTCTCATCAACCTAAGCACCCAAGGGTGATTATAAATGTATTTGGTGATCTTCCTTGCATCTTCCACCTCATATTTTTCCCAATCAAATCTGTCTATGTCCTCCAACAAAGAATCAAGATAATGAGGAGCACAAGGACTCCAAAAAAGTGTTAGGTGCCTCTCCTCAAGTAGTCTTCCTCTCACCACATGCATTGTTGCATCATCGGTCACAACTTGGACCACATTTTGCATGTGAACCTCTAAGACAACCTCCTCCAACATTCAACTCAAACTCTCAACATTCTTTACATTGTTGGAGGCATCAATGGACCTCAAGTACACCATATAACCATTTGAAGCCACTAAAAGTTGATGAGTATTTGGTTCTTTATATCTATCCACCCATCCAATACTATAGTATATTATTCCTTTTGCTCTTCCACAATCATCTTTATATTTGCCACTACTTTTTAGAGCAGCAACCTACTTGATCCTTGTGGACTAAATGTCTCGAACCATTTCCCTACAATGTTCAAGGTTATAACCAAATTCTCCCAATAAGGGCTTCTTGCCACATTAAATAAATGGTTGTTGTAGTGACGGAAATTTGCACAAATTGTGGTTGTTTTACCATGATTCTCCTTGTTCCATGAACTTCTGTGTTAAGGTTGTGAAGCGAGCATATTTCATAGAACAAAAAATCATTGTTATAGCCTTCAGTTGAAACTTGATGAAATGGATGTCATACAAATTTGTGGACCATGAGAGGAGTGCACAATCTCTATATTTGCATCTGCCTCTAATTCTCATGCCATGTTAGGAGTCATCAGTGTTGCAATGGTTGTGGTTGTTCTCATCTCCAAATTTTATTGCTCTATCAAAGCAAGGGCCATGTTCACCTCCTATATGACCTCCAACTCAATGTTTGGACACGATTTGACATTGCACCTAGCAATCTATGCAAGGTAGCATTTAAGGTGATTGATGTCTCCACTCAGCTTCAATCCACAATAGTTGCAAATGACTAATCCCAATATTGGTCCTGTTGTGCCATGGTTCCAAGCAGCATCCCTATTGCAAACGACTATGCTTCCACTTCTTAAATGCCATTGGATACAAAGTATAAACCCTTGCATTGAAAAATTTCGAAACAACAACTTTGATTGCTACAACCTGCAAACAATAGCATTGAAAACATATACAAATGTGGTTGCTAAAGAAACCTAGATAGCATAGATTAATTTGAATACACATATAAAACATGAATGTACATGTAAAAAATAACATTTCTAAATGCCTAGGAAGAATTTTGAAATTTAAAACAAAACTACAAAAAATGTAAAAAACAAAAAACATAGCTGAAGGAGCTTTGAAAATCTCCAAATCTTGCTTCCACAATCACCTCTCGCCATAAGAAGAGATCAAAGTAATATGATCATCACGAGAATGAGAAGGGAATCTTTGAGGGCTTAAATAGTTAAATCACATTTTTTCTAAAAATAGGTCATGTCTCATGTGCAAACTATGTCCATGAGCTTCTCCTCCAAACTTGCCAATTACTCATCCCAAGTTTTGATTTAGAACTAACCAGAACTCACCCAAGAATAAATGGGCAAGTTTTTCAACAAAGTATTTATCTTGCAAGTGCTCAATAAGTTTTAGAACTATAGTACAAACAATAATCAAATAGCACAGCCCTAGAATATTTTCAATCCTTCTAGGTGCCACTTCTTGATTTCTGTTCCTTTTACATCTCTTGGCATCCCAAAATTGCTTTGTTTTTGTTCAGACCTTTCTTTTGATTTTCCTTATTACAAGTCCTTAACTAGCTATACCATGGATGTCATAGCCATTTTATTTTACTATTGTACTCTTCTACAATAACCGTAGCTATATTTAGCCTTTACTGGACTTCTTTTTTTTTTCAAAGGTGCAATGCACCCATATTATTAGGGGTAAACACTTTTGACCGGAGCTATGAATCGGGTACAAGAAACCACAAGAAACTACCAAACCCACGAGCGCAATGGCCCAACGAAGGCACAAGGCCTACGAGTGCTTTGGCCCAAAGAGGGTTTGAACCCTGGTGGCTGTCACTACAACCAAGCGACTTGACCACCGAACCACGCCCTTATCGGCAGCCTTTACTGGACATTATAATTTATGTCCAAATAAATTATTTACTAAGTGGGTCAATTGTCTTGATGTCATGTAACACCATCCTACTTGCTTCAAACCTTTTCTTAGGGCCTCATGCAGAGACAAAACAACAAACAATTGAATCAACTCTTCAACCCATATTTTAAATTAGATTCCCATATATCTCTCTGTAAATTCAAACACTTCATGAACATCAATTATTTCGTCTTCTTCCATCCCCTTTCTATGTTTAGTAGGGCATAGAATATATATAACTTAGAGAAAATCCCTGAAGAAAAGCCACAAATGTATGCAAATGCATCTGTATGGTGCTAGACATGAACAAAAGAATTTTTTAAAAATTCCAATTGCTTAAAAAATTGAATGTATTGTTTACCTTTATAACTTGGGCTGCAGCAGTCATGACTGCTCTACCTGTCGCAGTGCTTCCAGTAAATGCAACCTGGTAGAAACAAGAATATAAAATAGTCTTCAGAAGGAAAATGAGGAATTGTAAGGAGACATTATTGTTGCTGAAGACAGCAAATGCAACAATAGAAGAATTGTGTCCAGGACTTCAGGGTAATCATTAAGGAGGAAAACTTTTTGTGACACAATGCATTAGAACTCCATCCACTTAATAATGGAAAATGAAAACCAGATAAAATATGCTAAACCTTGTCCACATCTGGATGTGCTGCCAATGGCGCACCAGCTTCACGACCCAGCCCAGTAATAATGTTCAACACCCCAGGAGGAAGCCCTACTTCCTTGCATATAGAAGCTAGCTCCAAACATGTTCTGAACAAATATAAAAAGTTTTTCTTCAAAGAATATTCCTAAACTCTAACAAGTATCTTAATGCCTCATAAATGAATTTTCTTACACAGATGAAAGCTCTGAAGGCTTTAGTATAGCAGTGCATCCTGCTGCAAGGGCCGGAGCAACCTTCCATGTTGCCATTAAAAGAGGATAATTCCTACAATAAAAGAAAATAATGAGATTTATGCCTTGAACAACATCTGATTTTGAAGTTTATGTGCATTTGTCTAAACTCTACCAAAGGGCATATATAAATGGAACAGTAGCACAAGCTACCAGAAGTATAAAAGGAAGCAAATAACTAACAGGAGATATTATTCTAACTATTAAATCTAATAGTGATGCACTCAACCAAATTAATGACAACAAATGTAACAAGGAAGATTTATTGTTGCAGTTTTTCATAGGTAAAAATTTAACTCAAACATAAACCAATTCCAAGTAATTTATTTATATATCATATGCATTTATGATTGTGTATCCCTCAAGATTAATAGCTTTCTGGACCACATATAAGATCCTAAATTTGTTCTATACATGATTAACTCAAATGTAGCACTTGTAAAACAATGTTTCTGGATGGAACATGAAAAATCAATAACTCATTCCAGACTGCAAGCTAGGTTTGTTGTTCATCTTTAATTAAATGTATTAAGGGATTCTATATTCCACTCCATCTTATCTTATCATCACTGTTTAGATTTTCAGGATTCTTTTCTTTCTCAAGAGTTTGTCTCACCCTCCACGTTATATAAAAATCAACTTAAGCAACTAATTTAGTATGCTGGGCCCATAAAAGATACCTAAATTCAGGAAGTTCTCTATAAGTACCTGGATATCCACAATAATATATTGCCCTTTCTTGCTCCCACATTCCTATCTCTGTAGTGTATAATCTCCCACAAGAACATGAGATCAAGAAATTGATTTTAGCCCTTCAACTATGAATTGTCAGAATCATTATATTTATCAAGCATATTCCTAAGAGTATAGTGGGAAATGGCTGCTATAAAATCATGTTTTCAAATGATTTTGCTAGATCCTTGTATGTAGGGAAGGGTGGCTTGTAGACAATATGAGAAAGATAAACATGGATATTTTGTAGGAAGAGTTGCTTCCCCATATCCCAGGATTCTTTGTATCATTCTTGAATCTTTATCTTCTTATCAAAATGTTTGAAACTAAATTTGTGACATCTCGAATTGATCTGTTGTCATAAAGCTTGCTAATATATGTATAGAACTTGACATGTATTTCACTTCCTTATCAATGTGAGAACAATGGAGTATCATCTGAAACTTAGTATAGGGTCCTCCCCTTTGAGTGGCTTATGTTCCATGTATTTTTCTCTACTCAGATTTTTGCACTGAACAATTAAGCTCTTTCTTTATTATGCAGCTTTGAACTATTCAATCATTCATTTGTGAAATTCAAATCTAACCATGGTATCCAGTATCAGATTCCAATTGCTGTTATTTGAGTGTTAGAGGTCCATCTTTGACAAACCTTAGTTGAACTGGGGATATGATTTTTCGCAGCAAAGGACAGATCATGTTTATAAATTTATAATTATTATTGAAATCATAGTTCACAAACTTGGCAACTCACTGACTACTCGCAAGGTTTTTTGTTCAGCAAGTGCTCACATGTTTAACTTGCCACCCAAATTTTTTGAAAAACTCACCAATTTTTTGGCGAGTTTTTGGAGTGTTTAACCAACATGTTTTTCTGTGATTTTGACACTTATCCTGCAGCAAGTTTGAGCAAAAAACTTGTTGCAGACAGGATAAGCATCAAAACAGAAAAAAACATGCGTTAGACACTCCAAAAACTCAAACACCCACAAGGTGCACTGCCCATTTACCGCACTGGGGGCATTGCTCCCAAATCCCCACCAAGCTCATTTGACACATTTTGTAGTTGTATTTTGCATAAAAATTATATTTTTTTCAAAAACTTATGATGTGTTTTTTAAGTTGCCGACTTTTCTCAAGTTTTTCCCAAGTACTCTCCAAGTCCGAGTCTGTGAACTATGATTGAAATTATGAACTATTTTATGTGATGACATGTCTGCAGGTCTAAGGTATCAGCATCTGCCTTTTTTGTTTTTAACTGATTAATTTTGTTAATGCATTTAGACCTATCCTTTGCCATACTAACTCCTATTTGGCATTGAGCATAATCTTTTTTTATGTTGTCCCAGAATTCTTACAAGAATTGGTCAGAAAGCCATTTGATCCTAGGACCTTATGCCTTCCTAACAAGAAGAACAGGCTCGCAGCTTTTTCTTTAGTTATCAGGTTTGCAAACTTGGCATTTTTTCTTCTTCAATACTCAATCTTTGCTATTCTAAAACGCATTTCCAATTGTGGTTGTCCATATCACAGTACACTTTTAAAAACAAACTTTACAAAAACATTGTTGCAAGCTGATGTATTTCATCCATATTTTCCACTGTCTTTCCTTCTAGGGTTTTTAGCTCATTGATGTTGCTTGTGTTTTTTTTAGGACTATTATATGAAATAATTTAGTATCAATGTCCCCTTCTTTCATCCATATGGCTCTGGATTTCTTCCTCCAGTTGATCGCTCTATTCTGCAATCACAAACTACAATTCTGTGCCATTGAATGCAAACTATTTTATTTTTCTTTATGATCTGAGCATCATATTCTCCAGAGAATATAATGGAATAAATGGAAGACCATGAAGAAGAGAAAACTGAAGCTTGCTGCATGATAATGACATGGTATTTCACTTGGAGAAACAGTACAGAAAATCTGAAAGATGCTAGATTTCTTCTATTTTGAGAAAAAACAAGGATAATATTTGAATATTTACATAATAAAATTTGCATTCTGCAAAGGCATTTATAACAGACAGGTGTGATTTCTTAAGACTATGAATTCCTGTATTCTATCCAACAAAAAACTGTCTGATTTACCAATGTCTGCACATATGATGACAATGAAAGAGCCACTCCCAAAAAATAAAGGAGTTAAGCAAGAGCTTAGACCCATTCAAGAAACTATAGTTGACTTGCACAAAAACATATTGCAAACAATCATCAATTTATAATTAAAAGATAGAGAAAGAAAAAGAAAATTATATTAATAGTTAATGTCCATGAATGACCAAACTTAGTCAATGGTGTTAGTGTTTTTGTAGCTGCAGGAGGTATTTCCCAAAGAATGAAGTTTCAAGGCAAGTCGGCCTATCAATTATAAAACAAATTTTATATTTCCTAGGTCGGCTCAAGAGGAGAGCTCGCCTAGTCTTGTATATAATGGAGAAAGAGTCTCCACATTATTCAAGTCATTCATTCCATTCTCAATTCGATTAACTTCAGATGCAGATTCGCATTCAAGAGGAGCAGATTCGCTTCAAGAAGAAGAGTTGATATTCTTTGTAACTAAGGAATTCGCACTATCTTCAAGTGCTAGTCTATTGTATGATATTCGGCCTTTCTAAGGCCTGATTCTGAGTGCTACCTCTGCACTATTATTTCTGATTTATAAGAGAATAATTTGCTGCTGGGTTTTTCCCTTGTGTAGAAGGGTTTTCCCAAGATAAATTGCTGTGTTGTCTGCTCTGTGTTGTGTTTTTCTGCTTCTTATGCATATCTGATCTAAAAATTAGCAAATGGGACTCCAAAGTATGGTAAGTTAGAATAACCAATTAGGAGCACTAATAGATACAAGCAAAGTCTACTTTTTCTTGTGCAGAATAATTGAGATAAGCCAGGAAGGAAATGGAATCCGATCATGATTCAAAAGAGAAGATTCAAGTGAACAACCATATCTCAGACGAAGGCAAAACTCAAAGAAACCATGATAATGTATGTGCAATAACCACACCCTTAATAATAGATTGCACACTGAAAGATGGTAAACAGAAAAACATAAAATTCATTCTACAAAAGAATTTCAAAACAGATTTTATTAAAAAATTCATCTGAATTAACTAACAAGAGAAATTTGTGGGAAGTGCCCTACTTTACATTTAAATCAGTTGAATATATCAGATAAATAGCCATAAAATCCATACTTATAAAGGTGGTCTGATAGAGACTTGTGAATATAGAAATTTTATTTATACTTCAAGCATTTACAATACAAACATTACAAGTATGTACAGACCCTTACGGGCAAAGCACCTTATCTTTGCACTAGTAAGTCTCTATAATAGGATATATGTTCCTTATCAAAGATCTTTCAAATTTATATAGACTGTTAACATAATAGGATATATGTTCCTTATCAAAGATCTTTCAAATTTATATAGACTGTTAACACTTAAAAGTCTGGTGAAAGGCCACGGAAACATTCAGTCTAAATAGATATTTAAAGTATCCAATTCAAGCTTGATTAAAAAATACCATTATACAATTGACAGGATATCCACCAGTGCTCAAAAGGCAACACAATGTAATATTAAAACCATAACAAAAATGCCCAGTGATAGCGGACCACAGAAGCTAGTCCCCTCAAATGTTGTTTACAACAGACAAACAAATACCAATGGTGAAATATTTTTCATAAGATAATTAACATAATCTATGCAGGAAAGCTACATACCAAGGAGTGATCAGTCCTACAACTCCAATTGGTTCCTTCAAGACATGACTCTTAAAGGCCTCCATGGGAAGGGAAACTGGAGCACGTTGTTTATTATCCAAGGCCTCGGCAAGACCAGCATAGTACTCAAAACATCCAGCAACATCATCCTGGAAAAAAAATACATAAGAATTAAAGAGGCAAATGGAAGTGTAATATTTTATGATTCTTGTAAACTGTGATGAAAATTAAAACTTCCAAATAAAAGATTATAAGATACCATATCCCATGCTGCCTCATCTAGTGGCTTTCCACAGTCAAGGGCCTCCAACTCAGCTAACTCTGACTTTCTCTCAGTTACCTGCTCATATTCACCAAAACAAGAATATTATGAGCTCTTAAAATTTTATGAGAGATTGATATCAAAAAGGGAACTGAGCATGACGTGTATTACAGTCAGGGCCCTAGTGCACAACATAACATTGGCCCCAACAACGAGAAATGTCTGATTGTGACTTTTGAAGTTTTCATGCATTTATATGTGATAATTGTACACAGACTGTTGGGACAAACTATAAATTTTTAAGTATTGCCATCCATAGAGTTCAGAAATAAATTAATAATTGCCTATTTTGTATTGTGATCACTACAAAATCCTATTCATGTATGAATTTTGTAAAATCCACTTTATAAGTTCCAAGTGTCAAATATTGTAATGGTGTAGCAGTCACATGTCATGATATAGCGTAATATGGAAAAGAGAAGTAATGACATAATGCCCAGAGCCAGTATTTTCATATTGCAACAATATGATAATTAAGATCTATACCCAGTAAAGCAGTGTGTCTTATATAGAAAGTTTATAGATAATTCAGAAATGATAACATGTTATGAAACTATCACAGAAATGCATATGGTGTCCAGTGTGTAAGTTTGGAAGTCAATGGCTTGCAATATTAATGTTCTATAAGTCATACAAATGTGTGAGTGTGCTTGTGATGTGTTGTGACCTATCCCAAAATGCAAAATTCATGTCAGTTGTGCTTCCCTTCATACTCTTGTAGCCCTCTGTTTATAACCACTTAGAGATTGTTTCATTAGGGTTTCATGTGTATGTATTTAAGGTTGCATTTTGGGCTTTGGTCTTATTGTTACCCCTATGGTATTGTGCACAATCTGACGTTCAGAGGGTCTATGTATGCAGTAGTATTTTATACCATGATGGTGGCCAATGCAATGGTTCCCATTGGATTGGCCTAATCGCATTTGTTGCTAGTCTCTTGGCCATGGTGGTGGTGTCTAGTGTGGCTTCTTGTCTCTATTCATGCCTTTGGTGCTCTAGTGGTACCTTGGTCCAAGCTTGAATAATTCTCATGGTGACCCATGCATTGGTTTCTAAACCATAGCTCATTGCATAACACTATTTGAATAACCTTCCTTGCCCATAGCCCATCCCCCTATAACTAATAGCATGTGCCTAATTCCTAATGAACATTGCCATTGCCCACACCAGTCTTCAATAGTGCTAGACGCCCTTTTCTTTGTCGTTCCTTTGGATTTAGCTCCTAGTTGCCTTGCACCCACCGCTACCACTACCACTCCCATTCCACACCTAGTGCCCAACCTTTGCTTATGGTCATCGCCCCCAATTCTACCCATCGCCTCCTGCTTACCTTCCACCCTTGCCATACATCCTCGTACCATTGCAACAATTAAGCCCTTCACAATTGCTAATTCCATTTGGCCACCATTTTCCTTTGGTTGTTGTACACTAAGGTGCCATGTGTCCACATGGCAAGTACTTCTCTTTATGTGGCATTTCATCTTTGGTCCACGAGTATAGGTGTGGACTACTTAATCAATACTTATACACATGGACCATTCATACAATGCCATGTGTCTCTTAGCCAATGTCCTAGTGGGCCTGTGATTTGTTTTCCATAGGTGCTAGTTTCTTTGTGGCCAAGGTGAACTCTATTGTGAATAATTACCCACCACATGTCAACTTTGACTTTAGCAAGTGTAAGCTCCTTATGACATGGTGGTGTCTTCCTTCTATCAATTGATCACCTAGTGCCATGTGGCATCTACTTGGCGAGAATGGTGGAACCAATTTCTTAGTGATAGCTTGTATGTTTGTATGGCTACATGGCATGGATGTGTGGCATTCATCCATTGGTGGCACATGAATTTGCCTTAGCAGCCCATTCTTCAAACATGCACTTTTGATTAATCTCTATGCATTGGCTATAGATTTCACTATCATTGCCAGTCATTGATCTCCCTCTACTTGACACTTGACAACTACACAAATTCTACTTGTAAATCACGGCCTACTCTATGGATGACAAATGTCCAATTTGTGGGGCCTAGTTTCTTTGGTAGCTTCTTTTGACTTTTCTTTTTCTCTAGCCATGCTTCGCCTGCCCGTGTGGCTTCACTAAGGCCATCAATTTGTTATGCACAACTCCAACTTGCCTACAACCATAGACCGCACCTTGTATTTGAACCAGTTAACACCATAACCCTCCCTTTGCAATGCTAGATGTCTTTGTGCCATGAATGCTAGTTTATCTACATGCACAATGGCATGATAGGCACAAGGATGGTACAACATTGTTATCACTAATGGGGATATGTCTATGACCAATAGGCATTGCTGCTGCCACATGGACTCATTCTCTCAACTATAAGCTTTGCAAGGGCATGCCCTAATATTGTTTTGGGGTTTTTCTTCTTCATTGCCCATGCAATAGCCTTGGTTATCTCTCCACAAGCGACTCTTTAGCTCAATGGTGACCTCATTGTGCTAGTTCACCATCCATGGGCACAAATTTCTTACAAGATGGATGTGCTTACGTGTTCAAGTTGTATGATGGCTGTGGGAGGTTGTATACTCTATAGAAAGCCATGTTTCTTCACAAGGGTGTCTTGGGCTTGTGTCTACACTTGTTGACCACCAACTTTATTGCTTGAGTGTACTTCATTGCCAAATGTGGAGGTAGTTGGTGTTCTCTTTTTTTGTTGCAAGCATACCTTCCTATCCGTGCGTTGTTCCTCTTTGCTATTGATGTGATAACTGCAAGGTGGGCTCTCTTTGATTGTTTTTGCTAATACTTGAGAAAGGCTTGTGCTTACTTATGAGCCATGAAAGGATGTCTCAAACTACTTTAGAAACTTATATTGACAGATCAATTGTTGCATCCTCGGGAAAATCTATTCCATTTATGTGCATTTACTCTTTGTGCTCCATTCCCATTTATGGATGAAGGTTATTGCTGCTACAACTTATTACAATGCTGAAGGAGCTATGTGGGCTGAACTGAATGCACGAGGACACTAATTTGTACCCCTGCAAATCTAATTTCTGATTGTAATTGAACTGAGCAGTTAATGAGAGATCTTCTCCCCTGTCTAGTGTAATGATATACAGAGCCAAGGTGGATTTTCTCTTCCTTCCAAGTGCATTCTTCTCTGTGTTTGTGTGCTAATCCTGACTAGTTTCTGTAAAGGTTGACTTATGGCCCTGAATACTGATTTGATTGATTTCCTAGAACCACAAGGCTGACTTGTAACTAAAATGCTATACATGCATGGTTGTAAAATGTCCTAACAGTCAGTCCTTGAACCATTTTTTTGATTTAGTGTGTCTTAGGTTAGTCTAGGGTATCAAATGATGAATCTCAAGCTTTGTAAGGGATGAAACATGTGTTGTAAATCATAGGAAGGAGTATTCAAGCAAGGGTTTATCTATAAATGAATGTCTCCATGGAAAGTTGTAATGTTTTATGGGATCCTTTGAAGTCAACTACTAGTTCCCTCTGGCTACATTTGCTGGCCTGATGTAATGATAAGAAAATCGATGTATGGCAGTACCCTAATGCATTGTAAACTTTTTTGTGGTGGTCTTTTCTTGTTACATTTGGGACCTTATTGACTTGATATGGATCATTGAATTATGTTTACTTGTAGGTTCCCTTAATATTTTTGGTTTATAGGCATATGCAAACTATGTTCCATTGATGATTTGCTTATACATTTTCATCTTCCTTCAAAGCTATGACTCAATTGCCCAATGGAGTGGGCACTGGTCTGATTGGTGAAAGGGCAAAATATTTAACTCAAGTCTCATCTTCCTTAATAGTGTATAAGTAGCTATTATGTTTCTCCATGCTCTCATGATCCAGTAGTATAACTTATGCCTAATCTTCTGTAGTCTCAAACTAATAAATGTGTAGAGGATCATGATGGTATGTATCTCACCTTGCTCATGTGTGTGTATCTCTAGCCCAAGGGAACTCATTTATAGGAACACAAAACTGATGTTATATTATGATGCATATGAAAGAGTATGTTATCAGCTGGGTTTGGAGGTCTTGTGAGTCAAGTTGCAGTAGCTAGTCAGTCTTGAACCTAGTGAAAAATTTTGGGGTTTATTATACACTAGGTGTAGCTGCTGATTGGCTCAACTGTGTTTTATTTTCATTTCTCTTTAATTGTCCTGATTAAGAGATCTCTGAGAACACCCTATTGGGTTTAGTTGAGCCCAAAGTGAAGGAGATATTACCCACTCTCAAGCATTGGCCCCTAGTTGTCCTCCTGTTGATGAGTTGCAGCCCTGTTCTCAAGATGGCTTGTTTCCTTGGCCATGGGTACTGGTCCTGCCTCTAAGAATGTGGAGCTGCAACTTTGGGAACCAACATGATGTATCAATATGTGTACTTTCATTTTATGATATCACAAAAACATATTGAACACGTGTGCACATTTTGTTTTCTTGTTCTCTATCTTATGTAGCATGATGTAAGAGCTTCTTTGTATTAAACTATGTTGACAATTCACTTAGGGAAACCCCCAAATTGGGGTCCAGTTAAAATCTGCTTCAAATCCATGTCGCAGTCCTAGTCTAGATCCCCTATGGATTGTCTAGGCCTTGTAAAATGGGCCCAAATTTAGTTGAGTTCACTCTACAACAAACCCAAGCAAATCTAGGTCCATTTTGTAGGACTCAAGCAAAACCCAGGACAAAGCTGGCTAAAATTTGGTAGTTTTTTATTTTTAATTCCTAGGTTGACTAATCAACCTAAAGACAAGAGCCCTAACCCTCAAAGTGATTCTGTAAACACTTTGAAACACTAAAACAAAATCATTTTACAACATTTTGAATGTAAAAGAAACAAACCAAATACATTTATTGAACTTTAATTCTTGCTTGGCATTACACAAATAGAGCTAAAGATTGATCAATGAAGGTTCCAAAGCAATTGGATTGCTATTCTTACATGTGTGCAAGAGCTCATTGGTTGCCAAGGAGATCGTAGAGGAAGACTTTTGGATTGGAGATAAAAACAAAATTTACAAACTCTCTTATTTTCTTTTCATTCTTGTAAATTTTAAAAATTAAATGAAATGATGAGGATGTATACATTTTTTTTATTTGTTTGGAATATGTTGTTTTTCTCAACTTGTTGACACAAGGATTACAATGGCAGCCAATTCTAACTCCATAAGTCAATCCCAATTCACAATAAACCCAAATTCATCGTTGTGGAAGTATGTTGATATGATACAACAAAATTTTGAGTAGTGGAGGATATGTTTGGGTTTACAGTAAGTGTGATATGAAACATACAAGTGAAATCCCATTTGTATGGCATTTCGAGAATGGGCATCAAAGCTAAGTTGCCAATTCTAGTTCGTATCTTGGTTTGCATTCCTGCATCCGACAAAAAGAATTTTGAGGTTGGGTTCGCTTTGGTTTGTCCATACAAAATATCATATATATATATATATATATTGGAAACCAAGAATATTAGAGACTACACATATTTCCTAGTGTTTTTAATATACAAAAATGTTTATAAGCCTTATACAATATTAATGAAATTAATTGATAATATAGTTATAAAATTATAAATAAAGTTAATATTTATATATTTTAAACATAGTTTGCCACCTAAATATTTGAGTAGTGTAAGTATACAAGATAGTTTAAAAATTAATTTTAATTTTAAGAATTGACATCTCTTTGTATTTTGAAGCTCTTCCCTGTCTGTTGAGATTGGACCCTCAACCCCGAGCCACTTTCAGCACAAAACTTGGTGGGGGTCTCAAGGCAATGCTCGAGTCAAGGGGCAGCACCCCTCATGAGGGTTTGGGGGCAAACCATTTTCATAATTTTTTAAAAGGAAAAAAACAATTCTTATTAAACCAAAAAGAAGCATTTTTGGAGTGTTTAATCCACATTGCCAGTCAAGGGCTCAAAGTTACCAAGTACTCGCCAAAAAACTTGCCAAAAATCATCAAAATCTCATCGAGTATGCTAACTATGCTACAAATTATTTTAAAAAAAAGAAAAGCAAAAGCAAATTTCAATCAAAATAAAGCACCATTTTCATATTAGTAGTACCAAAACCACCCAGGTTTTGTCTTGGTTCACGTAGATTCATCCAAGGCAAACCCACATTCACATTTTTGCACCCCACCAAGACTAGAAATTGCACCAAACCAAAATCCAGAACTAGATCCAATAACATAGCATCAAAGCTTGCACAACCAAGAATGGTGGCACTTGTGCCAACATCTAAACTGGTGGAATCTAGTAGAGAGTAGTAGCAAGAAAAAGAAATAAAGTGCTCGTATAACAAGTTCCTTTGGCAAGAAAAGGATCTTAAGTAATGAGACCTCATCTATCCTTTAAGTTGTGGTGGTCTCATCTATCCTTTAAGTTGTGGTATAGAGCCACTTATTTTTAGCTTCGCATCAAGAAAATCCTGCTTCATATAAGAGAACAAAGGGACCATTGGAAAAGGCATTTCAAAATGATTGTCAAGAGAATGTCAATCAACACATTGCAAGATACATCTATGCAAATGGTTTGCTTTTCAACATTGTTTGTTCACCATATTGGCAAGAAATGGTGTGCAAAATTAACCACATTGCAAAAGGGTACAAAAGCTCAAGTTATGACTATAGCACCTTATTGGCAAAGAACATTAATCTTGTAGATGATTAATTGGATCTCATCAAGGGTTCATGGATGAGTCAAGATAGGGGTATCCATTTCTAATGTATGGAAGGATACCAAAAATCAACCATTGATCAATGTCATTGTAGTGTCCCCTAAAGGGGCGATGTTTTTAAAAGCTATGGATTGTGAATAGCTAATAAACAATGCCCAATTTAGTGTTGACATCTTTATTGGGGCCATTGAATAAGTAGGGCCTAGTAACATTGCCAAAGTCAAAACAAACAATGCAAAAAATTGTAGAGCAGCTTGTTTGTTGGTTGACACATTATTCATACATCTTTTGGAAACCTTGTGCCACCCAATTACTCAACTTACGCTACAAAAGATGGACAACAAAATTGCTTGGCTCAAATAGGTGTATGTCGAAGTTGAAGAGATCCAAATGTTCATCACCAACCACCACACATATTCAAATCATTCTTGAAATTGAAGCTGCTAAAGATAAGTGAAACAATACAATTTTATGTTTCACTTTAGTAAATTAATTTTTAAAACTTAAACTCTTGTTTGCTTTAATTTTTATTTTTTAAAATTTTTGAATAGGTTGCTAAGACCATATCTGCCTTTAACACAATCATCTTAAAAGAATTTGAAGTGTGAGACACTTTGTAGCATGGTCATTAACAAACTTTGTCCATGTTGGCGTTTAAATTCGCACCTCTAGAATGTGGATTTGAAAACGGACAGCTATGCACAGATAAACTGCTCTTCAAATTAGGAGGGGAAGCTCCCTCTTGCTGATGGTGTTGTAAGAAAGTAAACTAAAAAATAAGTTGCCTATCTTTTTGATCAGCTTAGAGCACAAGGTTTATTAAACACAAACGCCGCATGTGAGATTTTCTGATTTAAAGAACTTCAACTACGACTAACTTAAACTAGAGACATTCCTAACTTCTCAAGTAATAGCAGAGCAAGAGAAATCAGAAATAAACAAGGTAGATTTTCTGACAAAGTACTTCAATAACCTCTCTCTCAACAAACACCTACACACTTCACTGTAAGTTGAAATCAAGATCATAAAAGCGGAACATAAATAACGGAAATCTGAGATTTTCGACCAAGGCAAAGGAGGCTCATGATTTTATTACTCAAATCTCTGGAACAAAGCTCACTTCTAACATGCCTTGAACAAGAAATTGCAGCTAAAGAGGCTTGCAAACTTATTCTTAACACAATAGAAACAGCACACTAACTCCTTGTTGGCTAAAGAGGCTCAACAACTTGCTTATCACAACACAATTGAACAATACTTGAGTAACAAATAGAAGGCACAATAGGCTCAGCGTTTTGTTCTCACTAGCACGGTTAAAGAAACTAAATGAGCAAAGGCTCTTATTTATAGAGAAGCAGAGGAGTAGGGAACCCTAAAATCTCCTTGCTTTCACAATCTAGGGCTTGCTCAGCAAGCAAGCTTTATTACTAAATCTAGAAAGAAGATAACATCTAAAACCCTAGAAAGTAGAAAAAGCGGGAAACGCCAACTATTACATCTTATCTTCTTTCTATCCTCAAAGAATGGATAAGGATCATTCCAAGAATAGAAAGAACGCGGGAAAGAAAGCTTTCAGAAGAAAGTTGCTTTAAAGCTCGATCACATCCGCTAGGAAATTAGAAACAGTGTCCCGGTTCGGTGCATCTATGCTGTCAACAGCAAAGCACCGCTTTTCAAGAATATCTTCAGCATCTGCAATAGATCTCAGGAAACCTTCGACCTCATTGGCCGCTTTATCGAACTTTGCTGACATCACTGAAATATGGCCTATCCTTCTGCCAACTAGACTGCAACTGTGAACAACACTCTGGAATTGATCCTACACTTCATCAAGCCCGACGTTCTTAGGAAATGTTTTGTTTTTCTTTCATCCACTTCAATACAATCTTCTTGTTGTATTTTTCCTTGTGCATAGTCCATATCCTTTCACATTCACCCTTTGAGAGAGTAACGCTTTCAGGCCATGGGGGAATGGAAAAACACTTTTCGATCATATCAGGCTTTAGACTACAAATCAATCTGCCATCTGCTAACTAGATCTCCCTTGTAGCTAGGTTGTAATGCTTAATGCAAGCGATTACGAACTCAAGGCTCTGAACTGATATAGGAATTGACGCTGCTGCGAGGAGTCCGCAATGTCCTAGGTTCTTGATCGAAGTGTTGCCTGCTCTCTCCAAGGCATGTAAATCGAACACCAACTTGATATGATGCAAATTTGTCTCAGCTGTTTTGATGTAATTGTGAAAGAGAGCTGATTCAGACTTGAAAACATTGGGAGTGTACTCCATTTCAGAAAACTTGAAGAATGACTATAAACTCGCCTAGGTTTTGACAAGTTTTGAGTGATTTCTATTTTTAGAATGCTGATTTTTGTGCTCCAACGCACAAATTTTTTAGAAATTTTTCTGAGATATGGGTTTTGCTCAGAAATTCGTTGCAAGACAACCCAGATCGTCCGTTTTTGAAAATTTTGAATTTTGCCTAAAAAAGCAGCAAACCCTAATTTCTTCAATTTTTCCTAAAAAAAGCTGGCACCTGGGTTTTGTTCAAAACAAGATTAGAAATGGACCCAGTTGATTAGATTTGCAAAACCCTGACGTTTGATCAAAAAAGCAGCCAACCTTAGGTTTTGAAGTTTTCTTGAAAAAAGTTGTGATATGGGTTTTCTTCAGAAGACTGATTGAAAAGGACCCAGATGGTTGAAATTTGAATGCACTGAGGTTTTCACTGACATGCAAAATAAAAGCACTTGCTGCAACTTGATGAAGTTCTTGAAAATTCTTTAGAAGATTAAGGCAAAAAGACCCAGATGACAGAAAAATGGAAAGCCTTGGCCTTCTGCTTGAAAAATTCGATCTTCTGGAACAAAAAGTTTGAAAAAGCAAGGGTTTATGCTTGCTGGTCTGAAAATTCTGATGTAAAACCAGCAAAGATGGATTCTTGAATCACAAAAATTCTTCAAACTTGCTGCTCCAACTTTCTCCTCTGGAGGCTACCTGCAAAAATAATGAAAAATACATGAAAGAATGATGTTAAATAGACTTTAGGGCTTTGGATTAGGTTTTGCTTTCTTTGCTTTTATTTCCAAAACCCTAAAACTTAGCTTCCTTGAACTTGGACGCCATCTTCCTTTTGCAATTTTGAAACTTTCTGAAAATCTCAAAAAAATTTCTCTAAGGCATGAACATTTGGGCGCCCTTCTTCACCAGGGGCGCCCACTTCCTTCAGTGTTAGTTTATTTTAAACATTTTCAACTTTCCTTCATTTCGACATGCTACTTCACCTCTAATTTCCCGTTGACAGATTGACCCGACAGGCGAGCTGAAGGTTTCACAGCGAAGCTTGACTGATTCTAAGGAAGAAGTTTTGGAGGCATCTCTGGAAAAATCCTTCATTTTGACCTCCGAAAACATAGGTGCCTTTTCCTTCTAGGGGCGCCCATTTCACCCAGAGATAGCCATTTTCGTGATCTTCAAATTTCTTCATTAAATCCTCTTCTATAGACGATCTCATTGAATCTGGAGCTCCGGGCATCGAATCGACTGCCTGTTATGCTCACCGCGAAGCTGACGAAGAATGAGAAGGGGTCTTCAGGGACAATCTTTGCCAAAAAAAGAATTTAAGGCCTCCAAAAGTTTGGGCGCCCATCTTGGCTGGGGGCGTCCACTTTTACCATACTTAGTTTATTTTTTGATTTTTCTGTGTTTGCTTCTGAAACTTCGTTCTCAGCCTTCGTTGGACCCCTTGTTCAGCTCCTCGTGTCTGATGACTGTGGACTCCGATTGACGTGCTGGATGTCTCGTTTGAAAGCTGAATCAATCATGAAGAAACTTCGTTAGACACTCGTCTGCAAATTCATCTATTAGGGCTCTTGAAAACTTGGGCACCCTTCTTGACTAGGGGCGCCCACTTTGTCAACACTTAGTCAAATTTTGATGTTTTTTTAAATCCTTCACTCTGTTTTCCGTGTGAGTCCCTCCTGTTCATCGTCGAATCCCGGATGACTGAATGATCTGATAACCGCACCGCTGAATTTGCTGCGAAGCTGGCAGAGAACTGAACAAATTTGACTAGAGGCGAAAACCCTAATTCTAACATTTGATGTCCTAAAAAGATGGGCGCACTTTCTTCACTGGGGCGCCCAGGTTTAACAGTGTTAGAAAATTTTCATCATTTTTCACTTTCTTTCTCGTTCTTTGCACATGTTCATCATCTTGCCTTCTGCTGAGAGTTTGAATGCTAAAACTGACGCCTGGCAGCCAACCGACCTTCATTGACGACCTAGGAACTCCCGATACACTTCTGAAAAGCAGAATAGACCCAGTAGGGCAAAACTGATCTTTTTAAGATTCTGACTGCACCAGCCTGATATGGACGTGTTTTGAGCCAATCAAAATCAGTTTGAACCTTGTCGGACCAACTTTCTATTTTTAGAAAGTTTTGCCAGTATCCATTTCCAAGAAAACCCAAAAAAACCCAAAAAACGTTACTAATTTTAGAAAATTTCTAAAAATAGCAGTTTTCCTAAATTTTAGGGATGAAAAACTGAGATCTAGGTTTTGTAGGTTAAGCTGTTCTTAGCAGACCCAGATCGTCAGAAATTGAAAATTTAGTGTTTTGACCCCTCATGCAAGACGTGCACACCCAAATTTTGACCTTTTTGACTGATTTAACAAGACTTTTACTCATTTCTTCAAAATGTCTAAGTGTAACAAAAATTTTAATTTTGGGGTACAACAGTCCATATGGAGGCAATCCAATAGTGGGAGAGCAACAAATATTAAGCAAATAATCCCTGATGACACATGGTGTGATTGTGTAGAATTTATTAGTTTCACCAAGCCCATTGTGAGTATGATATGTCATACTAACATGGATAAGCATGTTTGGGAGAGGTATATGATAGCATCAACTCAATGATTGAGAAGATGAGGACCATCATAAATGAGACAAAGAGCAAGATCCTAAAACAACTTTTGTCAAACAAGTGCAAACAATTCTTGTTGAGCAATGAAACAAAATGACCACCCCACTACATCTTCTTGCATTTGGGTTGACTCCAAAATATTACAGCACTAAGATTTTGTAATGATCGACCCAAAAAAAATTAAAAAGTATTTGCACTCTCCCGGACTTATCAGATGAGAATTATATCAAACAATTTTCAGACCACTCATTTTTAATGTATAAAAATTGATACAGTTCAAAAAAAGCTTTACAATAATTTCCACAATAGCTGATAACAAGTATTACAGTCCTACAAATTTTCTATCATATTAACTGTAAATAAAATACATATGCATTTTCTCCTAACCTGTGGCTTCCAGCAATTGATAAACTGTACGGCCCCTTTTTAAAACTCTTGCAGGAATGTATGGACCTTTTAATATCATGCGCAGCTACTCCAAAAACTATACGATGACTCAACTCAGAAAAATTGAAATTAAAATTTTCAGTATGAAACTTTGACCAGCAGCGGCTAATTAAATAAACCCAAACAGCTCTCCCTTACGTACAAACTCCTTTGGATTGTACAGCAGCAGCAACAATGAGTTTTGAAAGTTTTTGAAAGCTTCGACTAATAATTTTTCCACGTCACCTCTCATATTTTAATCCATACGACCCAAATTTTTAATCACCATCAATTGCAATTATGTGCGAGCTGATTCTTTTGGCAGAGAAATATTAAAGTTTATTTCTATTTTTTCTCCTTCCGTACACTCAATAAGTCTTCTCGAATATACACAAAAAAGTATTATTTTAATACTCAGTTACCATCTTTGTAACCTAACTGTATGACTGCTCTATTTCAGCAAATGGTCGGTCCAAAAGTTTTAAACAAACCCGAACGGCTCTCCCTTACGTACAAAATCCTTTGGATTGTACGGCAGTGGCAACAATGAGTTTTGAAAGTTTTTGAAAGCTTCGACTAATAATTTTTCCACGTCACCTCTCATATTTTAATCCATACAGCCCAATTTTTTAATCACCATCAATTTCAATTATGTGTGAACTGATTCTTATGGCAGAGCAATATTAAAGTTCATTTTTATTTTTTCTCCTTCCATACACTCAATAAGTCTTCTCGAATATATACAAAAAAAAAGTATTATTTTAATACTCAGATACCATCGTTGTAACCTAACTGTACGACTGCTCTATTTCAGCAAATGGTACGGTCCAAAAGTTTTAAACACCAGTTGACATGCAAAAACACCACCCAGATAGATTCTAAAATATACAAAATATTTTATCTACAAATGTATCATTTTGAGCAAACCCCAAATTCACCAAGAAACTTCATTAAATTCTCCTCAAATTAGCTCCAGCATAGTCCTTGTATGAAACTGTCTGCCATCACCCAAGAAGGGTCTCTCACCTTCAAAGATGATATTCTTCATGAAGGATTTTGTCTTCACAAAGTTCTATAAACTGCCACAATAACTCCTCTCCAGAAAAAATTCCTACATACCGAAAATCGTGCCCAAAAATACTTTCTTTTCCTATCCGTAACTCCCACACACTTTCTTGAAATTCCTACATTTTCTTTAATTTTTTTAATTCTTATGTCTGCCTTTTTGATCCCCACAATTAAAATAAAAACTTCACTTTTTTTAAAAACACCTTATGTCTCCCTTTTTAATATTACTTCAATAAACGCTAAGTTAAATATTTAATTTAACTTAAAAAGCATTAGCGTTTAATTAAAATAATATCAATTCGACTACACCTAGAGAGTGGACACTACAGATTCTTTATTTGCCAAAAAGGACTGCACCATACAGATATGCAGAAGTTAGCAAAGGATACAAGTTAGCATTTGTTAGACTCTTCCCTAATCCAAATTTGGACAATGTAGGCACAAATAAATGTGTTGATTTTGTACAATCCAAATTTGGACAATGTAGTCATGAATAAATGTGTTGATTTTGTACAATCCAATTGGTCAACAGTCATTCTCTCTGTGACAACTACAAGACGGATGCTCACAATTGGTGGTGCCTCCATGGCCAAACATTCCAACACCAACAACCTCTTGCAATCAAAGTTTTATCACAATTTTTTTCTTTTTATATCTAAAACTCTCTACATTTGAATTTCCTTTTTTATTTTTGAAATGATTTTTTTTAAGTCTGAAGTTTCAATTATAATCTTCTAACTCTAGCTCTCTAAAATTGCCTCAAAAGACCACTAGTTTGTCTTCATCTAAGCGGAATTGTAGTACATACTTCATCAACTCAGTAAAGTGCAACCAAGTGGAATCAAAGAAAGCAAAGGAGTTAGTGTGCTTGAACTCCAACTTGCAGCTTCTTTAGCACAAACGAAGTGACTACAAGGAAGAGGCAAGAAAGCTATGGGATGTAGAGCCATAGCATACTAACTTGAACACCTTCACATCCCAACAATCTTCATTTTTTGAGGAGTCAGATTAGCCAACATACTTTTAGTGCAAGTGTTAGTGGCAATCATTGTGGTTCTTTTAATCTACCTGCATCATCTAATGCCAATAATGATCATCATCTTTATGAAGACCCATGTGACACAGATAGCTGATTTTATTATTTTAATATTGAAGAATGAATATCTATCATGATGTTCAAGTTTGACAAATTTACATTGAAGTAGCATTTTTAATTTTTATGGTTGTTTTGTTTATCATACACATGCTATGTGGTATTCTAGACTTAATTCCTGTTTTTAGGCTGCCTATATGTGTATATTATTTTTATGTGGTTTTTGTACAGAATTACCCAAAAGGAACTGAACCCCCAAAAAAATTGTTGTGCCAGCATATAAAAACCCTAACCGGTAATGTAGATATTAAAGTTACTGAAATTGTGTTGGAGAAGCATCCACAGAGGCTCAAAATTTTAAGAATAAAGGAAAAAGTCAGTCTAAGGCAGAAAAAACAGTAAAATAATAAAAAGATAAAGATTCCTTATGGTAAAACATATCATTTTAAATATTCTGATTTTCTTTCTAATTTTGGGGACAATCACAACTTTTTACAAAATTTGGAGTTTATAAGGAACAAATAGTTAAAACAGATCACTAACTATGTCAGTAGTGATAATACTGGGCAAATATCAGAGACGTTTTGTATAAACAAAGTGATTGATCACAGATTCATTAACTAAAATTTATATATCATCACATAAGCTTAAAATAGGAATGCCTCCATAGTGTATATATAAACTTTTATTATATTTAACACAGTATTGGAGTCATCACTAACAAGCAAGTCTATGAAGCTAGTAAGCGTAGAAGTTATTAACAATGAAGTTAAAAATCTAAAGTTGGATGAACTCATATGCTATGGTGGGGGCAATGTGGGAAGTAGTGTAGCAAAATGAACATGAATTAGACAGAGAAATTCAACCTGCCCTTTCAAAATGACAAAAATATTTTTCTGAATATTATGGAATGTAATCAAATGGAAGGAAAAACCACCAGCTAAAGACAGAAAAGAAGAATACAATGACAAAAGAGAGAACATCCTGCCATTATCAGCATGGAAATTACATATAATATATTGCCCCAAACATTGGATCACTACACCACAAAAAAGGGCAAAGTTGTCAAAGACTTGTGCATCAGCTTCTTAGAAACAAAACAAAGTAAACATACCATACTACTAAAAAATTAAAAGTCAACATGCTAGGCACTGCAACAACCCAACAGAACCCAACAGAACAAGTTACAAGAAAACATGTCAAGGAGCCTATTAACAATCCAATCACTATTCTAGTACACAGCATTAACTGGAAAGCAATGGCATTGAAATTGAGTTTTAATATATCATTAGACAAGGAAATATCTTCAGCTATTTTAAGATCATTCTTGTGCTAGTTTGAGGCCAAAATGCCCACTCTATCAGCTATAAGTTAAAAATGGGTGCAAAAATTTTAAGGTCATTTACCATTAACTTAAACTGTCTAAGGTGTTTTGCTTTGGTCAAATGCTTCCATAGACAAACTCCATATTCTCCAATAAGAATGATGGTATTTCCATAAGATCTCAGAGAATGAAGCTACAAAGATGTTTGAATGCAAGTAACTCTGTTTATTTTCAACTTTCAATTGCAGTTTATTTTTATTGTAGTTTATTCCTTCAAGGTCTGGATATAAAAAGGCCTCTCCAAAATGTTTTATTCCATCCAACCATCGATTGTATCCATATGTTCTAAGTTATATTTTTTCGCAGAATAACCAAAGTTTAATCTGGACCCTCTAATGATTTTATGCTTGTAAACTGCCTTAACATCCAAGCTCAGATATGTGCTTATTGATGCAGGAGCATCTTGGGGCTTGAGCAATCGGCATCACCAAAAACAATTATTTTGCTTCTAATTTTGTTTTGTTTGTTCTAACCTTGGTCTCCTTGGTATAGATGAGTGCTCCACATTAAAATTTGAAATTACAATTACAATCTCTCTCAATTTGGTGTGTCCAACTTGGAGAGAATCTTGTATGACAGACTCTTATCAAAGAGAGTTACATAGTCTCGTTGATTCTTGCTTTGGCTTTCTTGGAAGTTGGTGCCACTTATGGAGGAGGTTTTATGACATGAATTACGCAAATTATTCCTTGATGACTGCTCTTGATTCCCTTGGAGAATGGTGCCACATTAATGAGGAGTTACATTTGCATTATTGATTCTTGAAACTTCTGAGTCTTGGTGCCATGTGTTAGTTTTTATGATCAGATTACATATGCAGAATTTAACTAAAAATCAGACACATAAACACAGAAGATACCCTGGGAAAACCCTCCACATGAGGGAGAAAAACCCAGCAACAAAGATCTCTCTTATATATATAAAAGATGGCAACAAATCTCTTTGCAATGAGGCCACACTCAAGGCCTAAATTCTGCACCAACTCAAGATGCAATCACAAACAATAATCTGCACTTCCTTGTTCTTCAAATCTGCCCTTGAAGAAATTCGCACTATTCTCTTGAAGAATTCGCACTTGTATGAAGGAAAGACTCGAACTTGCTTGATCATCAAATGGAGTGAAATGACCTTCTATATATACATATTGATAGAGAGGTCGCACCTCTTCAAGAGCTAAGTCGGCCACCAAGAGAAAATATAATTACAAATAATAAATTCTAATTACAAGGAAGGTCGGCCCAAATTGAAATTACATTGTTGCCATGTGAAGCGCCCCTTCACATTAATTATCACGAATAAATGAATAGCCGATAGGCTATATGAATTTATGTCTTCACTCGTGGCTGGAAGGATGAGCCCGAAGCTGCAGAATAACCAAAGTTTAATCTGGACCCTCTATTGATTTTACGCTTGTAAACTGCCTTGACATCCAAGCTCAGATATGTGCTTATTGATGCAGGAGCATCTTGGGGCTTGAGCAATCGGCATCACCAAAAACAATTATTTTGCTTCTAATTTTGTTTTGTTTGTTCTAACCTTGGTCTCCTTGGTATAGATGAGTGCTCCACATTAAAATTTGAAATTACAATTACAATCTCTCTCAATTTGGTGTGTCTAACTTGGAGAGAATCTTGTATGACAGACTCTTATCAAAGAGAGTTACATAGTCTCGTTGATTCTTGCTTTGGCTTTCTTGGAAGTTGGTGCCACTTATGGAGGAGGTTTTATGACGTGAATTACGCAAATTATTCCTTGATGACTGCTCTTGATTCCCTTGGAGAATGGTGCCACATTAATGAGGAGTTACATTTGGTATTCTTGATTCTTGAAACTTCTAGTCTTGGTGCCATGCCTGAGAAAGAGCTATAAAAAGAGGAGAGGAGAGCTGAATGAGGTTGGATTACATATTATCTTGCAGGTTTAAGATGGAAGAAGGCATTTGGAGATTTCATTTGCTGGTTGGGAGCTCAAGGGTGAAGTTTTGTAGAAACCGTTGTTCTCACTAAACTCTGAATCTGTCTGTTTTTGCTTGTTTTGAGCGTTTTTGGTTTTTTTGGTGTTTTTGCATGAACAATTGAAAATGCGATTTTGAAAGAAAATGATATATAATCTCTAACAAATACAATAAGGACCAAACTAACATAAAAAGACTCTGAAAACCATAGCTATTGATTGTATTATTTTTCCAGAGCTATTACAATGATAGATCTCTGACATGCAGACAAGATAAGATAAAAATATCAGATCAAAACCTGATTTGCAGCCGCCTAAAGAAACTGATCAAATGGTACGGCTATCATGATAATCCACTTTCTCCCTCTGTTAAATGTTTGCAGATGATGCTAGAAGGATAGGTGCCCCTGCTGATGAAGCCAGAATGCCAAAAATGAAAGCGCCTTGCTCAAGATGAAAAAGTACGGCCTTATACCTGCTGGTACGGCTCTGCAGCAGCAAGGTACGGATCTGATGCAGCAGCAATAAATTTGTACGGCTCTTGAGAAATGAACCCAAACCTCAGGAAAATAGGCGCCTAGGAATAAGAACCCTTCCGGATGAATTTCAAACTCAAAACCCTGAAGGATGAAATCTCTGATGAAGTTCTGTGATAACCTCCGAATGAAGCTACCTCTCTGAAAGCAATAAATCAGCTGGTATTTCACAGCCTCTGAACTGCAGACACTAAAGATGGCACGTTCTCCAATGCACAATGAAAACTGGAACCCTTGGCTCTGTTCTCAAAAGAAGGACTTAGCAAAAATTCGATTTTCAACATAATGAGCTCTCTTTTCAATGAAAACCCTTATATCCCTCAAAAAGTCGACTTTTCACAAAAATGCATCATTTAAATAAAGTCGAACTTTTCCTTTTAATTTTTCTATAGTCTCGAACACACTTTAATTATAAATTATAATTAAAAAGTGGCCCCCTTCAATGTTGGTCGAACCCTTCAAGAAATCACTTAAGTTATAATATTAAATAATATTATAACTTTATAATATAAGCTTCAATAATTAATATTTAATTTGACAATTAAAATATTAATATCTTTCTCAATTTACGTCCGATTAACGAACCGTCTGAAGCTGGAGAATAAGTGATTGATTTTGCACATGACCAAACCATACTTTCTAAAAATAGCAAGTCAGGCAAATGATGTCTGAACAACCCCAAACGAAAGCCAAACTGAACAATCCTGCAACTGGAGCTAAGCCAAGCCTCAACCGGACCCTCTATCCACCCTATCAGCCTACGAGGGTCACATAATAGGCTAATCAATGATCTGAGAGATTTCAATTGGAAGGGGACATTACAAGTTTTGTGTTATTGAGCAAAGCTAGTCTTAGCATAGGGTTTCAAGATTCCATATATATGTCGCCTATGTTCCAGATTTGGTCTTGTGTGACCTTAAGAGGTTGTAAATAAGTTTTGCAAGGGGATATGCTTTACAAATTTCCCCATAAAACATCGATGTAATCTTGTTCCCTTATTGTAATGAAAATCAACATTTCATTCATTGTGGTCTTCACAATTTGCCAATAAAAATCAGTAAGATTAACAGTAATTGATATCCAATTTGTTTATGTGTTAGCGTCTTGAAAGGGTAGTTATGGTCTTCCAGAAATCACTAAACAAGGATATTAAAATTCTCAAAAATCAGTACAGAATTTCAGTGGCGAAGGTCCTATTTTGGTGCCTAGTTTGTTGCACTTTCAGTCTAGACTCTAGGTTTATGTTATTTGTGTGAGTCTTCAAATTCAATTTGTTAAGTGTCTTAGAAAGCTTATCAACCCTCTTGATGTGTGTTGTGAAGTCTTGCTGCAAGGGAAAGGTCGCCATTCACTTGGCTCCCTATCCTTGAACATGCATATCTATAACAAAGCCTTCAAGTCATAAAAGAGACACTGATCCCATATTTCAGGGCCCATTTTCTTATTTCAATTCCATTTCACTATGATCTTTTTCCATAGAAAAAGTTTTACCAAGTCGCTCAATATACTGATGAACCATTACAATTTTAAGGGTGGACACTATGTCCACCATATAGTCTGGCATACCAAATAATACCACATGCCTTTTAACTAAGAAACTATGAAAAATGTCTAAGAATGGGAGAAAAATCTTTTGCTCCAACATAAAACCCAGATAATGGCACATAGATATTGCAAAACTACTAATGATTAAAAGTTTAGAAAGAGAATCAAAATTACCTTTGCAGCTATAGCACGCAGATATTTGGCACGGAAGGGCTCCTGATGTCCGGGCCCAGTATTTTCCTCTGTTTCTTGTAAAAGCAGTGCGTGCAGCCTTAACTGCAACTTCAATATCCTCTTCAGTTGCAGACGGTATTTCACCTGGAAAGGAAAAATAGAATTTACTAAAAAGCAAGAATGAGAAACAAGAAATAAATTTAATTAAAATCAATATATGAGAAACAATTATTACAATACTAGCCATTCTAGTTTACAAAAAATTACAGTGTACATCAGGAACATTGTCCCTCAAACCCACTGGGGGCTGCTGCTACCAGACCACCACTCTAATTTTAAAAAATATAAACAAAAAAATGGTTTGTACTGCACCAGAGATGGAAAACAACATTTTTTCCCAAGTTTTTCCCAATTAAATCCCGAGAAATTGAATTCCATTTATACTTTTGGTTTGTGAGTTAATCCCAATCCAAGTAATGCTACTATGATATAAACAAGTTCAATTTATCTTTAACATTTATGATTTGACAATTGACATCAAATTATTAATTTTCAGCTGTGTTCACAATTATTTCTTTAATTTTGTACATTTTCTGCAAATTGGGGTGATACAGACACACACATCATCATCATCCCCCACCATCCCCAAAATCTAGGAAAAAAATTTCCATTCCCAAAACCCTGTTCCTACATCCCCCTGTCATGGAAACTCGGAGAAACACTGAAAAAATATAAAGAAAAATCCAAATGTAATGTCTTGCAAATTATTCCTGCATTCTAAGAAAAATCACAATGCAGGATGCTTTTCCATGAGAACCAACAATGTCAAGTAGATATGCGGCTGGTATAAGTGCAGAAAAGATGGGTGTGTTGGGGAAAGATATTCAGACTTTGAAAAAATAGAAGCTTAAGTTCATTTGTTAGTGTTACTACCTAAATGTATTGGGAAAGCGGTTAATTATTATTGATAAGGTTGCTCATATTGTAGTATTGAAGATGCAAGCTTCAAATGGAAAAACAAAAGAACAAAGCACTCGAAAAGAAAACAAATGGCAAGCTTAGTTTGATGAAAATCAGATATTTTACTAATCACCTCCATTTTATTTTGGAATGCATTTCATGGAGTATAATCTGAAAAAGAAAATGGAAAACCTTCCATTTTTTAAATCTGAGTTAAGCGTCATTGACAAATGCCAAAAAAAAAGAATTACAAAATGTATTTAACAAAAACTGAACAAACTTATTTCTGTTATTTTGTAGGTTTTCAATTTTTGTCTGACTCTGTGCCAGGCTTGGACTCTTTTTCCTTTTTGTATCTCATTCTTTCCTGGGTAAGGGCCCCTATAGAACCTTCGATTAGCTGACTTCAACAAAACGAAAAAGAAAAAAGAAAAAAACCTCAACAAACATCAGGATAAAGTTATCATTTAATGAAATTTGTGTTTGGAATTCACCTTTATTGCTGATTTGACAAAATGCAAATCTTTTACACAAGAAATCAAGAAACAAACTAACAGAAAATGTCAATGCCTACTAGTGACAAAAATAGGTTAAATGGGATTTGAAAATATATTTACGTAGAAAAGCACTAGAATAAAAAAACTCCTAGGAACTGAAAAGGTAATTAAAACAATAAAACAATGTAAATATAACTACTGGATTAAACCCTAGCAACACAATCCAAGTACAATATAAATAGCAATTCTGTTTTACAAACAATTATAAACATCAGGTTCAAGTTATCATTTTAATGATAACTGCTTTTAGAATTTGTTGATGTTCTTGCAGCGTCGGGCTGCATCTTCCAGACCCACGTATGGAGATAATTCAAATGGAGCCCCAACGGCTATTTGAATTATATACATTCTTTCTCATGGGCCGACTTGAAGCAAGTGAAGAGACACGTCTTTTATTAATTATTTGTGATGAGGCCGACCTCTTATCCTTTGGCGCATCTATGAAGGACGACTTAGTATTTGTAAAGTCGTATCTCTTGTTTGAGGCCGACTTAATGATATTGAAGGGTTGCATCTCTCTCCATTCATTATGTATATATTACCATTCCTTGCTCTCATTTGAACATCATATTCATTGTACACATTCATCATAAGTCGTCATACTCTTAGAGCAAATTCTGTAGAGGAGCAGATTGAAGAATTGTATAAGGCTGAGTCTCATTGCTGTGCATCTATATCAGTTTGTAGTGTCTCTTGTTGGCCTTCATATCGGCCTTTGTAAAGGAGACTCTTGGATTTACATTTCAATATAAAAGTGATATATTGTTGCTCGGTTTTCCTCCCTCAAGAGGAGGGTTTTCCAAGGGTATCTGCTGTGTTATTGTGTCTGATTTTGAATTAATTTCTGTGCACTTAATCTGATCATAAAAATAACATGGTATCAGAGCGGGTTTGAGGAGATCGTGATCCAATTTGTTTATACAGTGATATCCTATTCTCTTCTTTATAATTCTTGTCTATCTCCATTCTTGTCAAGATGGTGAACGGGTTGAAGATTGAGGACAGACTCGAAGGAGCATCAAACTTCACCTCATGGAGATTTTAGGATCATGTTTACATTGCATGAAAATGACTTGGGTGAGTTTGTGGAGTCCAGTGTTCCTGAACCTGAGGAGGAAGAAGAGAAGTTGTAGTGGGTGAAGAAAGATATCAAGGCAATGAAAATATTGTTTGATTCCATCAAGGATCATATCGTTCCTATTGTCTCTAAATTGAAGACGGCAAGAGACATGTTTAAGACTTTGGAAGAAATGTACGAAATCAACAATACCAGCTGGGCACTTGCACTGAAGCAACAACTACACCATGTGAAGATGGCGAAGGGAGAATCTGTGATTGCATATTTCATGAGGATTTCAAATTTGAGAGATCAGCTCTCAACAATTGGGCATATGATTGATGACAAAGACCTGACTATGCTTGCTCTCAATGGTCTTCCCTTATCTTGGGAATCCTACATTCAGGGAATCAGTGCAAGATCAAAATTGCCTAAGTTTGATCAGTTAAGATTCAAGAAGAATCAAAGTTGGTGGCAAGAGGCGTTAGCCAAAGTTCAAAGAATGAAGACATTCATGTTCTCGCCTCCCATGCTTCAAAGAAGAAAGGAAAAGATGGAAGGAAAGGATTCTTCAAGAGGAATCGAGCTAAGGGAAATGATGATGCACCTGCCTCCAAGAAGAAGAGGGACATGTCCAAGATTCAATGCTTTAGGTGTGATAAGTTTGGCCACTTTGCTAAGCATTGTCCAACTAGACCTAAGCAACAAGCCACTGTTGCAGATGTTGATGATGCCTCTCCACAAAAGGATTCATGTGAATACTTGTTCTATTCAGCTCTATCAAGCAATGTACCTACAGATACCAACACTTTGCTGATTGACAGTGGTGCTTTTTGGGACATCACGAGATTTAAGGAGCACTTATCAAGTTTGGTGGAGAAAGAGTTTTCCGAACAAGTTATTATTGGAGATGATGCTGGCTATTCCGTAAAAGGAATTGGGACCTCTACACTTCATTTGGATTCCGGCATTACACTTCAGTTGAGAGATGTTCTGTATGTCCCAGGAATCAAGCACAATATTATTTCTATTTCAGCTCTAGAAGATGAAGGATATCAAGTTGCCTTCTCCAAATGCGAAGTTCTTGTGTGGATGGGGAATTCTAGTTTCAAGGAAGCTCAAGTAATTGGTGTTAGACATGAAAGCCTCTATAGGCTTTGTACGTGTCCTCTAAAAGCATTAGTTCATGATTCTTCAAGCCTATGTGATTTGTGGCATCGAAGATTGGCGCACCTCGACTTCCAAGCCTTACCTATCATGGAGAAGATGGTCACAGGACTTCCCAAGTTCAATCAGGAGCATGAAGGAACTTGCAAGGGATGTGCTATGGGTAAGAATTCAAAAGCCCCTTTCCACAGTAGAGAAAATAGATCTAAGTGTATTTTAGACCTTATTCATTCTAATTTATGTGGACCTATGTATGTTCCTTCTTCGAGTGGTTTCTTGTATTATGTTCTTTTCATTGATGATCACTCTAGAAAGACTTGGATTTATTTTTTGAAAACTTAAGAGTCTGATGAAGTGTTAGAAAGGTTCAAAGAATTCAAAGCTCTTGTAGAGAATCTTTCCGGTAAAAGAATCAAGATCCTCATATCTGATAATGGAGGAGAATACACCTCTAGTAGCTTTCGAAATTTTTGTGTTGATGTTGGGATTAAGAGGGAGTTTTGTGTTCCCTATAATCCTCAACAGAATGGTGTTGCAGAGAGAAAGAACAGGACGATCGTGGAAGCAACAAAAGCCATGATTCATGACCAAGATCTACAAACCTTCTTATGGGCAGAAGCTTCTAGGACTGTTGTATATATTCGTAATAGAAGTCCTCACAAGGTTTTGGAAAATATGACTCCGGAAGAAGCCTTTACTGGGAAGAAGCCTGAGGTTAGTCATTTGAGGATCTTTGGATGTTCTGTCTATGTTCATATTCCAAAAGAGAAGAGAACTAAGTTGGAGCCTTCTGGCAAGAAGGGAATATTCGTGGGCTACAGTGAGACATCAAAAGCCTACAGGATATATGTTCCAGGTCAGAAGTTGATTGAAATCAGTAGAGATGTCACATTCGAAGATGTTGCATTTAGAAGATCCAAGGGAACTCATGTGGAGATTGACTATGATGAGCCTCCTCTGAATATGGAAGTTGACCATACTCCTGAGATTCAAAGGGAGACTTCGGAACCAAAGGAAGATGTTGATCCAGTTGAGCCCTTGGAACCTACTGATGGGCCTACCAATATTGTGATTAGAAGGAAGAGACCTCTTTGGGCTAGACAAACTATGCAAGAGGCTGAGAGGTTCGCAGCTCCGAGAGGTACATTCAGAGAAAGTAAAAGGCCACATAAGTTCTCCAGTTATGTTGCCTTGATGAGTCAGATTATTGAATTTGAGCCTTCTAGTGTGGAGGAAGCTTCCAGTCAACAGGTTTGGAAAGATGCTATGACAGAGGAGTACCAATCAATTCTCAAGAATGATGTTTGCAACATTGTTCCTAGACCCGAAGGAAAATCTATGGCATCTTCAAAATGGCTCTTCAAGATTGAGCATGCAGCTGATGGGAGCATAGAGAAGCACAAGGCAAGATTTGTGGCTTGTGGTTTTTCACAGAAAGAGGGAGTTGATTATGAAGAAACATTTGCTCCTGCTGCTCGCTACACTTTTGTCAGGGCCATCATTGCCATTGCTACATCTAGAGGATGGAAGATTCATCAAATGGATGTAAAGACAGCTTTTCTAAATGGTGTGATAGAGGAAGAAGTTTACATCGAGCAACCTGATGGAATTGAGGTTCATGGGAAGGAGTCTCATGTTTGCAAGCTGAAGAAGGCCTTGTATGGTCTTAAGCAGGCTCCTCGTGCATGCTACGAAAGGATTGATCGTCACCTGTCAAGTTTGGGCTTCTTGAAAAATGATGCTGACTCTAATCTATACTTTAAGGTAATTGATGGTGAAGCATTGATTTTGGTTTTATATGTTGATGATTTGATACTTACTGGAGAAGAGCACTTGATCATCAAATGTAAGAAAGAGTTGGCCTTCGAGTCTGAGATGAAAGATCTTGGACTTATGCATTACTTCCTTGGCTTTGAAGTCTGGCAGAAACTAGATGAGATGATTCTAAGTCAAGGGAAATACACCATCGATGTACTCAAGAGGTTTGGTATGATGGATTGCAAATCCATGTCTACACCTATGGAGACCAACCTACATAAATTGAAGGAGGCTGCAGCCAGTTCAGACTTGGTGGATCCTACATTGTAGAGACAGTTGATTGGGTCCTTGATGTATCTAGTTAACACTAGACCAGATACCTGTTATATTGTGAGTGCTCTTAGTCAGTTCATGTGTGAAATGAGACAGATACATCTTGTTGCAGCTAAACATATCCTAAGATACTTGCGTGGCACAGTTGGATATGGGTTGAGATATTCTTCAAATGCTGACTTGGAGTTGCATGGTTATACTGATTTTGATTGGGCAGTATGTGTTACAGATTAGAAGAGTACCTCTGTTTGTTGCTTCAATTTGGGTTTTGCTATGATATCCTGGTGCAGCAAGAAGCAGTCTTCTGTGGCATTGAGTACAACAGAGGCAGAGTATATTGCAGCTTGTATGGCAGCTCAGGAAGCAGTATGGCTTCGTAAGCTCCTTGCAGGATTGTTTGGACAATCAATGGAGCCTACTATCATTCATTGTGATAATCAGAGTTGCGTAAAGCTTTCTATCAATCCTATGTTTCATGATAGAACCGAGCATGTTGAGATTAAATACCACTATATCAGAGATATGGTATTGAGAAAGGCTATACAGTTGAAGTATATTAGCACTGATGAGCAAACGGCAGATATTCTCACCAAGCCTCGCTCCAGAATAAAGTTTGTGTACTTTTGAGATAAGCTTGGTATGGTGGAGAATCCAGCCTTAACTGAGAAAGAGACTCAGTATCAATGATAGCCTATAATAAGTTCTTCTCTGTGGAGAGAAGTTCGAGGTGAAATCCCTTGTTTAATGAGTTCTTCTCCATGAGAGAAGTTCGAGGTGAAATCCCTTGTTAATGCATTTCTCTTTGAGATTTGAGGTGAAAGCCCTTGTTTCCACCCTCAGAGAGAGTCATGGTGGATGTCATGTGTGTGACTCCATGACACATCTTGTACTTGTGAAAGTCATGTTGAGGTGACAACATCACACAAGTGATGAACACTTGTACACACCATAGTATGGTTGTAGCCATTATGGTTGATATCATGTTGAGGTGATATCTAATATCACAATGAGGTGATATTCTTCTTTTCACATCTGGTTGTAGCCAATGTGGTAGACATCACGTTGAGGTGATATGTCTTGTGCAGCTAGAAGTATCATCCCTAGCTGAGAGGGAGTGTTGATGTTCTTGTAGCGTCGGGCTGCATCTTCCAGACCCACGTATGGAGATAATTCAAATGGAGCCCCAACAGCTATTTGAATTATATACATTCTTTTCTCATGGGCCGACTTGAAGCAAGTGAAGAGACACGTCTTTTATTAATTATTTGTGATAAGGCCGACCTCTTATCCGTTGGCGCGATTATCTATGAAGGATGACTTATTATTTGTAAAGTTGTATCTCTTGTTTGAGGCCGACTTAATGATATTGAAGGGTTGCGTCTCTCTCCATTCATTATGTATATATTACCATTCCTTGCTCTCATTCAAACATTATATTCATTGTACACATTCATCATAAGTCGTCATACTCTTAGAGTGAATTCTGTAGAGGAGCAGATTGAAGAATTGTATAAGGCTGAGTCTCATTGCTGTGCATCTATATCAGTTTGTAGTGTCTCTTGTTGGCCTTCATATCGGCCTTTGTAAAGGAGACTCTTGGATTTACATTTCAATATAAAACTGATATATTATTGTTGGGTTTTTCTCCCTCAAGAGGAGGGTTTTCCCAGGGTATCTGCTGTGTTATTGTGTCTGATTTTGAATTAATTTCTGTGCACTTAATCTGATCATAAAAATAACAGAATTCACCCTTATTTTGCAGATTTGACAAAATGCACATCTTTTACACAAGAAAACAAGACACAAGCAAAGAAAATATGTCAATGTCTACTAGTGACTAAAATAGCCTAGGTCAATGGGATTTGAAAATATATTTACATAAAAAAGTACTGGGATAAAAGACACCTAGGAGCTGAAAAGGTAATTAAAATACTGAAACAAGGTAAACATAAGTACTGGGGTGAACCCTAGCTATGCAATCCAAGTACAATATAAATACCATTCAATTTTGCAAAAAATTATAAAGAAAAATCCAAATCTCATGTCTTCAAAATTACTCACATTCTTAAAAAACTCATAATGCAACATGTTCTTCCATGGGAACCAACACTGCCAAGCAGATTTGGCTGGTAGTATTACAGTAAAGGTAGGATGTATTGGCGTAGGATCTTCAATATTTGGAAATGGGAGTTGAACTCCATATGTTAGCCTTCTAGCTCATGTTGTAAAAGGAGCTCTAATGAGGTCCCTATGTTGTACTCCATGTATATGTATTATACGGATTTGAAGATGCAGGCTTCAAAAGGAAAAACAATAGAACAATGCTCTAAGGACGAAACCAAGCAACATGCTTTCCATGAGGAGAATATTTTAATAAGCATATCTACTTTCAAGAAACTGTCAATTCATACTCTAGAATGGATTTCATGGAATATGATCTAAAAAAGAAAATGGAGAAACCTTCCTTTCTTCAAATCTGAGTTAGCTTTGTTGAGGGATGTCCATACAAGAAATTAGCATAAAGTGTATATCAAATCCTTTATCATGTTCAAGTTATTATTTTACAAAATTTGCCTTCAGAATTCATCCCAGTATCTGATTTGACGAAATGAACATCTTTTATATGAAGACAACAAACAAAATTAAAATATCAATGTCTACAAGTGACCAAAGTAGATTAATGGGATTTGAAAATACATTTACATAGAAAACAACCACAATAAACAGACCCTTAGAGCTAAAAAAGCAAATTAAAGTCTAAACACTAAAACAAGATAAAAAAACATAAGTTCTTGGGTAAACCCTAGCAACACAATCCAAGTACAATACAAAATGTCATGTGGTGGACGAATCAATCAAGGGAGGCAAGGAATGATAAAGACCTAAGCTGGATGCTGAGCCTAGAAACCAGCAATCTCATATATCTGTAGATATCATGTGAGCAACATATTTTTTTAAAACAAAAAATTAATAACAGCAGACCATATTATGTTAGATAAGAGAATGAGCATATCCAGCATCCATTGTGCAATAGTAAAGTCTCGACAGATAATTAGGGATCCCATTCAAACAGCACCTGACATCTCATTCAAGGGTTGATAGATAAAAGGAAAGAGAATAGCAGCATTCAAGATCCTAGTTTAGTTAATTCAAGTATTCCTATATATAGAAAAGGCAAATGGTGTCCCCCATTCTTTTGGAATTAAATAAAATTAAATTTTGATGGTGCTGTTGGCACATGGAGGGTATGTCCTTGGGGAATTAAAAAGGTGGGGTTAAAGCATCTTGGAGTTAAGTCAAACAAGGAAGCGGAATGGGAGGCTCTTGAGTCTAGGTTAAAGGCAGCTTTAGCAAATGGATACATGCAGGCTAAAGTGGAAGGGAACTCCAAAATTGTGATCCAAGGGGTCAATAAAAATATTGTCCTAGCTGGAAGACGAGAACACATCTTGATGAAGTGCTATCCCTCTAATCTAAATTCACTTTTATCTCATTTGCCCATATATATAGAAAGCAAAATATGGCGGCAGACTTCCTAGCAAACTATGGGGTCTCTCTATAGTTCTATGCCTCTTTTGAAAGCAATGACATTCATGATTGGGTGGAGTTATATGATGGATTGTCCTCCATAGTATTCTTATTATATGGAGGCATATGTGGTATTGATATCTCTTCAATCTTTTGAACATGTATGTTTTAATGATGCCCTAGCTTAGCGTTATTTGGTTGTGATAGGACAGTTGGCAGTCCTTTGCTGTTAGATGGAGGTGGCAGTTGGAAATTATGATGCTTAGGCTTGGCCAATTGCTCTATGTGTTGGCTGTTGTGTACCTTTCTCAAAATTGCATCACAGAACCATGGCGAGTCTTTGTCAAGGTAGGGACTAAAGCATCAAGGGAGTGTCTTTAATTATTGGCTAAATAAAATATTCAATTGTAACTCAATGGGGATGCTAAAGGTAGTTAAAACAATTTCTTGGGGTAGATGGCTTGCATAACACAGGAAAGATAAGGACTAGGGAATCCATCGAGAATGATTTTCTGCTCAAGTTGAAGGGAATTGCGTGTGATGTCAAGGTCAAGGAGAGCTTGGTGGATATGTTTCTTCCAGTTAATGATGAGTTGGAGGAGTCCATGGAGGATTTTACTCCTAAGGTTGTGGGTTGGAAGCGTAGAAAAAAGTTGTTTGTTGGCGCGGATGACACTGATATTCAGCATATGAACTCAAGAGTTTTGGCCTTTTTGGAGCATGTTTAAGAGATGGATGCATACTGCAAGAACATCAATTCTGCGTTAAGGCATCTGATAGTGTCCCATCACAAAGGCACTTTGGAGGTTGTCAGTGGATACAGTCTCAGTGTTATAGGATGGCAAAATCACTAGGGCCCTATCTATAGTGGGCGAAGATTCAAAAAGGTATCAAGTTAATAGGGTTAGAGAATACAACAGGTTCTCAAATACTACCAGTGGAGCGAGTGAATGTCTCCGGTTCAGAGGTTTCTTCTAGGGCTTACAAACAATGGACAACATTGCCAAGGGATGTTGGTATGGAGCACTGGGGTGTGAGAGAGTCATAGCTTATGTCTTCATCTCCTACAGGTGGTGGTTGTTGGTGGTTCTTCTGCACAATAGGATTGTCAGGTTCTATAATGTTGATAATTTATGTTAATCTCTGTTTTGTTTTTTCTGTGTGGGATTTTCTCTATATCTTTGCTCTTAGTTCTAGGTAAGGGATTTTTTGCTGTAGCATGGTATATGTATATCAGATAGTGTCATGAATTATAGTTTGTTGTTATCTTGTGCTTTTCTTTCGATGTGCCTACAAAGGCTGATGTAGCAGATTGGTTATGTAATGTTGTCTTCTCTGCATATTAGCAAGGATGGGACCCCTATAGAACCCCTATAATCTTAAAACTAAAAAATATAGCTCTATCCTGCTGTTGAATAACATACAATGTCCAACCACTTCAACATATATAACGAATCTAACATACAGCCTGCAGTTAAAGCTTTGGGCAGTCATTGAGATCTAGATGTTATAGATGTAGATTTATTGACATAGGGATAATGAAATTATATGCATACAATGTTTCTTTTGTTGGTCACTGATGAAATCTCAATAAATGCTGCAAATTGAACAACCAAATGCAGCTTTTTTCTTACTATATTCCTGACAACATAATCATCCCCTAATATTGCAGAGCAGCAACTAATGTTGTTAGTGAATACCCCAAAATGCCATATATAAGATTTATAATAGCCTAGTAGTATATACCAATATAATTTCATGTTTAATATGTATGAAGAAGTGCTCCTCTCAATATTCTAAATCCGGATGATACCTCTTATTAGAAACCTCTTTCACTCTTTTGAAATATCATTTACCATACAAGGATGTGATATAAGTAATACATGCTCCCAAACCCTCTACCCCTCTAATGAGGATTATATTTTTCTTTCCTTTATTCTAAGTTACCAATTCGCCACTCCCAGCCTCTGGATACGATACAATTCGTACCAGATTCGAAATTCGGATTCGGTACAATTCAAATTTGGACAGGGTACGAAAATTGGACTATGGACTCGCCTTGGATTCAAAACACCACTGTGGATTCGTCCAGGATACACCCAGCCGAATCCATGACGAATCTGACACGAATGTAGACGTCAAAACGCCCAGGCCGCAGAAAAAGTGCCTTTTTTTGCATTTTTTAATTATTTTTTTGACTAAATGTTGACTTTTAAACAATTAAATGTTCATTCCAACCCTAATCTTTGCCTCCAAACGCACTAAATAGGTAAAAACACTCTCATTTAACAATTTGTGAATGAAAAACAAGTTTTTTTGCCTCCATTGCTGAACTTTCTCTCTTGCTTGCACAAGCTTGAATAGACTTGAAGGCTGATCGTTGGTTGTTCAAAGTTGATTGTTGTGCTATTCCTAAGCACTTGCAAGTGTCCGTTCGTTGCCAAGAAGATCGTAGAGCAAGATTTGTTCAAAAGAGGTAAGTTTCTTTGAAAAAAAAAAATTATTTTCTTACATTTTTTTCAACAAATGAACTATTTTATTTTGTTTTTATTGTTTTGTTGATTGTTCTCATTCTTTTAAGTTTTTTAGTTTCAAATTTCAATACCAAAATTATTTCAATCTGTTGTGCCTTAGGTATTACAATGGCATCCACTTCTAACACCTCAACCCAATCCCGTTTCAAAATAAACGCAACCTCTCCCCTTTGGAAATATGTAGAAATGGTTCAACAATGACCAGGTGGTGGAGTATATGTTTGGATTTGTAGTCATTGCAAAGTTCGATATACAAGCTCATACAGTCGAGTGAAAGCCCACTTGTGTAAGATCGCTGATAATGGCATCAAACCTTGTCCAGGGCCTCCAAAAGGTGATGGCAAAGGCCTTCTAGATGATGTAGTGTTGAAATATATTGCTGAGCAAGAAAAAGCAGAGCAAAAAGCTGGTAGTCTTAAAACAAGCCATCCTTTGAAGAAAGGATCTCAATCCATGAAACCCCCTACACCACCTACTTATCTTCCACCTACAGAAAGTCATCCATTTATGAACATCCCTCAAGAGAAAACCATGCCCTCTTCAAATAAAAGATCTAAGGGACCGTTGGAAGCTTCATTTCAGAATGAGGCAAGAGAGATTGCTGATCAAGACATAGCAAGATGTGTCTATGCCAATGGATTGGCATTCAACGTTGTTCGTTCACCATATTGGCAAAAAATGGTGAAATCTATTAATGAGGCTCCAAAGGGGTATAAGGGCCCAGGTTTTGAGAAGGTGTGTTGCACCTTATTGGAGAAAGAGGTGAAACATGTAGCAGACTCTTTGAATCCCATAAGGGATTCGTGGATCGAAACAGGGGTGACCATCGTTTCTGATGGATGGAAAGATGCAAAAAATCGCCCATTGATCAATGTTATTGCCGTGTCCCCTAAAGGGGCAATGTTTTTGAGAGCAGTGGATTGTGAAGGGGTGAAAGATGGTCCATTTATTCCTAACATCCTTTGCCAAGCTATTGAAGAAGTGAGCCATCAAAATGTTGTGCAAGTTGTAACCAACAATGCCAAAAATTGTAGGGCTGTTGGATTATTGGTTGAGAAGTATCCACACATTTTTTGGACACCTTGTGTTGTCCACTCCCTCAATCTAATGCTACAAAAAATTGGATCCAAAATTGAGTGGCTCAAACAGGTGTATGCTAAGGGCGAAGACATCCAAATGTTTGTCACCAACCACCATATGACACAAGGAATATTTAGACAATTCTCAAAATTGGAGTTGTTGAAGGTAAGTTAATTCTCAATATTTTTAAATTTTTAATTTTCTTTTAATTTTAAATTTTGATTTTGTAAATTTAAATTATATTTTTATTTTTATTTTATTTTCAAACAGGTTGCCGAGACCCGTTTTGCCTCCAACACAATTGTGTTGAGACGACTTATAAAGGTTCGTGAGGCACTCTGTGCCATGGTAATCAGCCCTAATTGGGCCATATGGAGGCAATCTAGCAATGAAAGGGCAAATAGGGTCAAGCAAAGGATCCTAGATGATAGTTGGTGGGATCATGTTGAGTACCTGGTCAGTTTCACTGAGCCTATATTGAGCATGATCCATTACACAGACATGGATAGACCTTGTTTGGGCGAAGTATATGATGGTATCGACTCAATGATTGAGAAGATGAAAACCATCATCAATGCAAAAGAGGAAGATCCTGAAGAAAAGTTCTTCAAAGAGCTACAAGAAATCATGGTTGATAGATGGAACAAAATGACCACTCCATTGCATCTTCTCGCTTTTACATTGAGTCCCAAATATTATAGTCCTGAGATACTTTCTACTTCATCAAGAGTTGCTCCATATAGGGATGTTGAAGTGGCTCAAGGGTACAAGGCAGCACTTCGTAGACTCTTTAGTGATTGTGACCAACGTGATTGAGTGAGGGCTGAGTTCATGGCTTTTGCATGCTCCGATAGTGTTGATCAGAATCTTGATGCTCTTCGAGACAAGTACAGGGTGGATGCTCATAGTTGGTGGTACTTCCATGGTGCTTCCATGGGCAAGAATACATGCACCTCCAACCTATTGCAATAAAAAAATTATCCCAAGTAAGTTTTATATTTTGTAATTTTAATTTTAATTTATGATTTTATATTAATTAATAATTGTGTTTAGTTAAATTTTGTAACTCTTTTGGTCTTAATAGGCTGCTAGTTCATCTTCTTTTGAGAGGAATTGGAGCACATACTCCTTCATCCACTCAATAAAACGCAATAGGCTACATTCAAAAAAGGCAGAGGACTTGGTGTATGTGCATTCGAACTTGCGCCTCCTTACACACAAGCAAAGTTCCTACAAAGAAGGAGACACAAGGAGGTGGGGTATTGAGCCAGAGCAGCTTGACTTGGATGCTTCCACAAGTCACTTAGCTGCACTTGATATTGATGATGAGTATGAGCCTGAAGCAGCTACTGAGCATGAGAGTGGTAATGTCAGTGCTAGTGGCAGTGCTTGTGCGAGTGCCACTGATGCTATTTGTGGTTCTACACAAAATCTAGCATCTAATGATGCTGATGATGCTCCTTTTTTGATGACCCATATGATTCAAATTGATCAATGATCAATAATGGCTGATTGTAAACACTTGACATTTTTATGTTTGAACTTTAAGTTATAATTTTATATCATAACATTCGAGTATCACTAATATTTTAATATTTGACTATGAAAAGTGGTGATGTATTTTTGCTATGTTATTAGACTATTAATATGGTGGTGTATTCTGAACTTAATTACTGCTACAAATATGTATATATTTCTGATTTTTATATGTTTTTTGTATTGTCATACCCAAACGTACCCAACCCCAAAAAAAATTTTGACCGAATCCCATACCGGATTCACGTACCCGTACCCGAATCCAAAAACGAATCGGTAACTTAGGTTATAACTCAAGCACTTAAAAAATGGAGCATTATTTACTTCTTGAAGAATTTGTTGCATACATTGGTCATCAAGAAATTGAAGTTTATAAATAAACAACCATGCAAAGTTGAATGAGAGGCACGCTAAGTACGTAAAATTTTAGAAAATTTATTCATTCATAGATCTAGAAGGTTTGATAAGGTAGCAAATGCTTTGAGTAGGAGAGTGGCAATGTTGACTACTATGTCAATATAGATAGTTGGATTAGAAAGCATGAAAGCATTGTATGCAAACTATCAAGATTCTGTAGAAGTTTTGAAGGCTTCCAAGGAACTTTAAGTTGGTGATAGAAGTTTGAATGTGAGTATTTCATCCAAGAAGAGTACCTAATCAAGGTACAACAATTGTACATTCCCAAAGGATCAATGAGGGAGAATTTGATCAAGCAATTACATAAAGTTGGATTGGGTGATCACTTTGGAAATGATAAAACTTAAGCATTGGTAGAAGAAAGAGCCTGGAATGTATAGTGTCTTGAAGATGTTAAAAGATATGTGAAGAGGTGCAAAACATGTCAGTCAGCAAAAGGGAAAGTCAAAATATAGGAGCATATAAGCCATTACCAGCACCAAATGGACATTGGAAAGAATTAACCATGGATTTTGTTCTAGAATTACCAAGGACATAGAGTTATAACTATTTAATATTTATGTGGTAGTTGATAGATTTCCAAAGATGGCATATATTATTCTTTTTAAAGAGACCAGTGATGCTACCAAGATACCAAATTTGTTCTTCAAAGAAGTAGTGAGATTGCATGGTTTTTTTGGGAACATAACATCAGCCAAAGATACTAAAGTCTTGAGTCTTTTTTGAAGAACACCATTGGGCACAAAACTGCAATGCAGTTCTACATAACATGGCAAATAGATGCACAAAAAAAAGTAGTAAATAGAAGTTTGGGAAAAACGCTCAAGTGTTCAGCAGGAAAAAAGGTAGGTAATCGGGTTTGGTATTGGCTAAGACGGAGTTTTCCTTCAACAATTTAGTATATAGGTATGTAAGAAAGACATCATAATTGATTGTGTATGGGGGATCGCAAAGCGAAGGCATGACTGGTTATTTTAGTATGGCCATGTGGAAGAAGAGTGTAGATGTAGGTATCTTGGCAGATTACATGCATGGATTGTATGAAATAGCAGTTGCCATAGAGAAGTGAGAATCATAAGAGGGTAGATGAAAGAAAAGGAGAACAGCCATTTGCTAATGGAAAATCAGTCTTAGACTCATAGTGCGTTTGAGGAATATTAGCATTTTAATTTGTCTCTTTTGAGACAACACAAAACAGAACAATGCATGAGGAAAGTCCTGTCTTCAAATTAGCAGGAGAAGCTCCCTGAGATCTAAAACTACTCCTAAAACCTAGTTGTGAACAAGTTTACAATTATCATTTGGCATTTGCATGAAATGAAATGAGTGAAAAGTAAATCTAACCAATCCTTTTGATCTCAGAGGTTGAGCACAAGACCTAAAGGTACTTATCTAACAAAACAAAAAATTGTATTTAAACTTTGAAATAGAACAATATGAATTAACACAGAAATGCTTACTACTAGCAAAATAGAGACCAATAGATCCACATCAACAAGGGATGATTTAACAAAAAAACTAATTTACTAAACAGAAACATAGTGCAAGATTCAAGATAAGCAAATAACTCAGAAGGATGGGGATGATTTAAAAAAAGAAACTAATTTAATGAACATAACCATATGTGAGATTCCATATAAGCAGATCATTCACAAGTATGCGCAGTCACTTGCCAAGATAAAAGACAAGTGTTTATTAAAAAATTTAACATCTACCTTAACTATATATCCATCAATTATCAAAATTTTGCATAAGAACAGCAACATAATAACTCAACTTCAATGCTTGAATGACAACCTCTACAGTATATGTCTGACTTCAGCTCTCGTTGAGAGTTTACGCACCCAAGACACTTATTTATAGATTATAATAATCTGCTTTTATGGATTTATCATTTAAGAAAATTAAATATCCCAAAAGTAATTGTTTTTAAGTGATCCTATCCTTAACTGCAGAAAAAGCTAAAAGAAAACAACTAATAAAATACTAATGGCCTAAAATAGGCTCAGAACCATCACTCAAAAACAGAATTCCTAAAGTTGACAATTGCAAGATGTGGTCAGTGCTAAAAATAACATGTAGCACATGAATGAACTTGAAGCAATTGAATCAATTTTCCACGCTAAAAAACTATCTGGTTCCTCTAGATCTTTTGAAACATGGTGAAACTTTTGATGAACAACAAAATTTGATGCACTCCTTTGGCAAATAATGAAACCCTAGCCACCATGAATGAAAAGATACTCCTTCATGATAATATGCCAATCCTCTAAATTTAAAAGCTTCAACCTTGGAAGCTTGGAAAAAAATTTCTTTGATTTAGGGATGCCAACCTTAAATATAGTTCACTTATCAAAATCCTACATAACAACACAATAACTCAACTTCAAGACTTGAAAGACAATCTTTGCAACATGAGTCTAACTTTAACTCTCGTTGAGAGTTTAAGTGCCCAAGGCACTTATTTATAGGCTACAATAATCTACTTTTAGGGATTTTTGAACATTAATTAAATATCCCAAAAGGAATTGTTTTAAAGCAACCCTATCCTTAGCTGCAAAAAAAAGTGAAAAGAAAACAATATAAAGCAAACTAATTCTAAAAAACTAATAAAATCCTAAAGGCCTAAATAGGCTCATACCATCGCCTGAAAATTGAACTCCTAAAGTTAATAGCTGCCTAATGCAATTGGTGCTAAAGTTAGCATGTTGCATGTAAATGACCTTGAAGCAGCTTGAAGCAATCTTTTACATTGAAACACTATCTGATTTCTCTAAATCTTCTGCAACATGAGAACCCTTTTGAAGAACACCAAAACTTGAAGACCCCCTTTGGCACATAATGAAACCCTTGCCACCATGAACCAAATGAGATTCCAACATGATGATATGCCAATTACCTAAATTTGGACCTTCAACCATGGAAGCTTGGAAAACAATTCCTTAATTATGTGACACCATATGTAATGTCCCCATTTTTGGGTTCTCTTGCATTGCAATTGGCTCTAACCTTCTCGGTGTGTGTTAGTCTTATCAAAGGGGTTATTTGATGTTACCAGTGAGCTCAAATGATCTAGAAAACTCAGATGACACTTTCCGAAGTTATTTTCGCTTTTGGTGTGTTCTCCAAGATTCTTGGAGAGAGCATTTTTTTATAGTAAGTCACCCAATCAAGTCCGATTCCCATTATTCATCATCGGTATCACTCCAGTGCAGTTAGTTTTCGATTCCGATGCTTTTCGACAATTTCTACAAATCAGATGTATTAATGAGCTATAATTTAATTATTTTTACTAAGGTTGCTAATTTTATTAAAATATTTTAATGGGCACCATAGAATTGGAAGTTTTAAATGTTGGACGCCGATAAAGTAATTTTTGGTGCTGGAAATGATTAAATAATAATATAAATCAGTTTTTGAAGTAATAAGGCATATTTAATTTATAAAGTGATTTTATATTATATTTTCCGAAAAGCTTCCGAAAATGTTATAGGAGTTTTGTGAGCTTATTTGCATTATTCAAAAGATTGTTAATTTCTCTTTTGGAGATCTGTGCTTGTGGCCAGATTTCTCATCGGAGGGACAAAAACCCTGAAGATTTTCTGACGGACGAAAACCCGGAAGGCAATGCGATTCCAACCAGGAATCAATGATATGCTTGAGAATTGATAACAGGTTGTTGCTGGTTTGAACTTCGTTCATCCAAGGGCTTTGTGAGGATGAAAATCCTCATAGAGGACATCAGCTACAAAAGTGAAAGATCTCTCTTGGTTGATTTGCGGGTGGTTTGATTCAGGGACTACGTAGGAGCTTCATTGATACAAAATTTCAGTTTGTTTGCCAAACAATAAAGCAGACCATTGTGGGCAGATTTTGTGAAGACTAACCAGCAATTTTTGAGTGTCAAAATATTCAGTTTGAACCCTTCATTTGCTGGTCGTACCATCTTTGTGCAGGCCGTACAGCCTGGAGGAAGGGCATGGGATTCCTAGGGCAAAGCGCCTAGGTTTTGAGGGGAATTTTGGTTGGTTTGGGGGTGCCATGGTGTGAGGAACACTCAGCAATAAAATTCGAGTTGGAGCAGATAGAGTTTGGAGGAGTTTGTTGCCATTTTGGAGCCACAGGTTGCTGTTTACAGGCCATTTCCAGACCATTTATGCACAGCAGCAAATGGGTATGCTTGTATAGTCATTTTGAGATGATTTGGCCAACTAGGTATTGTTAAAATCAATGTTATATTGCTGTCCAAACTCTATGAAAATTATGTAATTCATTTCCAGCTAGTGAATAATTTCAAATGTTTAAAATATTCAGTATTGATGCCATATTAATATCATTGCAAGTATCTTGTTATATTGCATTGGCCATATTACCATCAAAGCACATATTCCTATTCAGAAAACGCAAAAAAAAATATAGGGCGGTCATTACACCATAAGGACCATTGCTTATGTTTTGATGAAGTTGAGAAAGCCATGGTTGAACCCTTTCTATTGCCATTGCCCACTAAAGCCCTTCATTCTGACCGTCCTAACTCTCCATCAACAATGATACACGTTTGAGGAGAGGGCTATGATGAGGTATCGTTGGCCTCATTTTTAACCTTGGCAATTTTTAAACTTTTCATGCTCATGGAATCGATTGTGTCATCAAGTCATTATCCCACATTGTTTGTCAATGGTAAATTGCGTGTTAAGCTCATTTGTGATGTCAGCTTGTGTGGGTCAAAAATATTAAATGCTTCTATCCTCGGTCATGAATGCTCCCAATCATTCTAAAAGTTCAAGTCAATAGAAAAATTGAAGTTTCAATTTATGTTCATAGTTGCAAGTTATTTTCAATTTTTAGAATACATGGCAAGTTACAAACAGAGAAAAATTTCCAGCTCACCAAACTTGCAAACCATGAAGGTTTTCCAAAAGTTCGAAATGCATTGTGTTGCAAATGGAAAATGTTTTCCATTTTCTGAAATAGAAGTCAAAATTGCAAGTTACAAATTTCCGATTCTCGAAATGCATGTTGAAAGTGTGAGATGCTAAACTTTTCCAATTTATGGAAATGTAGTTGCAAGTTGCAAATGGGGAGATTTTTCCACAGTTGCAAGTTGCAACTGAAATAAATTTCCAAAACCCTGAAATAGTGCAAAATGTAAAGTTGAGATCCAACCCAAACTTCACTAAGGGAAGTGCAAAGTACTTGTTTTGTCCAAACCCCAAACTGCACCAAACTTCAAAAGGTTGAAAGAAATATCATAAATTTTGAGCACTTTCTTGGTTCTCAAAACCTCTCAAGCAACCATTTTGCTAGTTCTACAACCTCCCAAATCACCAACACAATTTTAATCAGCAATTTTAATGGTTCTCTAACCCTTTGAAATGCCAATGATATTCAAATTGCGTGTTTTCATGGTTTAATAACTTCTTGAAATGTCAACACCAAAAGGAAAACTTGTGTTGACGGTTTCCATAGTGCACCAAGCTCACAAAACACCAACACGCCTACACAAAAGAAAAAAGGCCTACTCTTTCACACTTTACATGCAATTTGCAGCTGCCAAGCCACAACCTCCAGCCTATGCAGAAATAAGAAGTTTTAGAGCAAGATTCAAACAGCTTTTCAAAATGTAAAGGATAGAGAGATTTCACCAAATGTTGTTGCAAAAGTCACGCACTCCACAAACCCAATAACCACAATGATTGTAAGATATGCACAAAATGGATTCATTGAATGGGCTTTAGAAGTTTTCAACTAAATACATTTGGCACGTGTAAAGGTCAAATCTCCACAACCTTTACTAGCTTCTTCCATACCTATTCAAAGATGAGGGCTTTGGAACACAGTGTTGAAAACTTTCAAGCAGCCAATTTGGTCCATTTAGGGGGATTCAAGATTTATATGCAACTTTGGTGTTTGCAAATGGCATACAATATGCAGTAGTGGAAACTAAAGCAAATGGTCAATTCTTGAGAGTTATGGTTGAAATCATAACTTCGAATGTGAAAGATTAAATTTAGAGAAACTTTATTTGTAATGTCCCCATTTTTATGCGATATTGTGCGTGAGCTTTTGGCCAGTTTCCAAGTTTTTCCCGTAGGCTTCCAAGTGGGTTGGGGAGAACTTGAAACTATTTGGAGTGTGTCAATTCAGGCTTTCTTGGTTTTTGATGTTGGATTTGAGCCCATTTGGTGTTCTAGATTGCAATGACACTTTTAGAAGCATTTTTGGACTCCTTGTGTGTTCTCCAAAGTTATTGGAGAGCACATCTATTTTTAGCAGGCCTTCGAGTTGTCACATGTCATCGTCCCACCACCTCTACATTGTCTTGACATGATCAAAATTGGATTCTGAAGCCTACGCAATGCTTTCCGCAACTCAGGTGGAGTATTTAAAATATACACTTAAGCTTATAATGTTAAATATTAAAATATTTGCTAAGTGGTATATTTTATAAAGTGACTTTTGAATGCAATAAATTATTTATTTTGAAAAAGCAATAAAAGCATTTTTTCGAAAAAATCAAAAGGTGCTTTTTTAGAAAAAGCAAAAAAACGCTTTTTCAAAAAGCAACAATTAAGCAAAAAATGTTTTTTTCAAAAAAACAACAAAAAAGCTATAAAAGGAGGTTTGGGGCTCTCATTTTTCATATGTTGAAGATTTATCATATTGTTATGCTGTCAAATTGAACCTGCAAATTCTTCCATAATTTTTATGGACAAAAACCCTCATTGGATTTCTAGTTTTGGATTTGAAAGATAATCCCTATCTAGATTGAAGTGATTTCATTTCAAAGATCACCATTGTGTTTCAAATTGAGTTTAAGTTTTGGATGTTGTTGAGATGAAGATTTATTCAATGTTTTGAGGTGTGTTAGGTGGAATTTGAAAGGAGTTTTCCAATATTTTTATTACAAAAGCACAAGCGAATTGATTTCAAATAATCGAATGAATTATTCACAAAGAAAAATGTACATAAATAGTTTACAAAGTAACGTTTCCATAATCACAGGACGTGATTAGAAACATAACGGAAACAGAAAATAGAAAGCATTAGCTAAATTACAAAAGATAAGTAAGCATTACCAAACTACACGATTGAGCATTAAATAATTAATTACAAAATAATTTTAATACCCTCCCTTAATGCTCAATCTATCAACTACACCAAGATGCCCCCTAAATCTAACAAACTTATCCGGGCTCAAAGACCTGGTGAGAATATATACAGTCTGATCTTCTGTCGGAATATACTGCAAAACAACTAATCCATCTTCGACAAGCTAGCAGATGAAATGACAGTGAAGTTCAACATGCTTTGTCCTTTCATGGAAAACTGTGTTTTTGGCTAGTTTGAGCACCCCTTGATTGTCACAGTACAAGGGAGAAAGACCTACTTCAGACATTTGCATGTCCGAAAGCACCCTTCGAAGCCAAACTGCCTCATAAGCTGCTTTAACAGTTCCTCAATATTCAGCTTCAGTCGAGGAAAGAGCCACTGCTTGCTGCTTCTTGCTAGTCCATGTGACGGCACCTGTACCCAAACTGAATACATACCCCAAAGTAGACTTTTTGTCATCGACAAAACCTACCCAATCTGAGTTTGTATAGCCAATCAGCTTAGGATCTTTGGCCCTTCCATACAGAATGCCAAAATTGGAAATGCCCTGCACATATCGCAGCACACACTTCACTGCAACCCAATGTTCAGCTTTAGGGGCTGTCATGAAGCGAGAGATGTAGCTCACTGCAAAACTGAGATCAGGTCTAGTAGCAGTAAGATAGATGAGGCTGCCTACTAATTGCCTGAATGCGGATTCATTTTCCACAGGCGAATCTGACTTAGCTAAAAGTTTGAGCCCTTTCTCCATAGGTATTGATGTAGGTTTGCAGTCACTCATCCTGAACTTATCAAGCAAACTGCGAGCATACTTAGACTAAGATATGAAGATACTATTAGGTGTCTACCAAACCTCAACACCGAGACAATAATGGAGAAGTCCTAAATCTGTCATGTCAAAAGATTGACTAAGATTGTATTTTATCTCCTCAAACAAATGTTCTGAACTGCTAGTAATGATAAGGTCATCAACATAGACAACAAGAACAATAATATCATCACCAGAACGTTTGACATACAAATTTGAATTAGAAGGGATCCTTTGGAAACCATGATCCAAAAGGTACTTATCAATTTTCATGTACCATGCCCGTGGAGCCTGTTTAAGGCCATAGAGTGCTTTCACAAGTCTGCAAACCTGATGTTCTCTACCAGGAAAAGTGAAACCGGGATGTTGAGTCATAGAGACTTCTTCCTGTAGATCACCATTGAGAAAAGCACTCTTAACGTCCATCTAATGGACTTTCTAGCCAAACTGGGCTGCTGAAGCGAGGACAAGCCGAATGGTACTCATTTTGGCTGTAGGAGCAAAAGTCTCCTCATAGTCGATGCCCTTTGTCTGTAAGAACCCTTTGGCTACTAACCGAGCCTTGTACTTGTCAAGGGTTCCATTAGCCTTATACTTAACTTTATACACCCATTTGCAGCCAATGGGCTTCTTCCCAGGTGGAAGATCAATAAGCACCCAAGTGTTATTCTTCAAAAGGCTATAATGTTCAACTTCCATAGCCTATTCCCACTCAGGTATGCCTTTAGCCTCAGAATATGATGAAGGTTCAGAGATGTTGTGCAGATTGGCCATGAGAGCAAAATTGACAATATTTTGTTGCTTGCTCTTCTTTCGAGCAGTTCTACCCTCGATCAATTCATCATCATGAAGATCACTAATGGTTTTGGCATACCATTTAGGTCGAAGAGTAGAAATACCAATATGTGACTCAGGAGGAAGAACATCAACTGGAACTGCTGGAACAGAATCACCTGGACCAGGATCCAGATTGTCCTAAGGAGGGGCGGGTGATGGAATATTTTGCTGAGGTGGTTGCTCAACTACAGAATCCCTCCCATCATGCAAACTCGGGGGAAGACAAACACCCAATTGAGAATCTGTAGGAGTTTGATCCTCAGGATGCATAGAAGTAGAAGACTGAAAGAAAGGCCCAATAGCTTCATCAACCACAACATCACGGCTGAAGATAAGACGATCTGTATCTACATCAATCAACTTGTATGCCTTATGATTCTCACTGTAACCAGTGAACATGAGTTTTTGGCTCTTGGAATCCAACTTAGTGCACTTGGCATCCGGAATCCAAACATGAGTTATGGAACCAAAAACTTTTAAGTGGCTGATTTTAGGCTTACGTCCTGTTGTGACCTTTTCACACATCGCCCCATTGCAAATGGGGACCCCCAGTAATTTGCTAGTTTTTAGGGTTTTGCCTCCGCACAGCGGTTTCATGAGGTCACTTCTTTCAGAGTTCCAGGTCAATCTTTTGAGAGTCATCCAAGCCAAGTTGATAATCCATGCCTGAATCAATGCATAAACGTCATGGAAGGACTTAGAAGGTCCAGGAGACGAGGATCGCCTATGCTTTGGGCCAATTCTGACACTTCCTACTTTTTAGGGAATCTGCTTTTTTGCTTTTTCGCTTTTTCATTTTTGGCATTTTTGGACCAAACAGGGTTCCCTATTTTTTAGGGATTTTGCTTTTTCTATTTTTAGAAAGTCAACCCTGGTCAACAGGTCAACGTTTCCATCTTTAGAACCAAAAAATTGAAAAATCAAAGTAAAAATCGAAAAATCAAGCAAAAAATAAAGCAAAAATCAGGAAAAGCATGGGAAAAATCTGGAAAAATCAATTGAAAATCATGAGAAAATCAACAAAAAAATCAACCCAAAGGCGTGGAATCATGAGGTAAATTTGCCTAAGTCTGGAGAAATTCGCCCTTGCCATGGAGATGAGAGAATGTCCAACCATTAAGGAAGTCCACCCTAGAAAGAAGGGAAGGTGGAAAGGAAAAGTTCGCCATCAAGAAGGCAATGGCAAAGACTCTTGCAAGTCTGCCATAGAGTGGCAAAGACTCTTGGAAGTCCCCCCTTAATTTGAGGGACATTGCATAGAAGTTGTGAAGTCAGCCCAGCCTTAGGTGATGGATGGCATGCCTTCTCAAGAATCCACCCAAGCCCGGAAGACATTTGTGAAGTCCGCCTAGAAGCGAAGAGGAAATTGAAAATTTTGGCTAAGTGTTTGATGCCTTGAAAGGAAAATTCGAAATTTGTCTAAGTATGGAGGCCTAAGAAGAGGAAAATTGAGAATTTTGGCTAAGTATGAGTGTGAAAGGCAAATGTCAAGAGGATAGAAAGTCTGCCATGCCTTGATGGAAGATGGAAAGAACTTGATGAAGTCCCTAGGCCATGGAAAGAATTTGATGAAATCCGCCTAGCATAAGAAGGGGAGAAAAGATTGAAAATTCGCCTAAGTATGATGCCTAGGACAAAATTGATGAAGTTGGCTAAGTGCACAGAGGAAAATGTACATGGCAAAGAGGCAAGAAAGTCCGCCCTAGGTGAAAGGGCTGAAAATTTGTCTAAATACTATGGAATTGGCCTAGAAAAGACGTCCAAACACATACTTTGCCTAGAAAAATTTGTCCAAGCAGAGAAGAATTTGATTTCGGAAAAATGTGCCCGACAATCTGAAGTCGCCATGGCAGAAGAAAATATAAGGATCTGCGTAATATTATTAGCAAGATGGCTAAAATTTCAACATGGCTGATGAAAAACAAATAAATTGGAAAATAAACATGTAGCCAAGATAAAAAGAAAAAAAGAAAAAATTAAAATAGCCATGGGTCCAAAAAACGAACAGGTTGGAAATAAATTAAATATTTTAACATTTTAATAATTTATTTCCAACACTTAGAAATAAAAAATGCCTTGGACAAAATAAAATTCGCCAGAGATGTATCGGAAGAAAATAAATTACGCCGGAAAAGAGAAAATCCATGAGCAAAATTAAATTCGCCATGAATTAAAACTTGGAAAAATCGAATTTAATTGGACATTTAATGTTTTTTTTTCAAAATTTTGAAAATCAAAGATAAACATCTAGCAAAAATCGAATTTTGGAAAATCAAAGAGATTTGCCTGGATAAGCTTGCCATGGAGTTTTTTTGAAAAGAATGGAAACTTGCTTGTTTGAAGAGGAGAAAACAAATTGAAATCAAAAGAAAAGGATGCAGTTGCTAAAACAAATCGAATTCTTCAGCATTATAATGAGTTTCAGCAACTCATTTTTCACAGACACAACTGAAGAGAAGTTAATCTCTCGAAATCGTAAGAAAGTTGAGACACGATCAATTCTTTTGCAGGCAAGATCGATTTTCTCAGAGGAAGGAATAATTTTATTGCTGAAGAAGTAATTTTTTCAGAAGTGAAGAATTTCTTGGCTGAAAGTCGAACTTCTCAACAAGACTAGCGCACTTTGTCATTTGATTTTTGATTAAATTCTCGAAGTTTGAATCTGATTTGCAGCCAGAAGATTTTTCCTGAGGTTTTGGAGTTCAATTGGATAAATTCATCAATTCTCCTGTCTTTTTCATTCTGGCTAAGTTATGGCTAAATTTCAATCAAATTCATTTACTTTCAGCTTGCTTTTTCGCAGAAATTTAATATTTTAATGAGCTGAAAGTAAAATATTCGAACACAAGGCACGAGAATGAATTATATTTTAAAGTCTTCGTATTAATGTTAGTATTTTTTACTACAGGTTGATGACCACAACAGGAGAACCACCAAAGAAGGTGTCAATGAAGTTCGCCAGTAAAGGGGTATAGCGAGAGTCAAAATAAATTCAAAATGGAAAAATGTTGCAGACACTGATCTGGGACATGTCGACTTCGTGGAGTTCAAAAAGAGAGTATATGGACATGCTGGACTACCAACACCAATTGCCAGACGGATAGTGAGGAATTGAATTTTCCAAGCAGCCGGATTCCCGCCTGCAATAGACTATGTCGAGTTGATGGTAGAATGTGCCATCCATTACAATGCTCAGGAAAAACAAATTGTTGCACCTGATGGAAGGATTTTGGCTCGCCTTGGCGAGGTGGCAATACAGGAGGCGTTCGGCATCCCAACACATCCCCGTACCGTCTACAAAACCAAGGAGGACGCCAAGAGATTGTATGACAGCCAGTCTGAATTGTGTGCCACAAATGTTAATAAGGCATGGCTAGAAAAGCCTAGACCATCCACAAAGAAGATGCCTAAGAAGCCACGCCGGACAGATTTTAAAGAGGATTATGGGGATATCATTTTGATGCTGAACAGGATAGCCGGCAACCCACAAGGCGTGTATTTTGAAACATGGATGTATTATTTTATAGATGAAATCACTTCCAGCATGACGATGTTCAACTGGTCCCGAATGATAAGCGACAATCTTCACGAGCAGCTGACCAATTTGGAAAAGACCAAGTCTTTTCATATGAGCTCGTACATTGTCTATTTGTTGGCCAGGACATATAAATACTCAGGACTGATTTGCAAAGGCAAAGTTGACAATGGAGAAAATGAACTCAAGCCTTATGATTGCTACCCGCAACTTCAGCTAAGGGAGAAATCTCATTTCAGGCGGGTGCACGATGCTTTCCTAATGTATATCACAAGAACACTTCAAGGAGGAACACACCAGAGGCTGAGTCACAAAGCAAAGAGTTTGATCAGTAGGTATGGATCCTAGTTTATCTAGTTTCCAAAGTTTACATATGTAGGATCTAGGGATTCACTAGAAATCCTTACAAGTTGCCTATCTATCCAACAAATCGGATGATTTTGCTTGAAGTCCTGAGGCAGCTGGAAGAGTACCAAAACATCTAGAGGCCAAGTAAGAAGGTGGCTATTACTTTCCCATTCTTTATTGGGAATATGTTAGAGTCATGTCCGTCAGCACAAGCACCGAGAGTGCTAGGCTAGAAATCCAGTGGTACCCGTTCATAGCCTATAAGTCCAGGGCCAATTTTGACCCACATCATCATATTCGGACCGTGGATGGGAGGAGATACAAACACAGAGTGGAATTGGAGGACTTCTGGGCGAACGTCGCTGATGAGTATGAAGTCAGGAGAAGATTATGGTCTAGAGTGTCAGTGGACTTTATGAGGGCAACCGAACTTTGCCCGGTGCCCGATCAGTTGCAGGATGATGGAAATTATGTCCAGCCGTGTTTTGAGGAGAGCCGACCTCTTCCTTCCGTGAAGTGGTTAGAGCCTAAGCATTTAGATTTGGCGACATTGATGAGACCAGTGATTAAGTACTCTCAGTGGTGGGTCAACCATCATGTCCAGGAGTTGAGGCAGAAAAGAATAACGCTCACGTATGATTTACTGAGCGAGACGGAGTCATACTCCTCCAATGCCGGTGCATCCCATCATGATGATTTAGTTGAGATTGGCGAGAAGAGGAAAGAAGTAGTTGCAAGCATAGAACCTGTTCCAAAGCGACAGAGAGATGGAGCCATCTTGTTCCGCGGTGTCTAGAAATATTGATGAGCTGGTGGCTACTGTAGACGAATCCTTGGCTGAAATGATGAGACCTTCTGCAGTTCAGGAAAAGGACAATGAACCGATCTAGTTGGATGACGATGAGCCCCCATCTCCTACAGGCACAGAAGTACTGGGTTTGGATAATGAAATGGAAGTCCAAAATGATGACTTCGTAGAGGGAATGATTTCCGCCCTCAGAGGAGTCTTGGATGTTCCAAATGAAGGGAACGCTTAGGAGGAGGATAGTATCGAGCAGCCTACCATTCCGGATTAGCTGAAAGAGAGGATGAAAATTCAAACACCAGTTGAGGTCCAAGAAGAAGATGATACTGCGGATTTCTTGGCAAGGTTGGAACAGGTTGCTACTAAGAAACCTGCCAAGAAATTTTCCACCATTCAGAGGGACAAAGCCAGCAGCCGTTCCATACATATCGCAGTACCAACAGTGGATAAAGCACAAGATGAGATCACTCCCCAGGAATACACCATAACCACTATAGACCTTGGCCCAACAACAAAAGGCCAGGAAGTGGAAGAATTGGACAATTCCGTCTCAACTATCAAGGCGAGACTGGAAAAGGAAGTGGCGAAAAAGAAAGAGTACAAAAGGGAGGTCGAGCGCTTGAAGGAGTATATACGGCATCTGACCCAACCACTCAATCAGGGTGATGCAGTAGCTCCTCCTCTTCTCAATTCCTCGCAGGAGATGGCCAAGGATGTGGAAGAAGATATGGTCACAGCCAAGGAGGCTCAGGAATGGATGGTAAGCAAGGGCACGGAAGCGGCTTTGTTCATGGAGAGATTGATGCTTGCCTATGGACAAACTTCTTCTTTCCTTTCCAGATTGGTTGACATGGCGGAAACTTGGGACAACCTCCTAGATATTCAAGAGAGGCTCATTCCATGCCTCAAAGTGTTGAAGGGCGTTCCAAAGGAAGAATTGGTTGAGGGAAAGGTGATTGCTGCAGGAGCGGCTTATGATTTTCATCATTGGTTTTGGGCAGTGACTATACGGGGCGAAGTTCTGAAGAAGGCAAAGGCAAGATGGGCTCAGAGTTGAAGAGCAAGTTAAAGAAATCCGGAGGAAGATTTATATGATAGCTGCAGATGTGTTTGACAAAGAGATTGTCAGGGAAAACGACATGCAGCTGGAGAGGTTGAAACATAAGGTTCAGGAAGTTTTCTTCTCTACTACCGGACCAATTCTGAGACAGGATTTCACAAAAGTGGCGAATCTCTTGTCCATCCGAGATGATTTTGTGAGACAGGAAGCGGATTGGGAGAACACCTTCGCCAAATGTGCTGAGGATTTGGACGGGCTTGAATTCAAGATAAGCATGCTGCCGCCAGTCACGATGGAGGAAGTCGTCACGATCGTGTCCAGATTCGTCGAGCACAATGCTGCCCAAGAAGATAGGGACGCCTTCCCTTGAAGATAGCTCCAACTGCTTGTTCACTGCTTGATTACTGCTTGTTTACTGGTTGTTAACTGATGTTATTTCGGGCAACCCTAATTAGGGTTGAGTTGTATTAATCTTGGCCGTTGATGTTGTTTTATCTTGGCCTTTCATTTGATTTTGAAAACTCTATTTAAACTTGTGATCTCTCACTTTCATTTGTGTGGAGACAGTGTATGAAATTGTTGCATTGAGACTATTTCCGATAATAAAAGCTCTTATGCATGATTTGCTTTGAATCACTTTTATTGTCAAGTAGTGAGCAAGGTTGCATAACTTCTTCTACCATAGATTAGAATTAGATTACAATTAAGTAGAATTTGCTTTGAATGTTTGTTAAGTGAATGCGAGATTGATCGTATAGATTAAATGGTGAAATATTGCTCATACTTTCTTCGAGATGGATGATTTTCATTCGATGCATAAAGTTAGCCTGAGCTTGTGATTGTGGATACTTAACTTCGGTCTTATTCGAGGCTTGAAAATTATAATCACACCCTTTGAAGATTGCACCCACTTTGCGTAGTTGTCGGAGGCGAAACAAAGCGTGGTTACTCCTTTCACCTAATCTTTACTGTCTCTTGAATTCCTAGGCGTAGAATAGATTCTCTAAACCCTTATCCTTTTGCACCTTTTTTTTTGAGATCCAAATTGAAAGTCCTAACCAAAGAAGCCTTTAATGATAAATCCGTCTAAGTCCTGAACTTGTGAGGAATTCTTAAACGTAAGTCCCTTTGTGTATTACCAACAAATCACAATGCCCATTGGGCTTATCCACATGTCAAGACCTGACGAAAGAAACCTTGGAGTCGCCATATGATCTTCTCGCAATCTTAGCATACACGGTGACTTTGTTCAAGAGAGGATAGAGTGTCTTTGGACATTTTATTCTGTGTGTTCGGTGGATGATAAAACGTACACCAACACGTCCAAACCAGGCATCTTCAGGTTTCATCTTCTTAACCGCATGAGTTGGAGATCGGTTCAGAAGATAAACAGCAGTATAAACTCCTTCATCCCAGTATTTCTTAGGAACATGTCTATGCTCCAACATAGAACGAGCCATTTCAATGATGGTGCGGTTCCTACGTTCTACGACACCATTCTGCTATGGGGTGTATGGTGTGGTGAGTTGGCACTTAATGCCATGTGTAGCACAGAATGTGAAGAAATCAGAAGAACAAAATTCCCCCCCCATTATCAAACCTAAGAGTGACTATAGGAGAACCAGACTCTTTTTCAACTAAGGCCTTATACTGCTGAAATATACCAAACACATCTGATTTGTTTTTCAAAAAATACACCCACATTTTTCTGCTGAAATCATCAACAAATAACAAAAAATACCTACAACCAGTGACTAAAGGAGTATTCGTTGGACCACATAAATCAGTGTGAACCAACTGTAATACCTTGGAAGCTCGCCAAGAGCCACCATCAAATAAGGGAGTCTAGTGCTCCTTTCCAACCTGACAAGCCTCGCATACTCCATCATTTTGAGTCTGGATTGCAGGAAGGCCACCAACCAAATCATCTTGAGAGAGCTGAGAAAGATACTGCATGTTCAAGTGCCCATAACACTGATGCCAAAGGCTACTGATAGAAGTGCTCCTAGCTGCCATAGCGTGCTCTTGAGAATCACCAAAATCAACAAGTCTATAAAGACCATGATCCTCAAGTCCTTGAACCACTGTAGTACGAGTCTCTCAATCAACAATGCTACAAGTGTGCATGCTGAAAACAATGTCCAACTAAGGAGAGTGAGTCATAATCTGACTAACAAAAAGCAGGTTCAGCTCCATGCCAGGTACGAAGTATACATCAAGAAAAATTAAATTTCTCCCACCAAAATGAATCGGCACCTTGTCCTTTCCGACAACAGTATACTCCTCGCCTCCTCCAAAGATAACTGAATCTTTGAAGGGAGTGTACTCTATGAACCAATCCCGGCGATGAGTGAAATGTCGAGAAGCACCTGAATCAATGTACCAAGCAGAAGATTTCACTAGATCTACAAGAGTCTTGGCTATGAAAGCATAGAATGCAGACTCCTTCTGCTCGGTGTGCTCTGCAACATTGGCTTTGGGTTTTGACTCTCCTTGCTTGTTCTGCTCAGAAGCCAAGCATTTCCGACAGTCCTTCTTCATGTGACCAAACTTATGGCAGTAGTTACACTAAACATTCTTGTTCTTGGAAGAATCTGAAGACTGTGCTTGACTGGACTGCTAAGAGGGTTGATTTTTGCCCTTGTTCTTCTGAAAGGTCTTAGCAGGAAATGCCTGTTCTGTGGAAGACGAACTAGCACCGCTACCGAATTGTTGTTTCCAGCGATCCTACTGCAAAAGAATGGTGCAAAGATCTGAAAACTTCAAATCAACATTAGCTGAAGTAATGTTGAGAGTCTCGATAAAATGCTCGTAAGACTTTGGTAGACTTTTCAAAGTGATGACTACCATGTTTTCTTCCTCCATTTTTCGACCAATAGCCTCGAGTTGATCTCGAATTTCCTTGATCTCGTTCAAGTGCGCCTGCAATGTTGTCTTCTCATCCATCATGATAGAAAACAGCATGTTCTTCAGAAAGAACGCATGGCTCTTGTCCGAAGTCTCATGAAGATCCTTCAGGTGATCCCAAATCTCCTTCGCTGATTTACCAGATGAAACTTGAGGCAGCTGATCATCGGTAACAAACAGCTTATTGAGCATCACCGCTTCACGATTATGTTCATCAAACTTTGCTAGGTCTTTAACATTCGATGCTAGTCTAGTCTTATGACCCAGAATAATCTAGTTAAGACAACGATTTCAAATATCATCATCATGCACTGCTTCCAGGTGTTGTAATTGCGCCCATTGAATTTTTTACTGCTCTCGAGCATGATATGTGATAAAGATGTCATTTTGCACACAAAATCCGACAAATACAAGGCACGAAAGCCCAAAAATGTAGAAATCTGTCAAAAAATGGCATGGATCCCAAGTCACGAATCCCGAGGCAGCAACTGATACAAACTGAAATCTTCAAGACCAAATAAAGACGAAACTAATGTCCTGCAGAAAGATGTCTCACAGAAAGAGACAAATATTTCGCAGGCCACAAATCCGTTGCCCAAAGACAGAAACAGGAAAATCACGCAAAGCGAATGAAGGATGCACGACATGCACATAAAAAATGCACGAACACTTCAAAAATCGCACGCCAAGACAGAATCGATCACTCCAGAAAACACAAAGAGAAGGCAACTCGACTTCAAAAGAACAAAGTCGACGACTTTAGCATGCACGAACACGTCTTCACAATCGCTCAAGACTCCTAGATTGAACGCACATACAGAAGGAGATGAGGCCGACAAACTTCTAGAAGCCATGATAAGGAGCAAAGATAGCCGAGGAAATGGACGCACGCACACACGAGAAGAGATACGGGCACACACAACACACAGAAAGAGACAAAGCTCGCACAGAAGAGAAAACCCGAGCATATACACGCGCACAAACTCCTCAGGTGGACCCGAAAAATTCAAGACGAGCAAAGAATCTCCACATGCACGGGTATATGGAAGAGTGAAGAGTCAACGCACAAACAAAAAGACGCATCCCAAAAGTGGCTCTAGAAAAAATAAAAAGATCACCACATGAATTCCCATCAAGAGAATACACAGACGATCACAAGAAATGTGTGTACGAGCAACTCACAAGAAGATACGCACGAAAGACAATGACACCTGGGCAGCCAAGAGAAATTTCAAGAATCGTGTCTTTCAAGATGCATAAGAAAAGAAAATTTCACCAAATTGATTACACATGCTCTAATACCATATTACAAGAGCACAAGCAAATTGATTTCAAATAATTGAATGAATTATTCACAAAGAGAAATGTACATAAATAGTTTACAAAGTAACGTTTCAATAATCACAAGATGTGATTAGAAACATAACGGAAACAGAAAATAGAAAATATGAGCTAAATTACAGGAGGTAAGTAAGCATTACCAAACTACACAATTGAGCATTAAATAATTAATTACAAATTAATTTTAATAATTTTGCTTGTGGATGTGTTTGTATGCTCCTTTTTTGAGTTTCCAGAGCACCAATAACAATATATCAGTGCTGATTTGTCCAAAGTACAGCAGCAAAAAGGGTGTTTTCAGACCTGTACCAACCTTCTAATTCATCCATTCAAGATATCACATTGTTATTTCATAGCTGGGTTTTTGGGTACATGTTATTTGGCACTATTGTGGGGTATTTCAGCAGTTCTTTACATCAACACTTTATATCAGCAGCTAATCCTTTTATTTTGGTGTTCACAATGCATATGTGCTAACCTTGTAATAATTCAGATGGTTATACCGCCAAAAGCTTCAATTCTATGCACTTTACTTTGTAAGCATTGGATGGTAGTACTGCCAGTGGGTTTAAATTTGTTATTTCTGATATACTTACTCCACTGAACAAGTGGTAATATTGTAATAGCTCACCATTGGATAAGTGGAAGAAGTTGTTTTCCATCATCAAGTATTGTATAAGTTTTCCCACTAAATAAGTGGATGTGCCCTTGTAATTCAGACTGGATAAGTGGATGGTTATTTCTTTTATTACTGTTTGTGCACTCCAATGGATAAGTGGTATTGGTTGGCTTGCCACCTAGTGCCATACTTTCAGTTGTTGATTTGGTTTAATTGTAATCTGGAACACCATATGCTCTCACCTTGCCCATACTAGGATTTGGGTGATCAGAAAGTGGGAAGTTGATTTGCAACTCTAATATTTTCAAAAACAAGATCTAGGGTGGTTATTACATTATTCTTGTTTTGGTTTAAGGTAAAATTATGTAAAACAAAGATGAAATTAATCTGCAATTGAAATGTGTTGCTTCCTTGGAGCATGTAAAACAAAAACACCAAGACATCCTCTTTGCTAACTTTATTTTTCTTTGCATTTTTGAAATTTCACTTAAATTACCTTTCTGACTTAAAAATGAATTTTAAATTCAAAAATCAAATTTTCAAGAAATAGTTATGAAGCAATTACAAATGAATTTCAAGAAAATCAAATTTTCAAGAACTAGTTATGAAGGAATTACAACAGAAAGGTTATATATATATATGAGATCATTGTGTAAAAGTGGGGGATCTTTCCTAGGGACTTTTTTCATTCACAAACATTTGTACAAGAATAGAGAGAGATTTTGGGCTCTCCCATTTTTGTACTCAATAAAGAATAATATTGTTGGACTATGAGCCTATGTATTGGTTCTTTATGCTTTAGGTTTTTCTAATGTTTAATTTGCAACCATTCTTTGAAATATTTCCTGTTATGTGCTGGATGAAATAAGTGTTTTTCAAATATACATGTTTTCTTCTCGATGCAACAGTGGATGTAATATTGAGTATTTTTAGAACTATGAGTCTGGAAATTCTAGGTGAATTTCTTCATTCTTATGTTAGGTAGCATTTCCTCATCTAAACCCTTGTTGCAGTTTTCTTTCAAACTATCCTTTATGCAAATAAATCTTTGTGTTTGTTCCTCTTTTCAGAAAATCTATTTATTATTTTCTAAAAAGCTAGATTATTGGCCCCATGTTAGCCCAATCTAGGGTTTTCTTTTTTTGTTTCAATTTTAGTTTGTCTTTCTTTCTTTCTAGTTAAATGAATACTCCTGAAAGACCAATATTTTTATTTTGTGTGGGAGCTGCCCCTCTCAAACGCATAGGAAGATTACTAATCCAATAATGATCTCTCCAACTGTTGTAAACTTTGTTGCTACCCATTGAACAAGTTAGGCAGCTTTCAATGAAATATCACAATGACAAAAAATTTGTTTACTAACAGACTTTTGGCAACTCCACTGGGAATTTGAAGTGCTAGTGTGCTTTGGATTTCTAGATGAAGGTACCTCCCCTGGAATGGAGATTGGTAGCTGTTTGAAGATCAAACATGAAGCAATGGTCTGGTATCAAGTAATACAAATAAAAGGTTTACAGTGCTTTAAATCGATGGTTGACAGTGACAACAATGAAGAAGATGAAAAGTACTCATCCTTGGAATCCACTTCTCACGGAAATCAAATTCTTGATGACTACAAGCAAGTAGGTTTTCAAAATCTTCTATGGTGGCATGCAATGTCAATCAAAATAAATGCATCCGTCTTTGTTTCAAAATTTATAGAAGATCAAACAAACTTAGCAGGATGGAAGCAAAACCCATCTACTTGCTCATTGCCATGATGATTTCCACTTCACTATTACTGCCATCCATGGTCAAATATTTAAAAAAGATGAGGGTGCTAAAGAAGTGATGGAGATGGAAAGAAAAAACAGTGCTAAAGCATATCATCTACATGGTGAGGACAGCAATAATGAACCAAAAGTCTTTTTGGATGATATAAGCAATACATAATTTTTCAATCTCTTTGAAAAATGGTAGTCACCATTGTATTCAGCCATAAAATGTAACAGCATGTTCTACTTCAGCAACCATAGCCTTTGAACAAATTGATTTGCAAGAACATGAAGATGAGCCACCAAGTGTCCTCTTGACATGCATGCAGCCCGAACAGGAGACATTCAAAGTCTTTGAAGAGAATGACGAAGAAAGAATGCTGCAAGGAAGGTCTTGTGATATCTTCATCCCAAGATGTTGCCTTGAAGCTTCAGATGATGATTTCTTTTGTGAAGAAGGTGTTTTTCTTTCCTCGTCACCAACCATGGAAGAGGACAGCCTCATTAAATTAAGTTAAAGGTATTGATTTGTCCTTTCCTTCCTTGCAATCATTGGACAATGCATTTTCCAAGTTAGTTGCATCAAATAAGGATGAAATTTCTTTCATTAGAAATGATCCTATGCTCTTTGAAGTTGTTGTTCTTGTGGTGGTCTTACAGCCCAAACTAGTTGAAGTTTCATCACTTTCCAGTTTACAAATGTACATCTTGCACAAGGTTTACTCTTCTCAAATTCAACTGATCAAAAATGCATCCAGATATGGGACAGCGATGTATTTCATGTAATGCAGGAAAATGTAATTGATAATATTCAGGATGGTATTGAAGTGGTTCAAAAGGCTTCAAAGATCTACAATGAGGAGTGGTAGTTCAAACATAATGCATTATACAGGGAGTTCTTACATTTCATAGATTCCAGATCTCTCATCATGATCCCAAAGCAAATACTGAATTCACAAGTATTCCACAGATATACTTCATTGTTTTTCCTTGGCTCCTATTTTCTTAGTCTATCAATGGGTTTGCATGATCCTCTAGAAGTAGGTTGAGGTAGGAGCCTCCTACCACATACATAAATTAATTAAGAGTTTTTGTTGTGTCTATTTTGTTTCAATTTTTGTGTGTCTTTCATTTATTCATCACATTTTTGGCTTGCGTCAAGTCTCTTTCTCTTCTTGTTTATGTTGTGCTATTTTTGACTCTGTATCCCAATGGATAAGACATCGGTCTTGCTAAAGATTCTAGGTCCCATCACATCCTTTACAATCCTCGTTCCCAATCAAAGCTAGTTGTTGGCCTCATTTTTAACCTTGGCAATTTTTAAACTTTTCGTGTTCATGGAATCAACATGTGTCATCAAGTTGTTATCCCACATTATTTGATGATAGTAAATTGTGTGTTAAGCTCCTTTGTGATGTCAGCTTGTGTGAGTCAAAACATATTAAATGCTTGTATCATTTGTCCTTGATCACAAATGCTCCTAATCATTAAAATTTATTCATTCATTCATTCATTCCTAATCATTCTCAGAGATCAAGTCACTTGCCAAAATAGAAATCATCAATTTATGTTCATAGTTGCAAGTTATTTCCGATTTCCAGAATACAATGCAAGTTAATCATCAATTTATGCTCATAGTTGCAAGTTATTTCCAATTTCCGGAATACACTGCAAGTTACAAATAGAGAAAATTTTCTGCATCCTGAAACTTGCAAAGTGCAAAGATTTTATGAAATTCTGAAATGCACTATGTTGCAGATGGCAAAAGTTTTCCAAATTACAAAATACAAGTCAGAATTGCAGGTTGTCAAAATTTCTCGTTCGCAAAATGCATGTTGAAAATGTGAGTTGCTAAATTCTTCTAGTATTTGGAAATGTAGTTGCAAGTTGCATATGGGGAGACTTTTCCAGAGTTGCAAGCTGCAGCTAACATAAATTTCCCAAGCCCAAAAATAGTGCAAAATGCGAAACTGAGCTCCAACCCCGAACTTCACTAAGGTAAGTGCAAACTTCTTATTTTGTTTGAACCCCAGACTACACCAAACTTCAAAAGGCCACAAGAAACATCATAAAGTTTCAAAGTTTTCTTGGTTCTCAAAACCTCTCAAGCGGACCTATGTTGGTTCTAAAACCTCCCAAATCACCGACACAATCTTAATCAGCAGTTTTAATGGTCTCCAACTCACCAAAATGTCAGTGACATTCACATCAAGGGTTTTCATGGTTTGCTAACCTCCCAAAACAACTTGTGTCGGCAATTTTGCATGGAACATTGCAAAACACCAATGCACTTCACAAAAGAAAAAAGGCCCAATGTTTCACTCTTCACAAGTGATTTGCAACTGCCAAGCTACAGCCTCCAACCTGTGTGGATATGGAATTTTTGGAGCAAGATTCAGAAAGATTTTCAAAGTATAAAGGATAGAGAGATTTCACCAAATGTTTTTGCAAAGGTCACATACTCCATAGACCCAATTAACCGCAATGATTGCAAGATATGTATAGAACGGATTCATTGAACGGGCTTTAGAAGCTTTTAGGTAAATACATTTGGCACCTGTAAAGGCTGGATCTCCACAACCTTTACCAACTTCCTCCATATCTATGAAAAGATTAGAGCTTTGGAACATGGCATTGAAAAATTTAAAGCGACCAATTTGGTGCATTTTGGGGGATTCAAGATCTATATGGAATTTCAAGTTACCTTTGCTTATCAGAATATGCTGCTTTGGTGTTTGCAGATGGCATCCAATATGCGGTAACAGAAATTGAAACAAATGGTCAATTCTTGAGAGTTGTGGATGAGATCATAACTTTGGATATGAAGGTTAAATTTAGAGAAGACTTTATTCTTGTTTCAGTTTCAAGTTAGATTATGTAAAATAAAGATGAAATTAATCTGCAGTTGAAATGTGTTGCTTTCTTGATACATGTAGAAGAAAAATGCCAAGACATCCTTTCTTCTAACTTTGTTTTCCTTTGCAATTTTAAAATTTCACTTAAATCGCCTTTATGACTTAAAAGTGAACTTTAAATTAGAAAATCAAAATTTTTAAAAATAGTTATAAAGCAATTACAAATAAATTTCAAGAAAATTAGACTTTCAAGAAATGGTTGTGAAGGAATTACAAAATAAAGGTTATATATATGAGATTATTGTGTAAAAGGGGAGGGGGGTTCTCTCCCATGGACCTTTTTATTCATAGACATTTGTACACGAATAAAGAGACTTTGAGCTCTCCCATTTTTTAACTCAATAAAGAATGATATTGCTGGACAATGAGCTTGTGTATTAGCTCTTTATGCTGTACGTTTTTCTTAATGGTTCCTATTATGTGGTGGATGAAACGAGTCTTTTTCAAATATACATGTTTTCTTTTCGATGCAACAATGATTAACTTTTTTAGATCTATGAGTCTGGAAATTCTAGGTGATTGTCTTCATTTTTATGTTAGCATTTCCTCATCTAAACTCTTCTTGCAGTTTTCTTTCAAACTGTCTTTTCATGGGAATGAATCTTTGCGTTTGTTCCTCTTTTTTCTGAAAATCTATTCATTATTTTCTGGTAAAACTAGGTTATTGGCCCCATGTTAAACTAATCTTGGGTCCTCTTTTTGTTTAATTTTAATTTGTGTGTCTTTCGTACTTTTTAGGTTAAAAGCATATCCATGAAAGACCCAAATTTTTATCTTACAAGGGAGCTACCCCTCTTAAAGGCAAAGGAATATTACTACTCAAATAGTGATCTCTCCAACTGTTGTAAACTTTGTCGATGCCTACTGAACAAGTCATGCTGCTTTCAGCACAATATCGCAGACACAAATCTGTTTACTAGCAGATATGCAGCATAAACACCATTGACAACCAAAGGTCCAGGGCTGTTATGACCGTTTATATCACCATCAGAGTCCAAAAAGCCCTTGTCATAGCAGACCCACACACTGAAAATTGCACTTGACTGCTAATGTACTTGACAACCTTCCGTAATGGCACTGAAAATCTTCAACAGACCCGTACAAACAGTATTCTTTCTGTTGTTAACAGCTGATAAATTGTTCAGTTTAAATTGTCATCATCATTTAAACTCGTTCCATTAATTGTACTGATTGTAACTTTCGGGGCGGAGAAAGTTACTGGCTAAGACAACCAATAAGTGAGCCAACTTTTGCCTTTAATTACCCGGATAGACATTTGCGTGGTTTGAGCCAAGATAGATTGCGCCTGAAGGATATATTTGATGGTTAAACCTATAAAAAAGTGTGCCTTTGGCAAATTTCAGTTAACCTTTAGCCACTTTTTGATTGCTATTTGGCAGATCTAGCTTGGCTTTAACTACAAAAAGGTGTGCGTAGACTTGACTTAAAATCTCTCCTTCAAAGTTGGTGCACTTCATTAAGAACTAAACCATCTTTTTTTTTCATGTTCTGGGGACATTTCAGCAAGGGTTAGGCCGTGCAAGAAGTGCGACATATTTCTGCTTGGAATAGTTAAGGTGAAAAAGCAAAAAGTTTCTCTAGTTCGGGTCAAACAGAGAAGTGGACCTTTCTATTTGCAAAACTTTAAAGCCAGTGTTGTGTCTTGCAAAGCATTCATTATAGAACTCCCTAATCTAAACTGGTGTTCCACAAGATGTCAATTCTGATTTGTGCATAGATTAATATATTAGGGCTTCCATGAATTTAATTTAACGAACCTACCTCTCCCTCTCTCTCCCACCCCCTCTCTCTCTCTATCTCTACTGTAGATGCTGTCAATTTACCTAAAGTAGTCTCAATATGTCTGTTAAAAACTTATCAATTTGATTGCAGCAGACGAAAAGATAAGGGTAACAAAAAAAAAAGATGTCAAGAGTTAAAGCGTGCCTATTGTTTCTTCAGTGGCAGGATTGATAACGGGAAAACGATTCCCTTTGATCGGCGCTCTCCACTCCCCGTCTATAAAGAGTTGTCGAATGGGTACCTTGAAAGCCATGATCTCTGACGGAAAAAGGCAGAGTCGAAGACGATCGCTCACCAGATGAGATACAATGAAGTGAAATAAAAGTTTTTAATAACGTCCAAGAGACCAAGCACCCCTTTGTGCCTCACTGTATATCGCCGTCAAGCGGAAGTGGGTTGCATTAGCATTTGTCCCTCACTGTGTAGTCAATTAATTTATAATACATTCGGATTCGCCACGTGGTCTTCGGTGTCAGGTACAGAATAATATAAATATAAATTAGATCACCTGACAGTCAGCCGCTTTATTTTCGGAGCGCGATCATGAGAATTGAATTGAATGGGATAGAATAGGTACAACAGCAAAATTAGCTTATAGATAGGTACACAATCAAATTCTGAAAAAAGCTTCAGCGTAATTAAATTCAGAAACATACTAACATGGAAACTATCAATTTCAATTTTAGTTTTTAATAGATTTAATTACTAGCTATTGCACTTTTTGTGTGCAATTGGGTACGCCGAATTTTTGGTTGGAATAGTTATATTTTTTAGTAAATAGTTATTATAATTTTAAACATTCGGCCAGAAATCTTCTCCTTTCATGTATTACCGTCTTCCTATATATTTAATTATATTTTACAGGAAAATGCATAAATACGGTCACGCAACAAATTTAGGCTTTGTTCGCAGCCACTCATCATTATTAAATTTCATTTGATTAAGTGAAATGGAAGCTTGTGCCACTCATCAATGTTTAAGCGATAGTTTCAAATCAGCTATGCACCACAAATAGGGATCCAAACACAACAAAAGAAAACCTTTTAATTAGGAAGATAATCAATCTCCTTTACCAAAAGGCTCATGTTATGTTTGCAATAGGGCGAAATAGAGAGATAGGGAGAGATAGAGGGGGCAAGACGAGAGAGAGAGAGGGGGGGAGGGGGGTAAGGAGATGGAGATAGAGAGGAAGATAGAGATAAAGATGGAAAATAAGGAGGAGAGGGAGAGATAAAGAGATAGATATGGAAGAGAAATATATAGAAAGTGGGGAGAGGGAGACAAAGACAAACAAGAAAATGGAGAGAAGTGGAGATAGAAAATGGAGATAGAGAGAGAGTGAGAAAGAGCCAAAGATAGAGATATATGAGAAGAGAAAGAGAGAGATATATAGCTATATGCAAGATAAATCGAGTTCACCAAAAATGTATTGGAAAATGAGTTTTCCTTAAGTGTGGTCCAGGCTAAACAAATAAGAAGCATATAAATAAGCATAGATTAACCTAGATCCAATGATTATGTAAATTTGAGGACATAAGTATTATGAAAATATAAATTTTAATTGTGGAGTTTCTCATATTGGGTATTGTAGGTGGGTTGGGGAGGATGGTCTCCCTCACGAGGTGTATAAATTCCTAGAAAATATATTTCATAAGTATTTTTTCAAGGGGTCCCTACCCCTCATATTATGAAGAAAATTGAGACTACAATGAGGACTAATCAAGATGGCTCTTCAAGAACAAAGAAGATTCTATGGTTCTATTTATGGTGCGATGAGGTGGAAACAAGAGACCACAAATCTTTGGCTAGGAAAACTCTCCATTGCCATGGGAGAGGATCTCAATTTAGTAGAGCCCCATCTCGTGTGATTATGTGAAAAGAGACCTTAATGTTTGGCATATTCTCGAAAGGGGAGGGCTTTGGAGAGGTTTAATGGCTTCAAACCCATGATTTTGGTAGAGTTCAATAGGAATTGGAATTCCAGAGTGGTAACAATATGAGAATTTAAATGATATGTTTTCAAGGAGTGTATTGCTCATATATTTGGTTGATCCAAGGAGGGAGGGAGGTTTATATGGATCGCAGGAATAGGGAAGAAGTATTAAGATAATTTCTTAAGGTTGAAATTATGAGGATTAAAACAAGCTATGCAAGGTATTCTCTACCTCATCCTTTGGATGAAGTGGTGCTGCAAATCATGAGGTTTGTCACACTACCCTACCATTTCCATCAGAATTGTTTTATGATTTTTCCCTTATTTTTGCTATCCACCATGGAATACTCTATAGTTGAATTAAATAAAGGAATTGGGTTCCCCTTATATCAATTAGATATTCAACAAAGGAATAACCAAAATTCACATCTTATCTATGTAAATTTTTTGCAGCCCAAATATTCAAAATATCTAAAACTTAGCACCTACTACCTTTAAAAACTTTGAACCTACTGCTTTTAAAAGTTTTGCATCTCCACTTCCAAAAATTTGCACTACACATTTATGAACTTCACACCTCCAATTTTAACAACTCAATTAAGTGACCGTTTTGCATCTCCACTTACAAAAATTTGCACTTCACATTTATAAACTTCACACCTCCAATTTTCACAACTCAATTAAGTGACCTCAACGAACTTTACATATTCATTTAATGTTTTCAAGGCTTGAGGAACTATGTATTTTTCGAGAAAGTAGCTCCCAAAATGACTTATGAAAAGAAAAGGCAATACTCAATTTAATATAAGTCACATTTTTCCAATGCAAAAAGAAGTCCTGAATGAAGCAATTTATAAGTGCAAAGAAAAAATCAAATAACTTAGGGATGCAAAGTTATGTGAAATCAGAATGTTACCAGTCTAGACTGTATTGATAATCTAAAATAAAAAAATTTAAGAGAACCAGAATGTACAAAAAACTTAAGCTAAAACTTGAGCATTTTTCTGTCATGGCATTCCTGGCATTCCATGAGACCACATTTATTTGGGGTATTCTGTCAAACAGTTCACGTGCCTTGTCTATGCTTCCACATTTTGTATTCATGTCTACCAGGGCAGTTGCAGCTACAACATCTGATAAAATTTGTTTCCTTTATCCTCTGGTGGATGTCCATACCCCATTCCAAAGCTCCCATTTTGGCACAGTCAGGGAGGATGATGGCAAAGATTGCAAAGTCTGGGTTTACACCTACCCATGACATTCGACTGAAAGTTTTTAAATCCTTTTCAATGAATGCGTTTTGTGCATACCCTGCAATTTTAACATTCAACGAGACCACATTTATCTGAGGTATCCTGTCAAACAGTTCACGTCTCTTGTCTATGCTTCCAAATTTTGCAGACATGTCTACCAGAGCATTTCCAGCAATGATGATGGACGCCCATACCCTGTTACAAAGCTCCCATTTTGGCATAGGCCGTGAGAAGGCATGCAAATGAACTCTGTTCGGCGCGGAAACCTGTTTGTTGCATTTGATAGAAAAGTGAGGGAAACTCTCTTCACCATGTTCAAATTTCTGCAAAATCACCGTACAGTTTTAATACCATAGCCGTTTCGTAGAAAATATCAACTTGCATTGACCTCCGTAGAAAATATCAACTTGCTTTATTCGGCGAAAATGATACCGGCGACTGGCGAGAAAGTAAAGCGGACTGCGTGCAAAGCGGATGCCGTGAAAAACGGATGACGTGAGAAGCGGTGATCGTGGTGCCGTGAAAGGTGGACGGAATATCCAACGATGGGCAAACATTCGTTCGTCTCCAGGATGGCTTTAGCCATCGATTTTAAAAAATAGTCTGGCGCAGTTCATAGTAGGATACGCCAGTAAATTAAATTAAAGTATTTATATATTTGATTCCAATGTAAATATAAATTTTGTAGAGATGTAAGTGGATAGAAAATTATATATAAGTTAACATGTTAAAGAGTACAATATGATATGACATGTGTATAGAAGATATATTAGTTTACTTTATCATTTTTTGTGTACATAATATTAAATGTAAACTAATATGTTAGAAAGTAGAATTTGATATGTGTAGAAGAAACATAAATCTACCTGAAACAATTTTTGTTTATAGAATATTATTTTTTGTGTATACAATTTTGAAATACAGCATTGAAATACATATAATTTTGTCTACGACATTTAATGCTTCTATTACATATTTGTTTATAATCAATTGAAGGAATGATTTGTAACAATTTCAATTTTGTTTGAAATGCAATCCACAATTTCCTTTGCTTTATCAAACAAGCCTAGAATGAGTTTTTTTCTTAATAATTTTTCTGGCTCCTACACATTGAAACAAAAAATTATTGGACTTATATTATAAAGACATGTTTGATCTTATGTTAACGGTATATATTGTAGACAATAAAAAGTTATTTTGTGTTAAGCAAAGGAAATAAAGACAAGAAAATATAATATTAATTTTAGACACCCAAAATTGACTAATGCATTTCATCTAAACTTTTCTCGTCATCAATCAATTCGTCATTATTAATTAAATAATTTTAATTATTTAATTAAGCTAATGCATTATCTTCTTTAATTAAACAATTTTAAATTATTTCTAATTTTCTTTTATCAATATTACTTAAATGATTTTTAATTATTTAATTAATTTATCATTTGCTTTTATCCACCATAATTAAATAATTTTGACTTATTTATTTAATTTATCATGTTCTTCTAACCATTATAATTAAATAATTTATAATTATTTAATTATTTCTAATTTTCTTCCATTCACATTAATTAAATAATTTCAAATTATTTAATTAAATTATTTATTTTCTCTATCTCGGTTGATTAAAAAAAAAATTAATTATTTAATTCATGCATTCCCCTCATCCACCATAATATTTCCTCTAAAATTAAATAATTTATTTAATTTACTTTTTCTATACTTAAATTCTCTAAAAATAAATTAAATCAATATTTTATTTATTTCTTAAATATATTTTCATCTTATGCACATGAATTAAATAAATTTATTTATTTATTTCTATTTCTATTCTTCTATCTCCTAAATTTAGTGAGTTGGTTGAAAAGCAACCTCAATTCACTCTCTCACTCCCACTCCACTCATCCATGCATTCAGACATCTAATCCATGCAACCACTTAACTCAACATTTTAGCCTCTCATCATGACACATGTCACTTGCACATTCATCATGATCTTTCAACTAATCTAATTTGTTGATCTCTCCAATCATCCTACATCAATGATCAAATATCGGTGAAAGCTATAAAACACCCATCATTTAGCCATTTGATCCTTTCAATGAATCTTAAAATCTCTCCATGAATATTGCATCTTTGCATCCATTTTGCTATCAAGGTTATGCTAAGCTAAGAGAAATCCACATACTATCATTTACAACATTTCATAATGTATAATGGAATAAGGTCAAGCATGTTTGTGGGGGTAAGATAGTTCAATTTGATTTACTTTCATGTTTTATGTACATGGGTGAAACCACAATATTGTGTCTCACTTTTTGACCAAGATGGACATTTATATCAGCATTTTTAACTGAATCTTCATTTTTGAGACCTATAGCAAATAAACCGCTAAGAATTTGAAGATGATGTGAACTAGTGATTCGTGGCAATTTTTGTGTAGATTCTAAATGTTTTTTTTTTTTCGAAATAAATTATTACTCTTTCAACATCTCCTTTAATAACTACTTTTAAATATAAAACAATATTTTCAAAAAGTAATGTTTGTGTCATCCAACATAACTTTTTTTCTTTAAAGGATAAAATTTTAATTTTTGAAGTATAGATTCTCAATATCAATATATAGGGCAAGGATATTTTTTCATAATTTTTTGTTACTTTTTTTTATTAATTTATGAAGTCACTATAACTATAATTTGGACATACGTGTGTGTTGTCCAACATAACTTGTGTACATATTGAAATCCATTTTTTTTTGGTGAAACAAGGACATCAATACCTAGGGCAAGGGTATTTTGTGAAAAAAAATTACAATGGTTTAATATTTTTTCACCTCTACGGAACGAAGAGCTTGATGTTCAGAGAAAAACCTATGTTTAGTAAAAATTGAAAATTAAATACATGATAAAAATGAAAACATATCAAAACTATACTTTTTGGAAAGCTCGTTTCGAGGGCTACAATCTTGCAAAATAACTTGTCAAGTTAAGTTCATCTAAAGGTCCAACCCGAGGTTTGAAACTGAATCTTCTAAGGAAATTTTGATGTAGAGGCCAAAGTTGTCATGTTTGACCCCTTCGTTTGAAGGACCTTCGCTTGAAGCCTAGCAGGGACCTTCAATCAAAGGTCACTGTGTAAAGCATATTTTTTAGGCCTTTACCTTCGATCGAATGTATGGCTTCGATCGAAGGTATAAAGTGTTATACCTTCGCTCAAAGGTCCTTCAAGTGAAGATTTTACTTTGTTCAAAGGTGCATTTTAAAAACATCCATCCTCCCCTAAAAATTGCATTGTCTCAAAAGTGAGACACTGTATTATGATTTCACCCACATGATCGTATTGATGCGATCATTTTGTTATTGAATTGGGTTCTTTATTGATTATTCCTTACTTTTAGATTTGATAACATGATTTAGGCTTCGCATTCTGGCATGCCTAGTGGGACCCACATCCCTAGATTTAATAGTTTGCATTGAGTTTTTTGTGATTTTTAAGGTTACAAATGTAGAATATCACTTTTGATCCCAATGTAAGGGGAAAATATGGAATAAGTTATAAACAATGAACCCACATACAAATGAAATCTGATTGCAAACAAGTTATAAATTTAAACAAAGGTTAATCAAATCAAAGACACAATTAAATCTACAAAAAAAACCTTACCATCCCATTTTGGAGTAACTTGCTTTAGTTGATATGTCGGATTGCTTCAACACAAGAGCCTCTATGATAGCTTTCAAAAGCTTGATGTAAGGTGACCTAGATGCTATGATAATGCTCTCAAGATAAATGCTCAAGATGAAAATGACTTAGCTATGAAAATTCTAGGTGATGAATGAGAAGGATGAAGGGTGATTTTATAGATTTTAGGAAATTAGATCAATGATTTGGATTAAGAGGTGTTGATTTGAGATCAAAGGCTGAGAATAAATGAGAGGAATTGATTACCCATTTAATTGATTGCAACTGGTTGCATGAGATATTGATTGAAGTGTTAAGAGAAGTGATTGATCAAAAGAGTAGGCAATCAATATCAGTTGACTAAGAGAGAGTGTCAGTTAAGATTTGAGGAAATAATACATGATATACTTAATTAATTAGTGGAGGAACATGCAAGATAAAATTAAGATAGAAGATGAGTTTGTTTTTTGCATGATAAGATAATTAATTAAAGTAATTAATTAATTGAGGAATGTGCAAAGATAAGATTGATTAAAAATATTTATTTATTAATGGATGATGTTTCAGATAAGTTAACTCAATATATTTTGAGGGAAATTAGGATAATTAAATAATTAAAGATAATTATTTAATTCATGCATGATGGTAAGTGATTTAATTAAATAATTTGAAGATAATTATTTAATATTAGAAGGGGGTTTGATATTTAACTAAATAATTAATTAATAACTATTTAATTAAAATAAAAGAATAAGTTAAGTTAGCATCATAATTAAATAATTAATGTTTATTTAATTAATCAGGAGGAATGGGGTTAAATTAGTAAATAAAATAGTGAATTAATTAAACAATTCAAAATTATTTAATTAATAGAGGGAAATAGGGTTAAATGATGGAAATGATGTAAAAAGGAGATTAATGATGTAAATGATGTCAATAATGGAAAAATGTAGTTTCAAGAAATTATATGTGATGTGTGTTAGGCATTTTTGCATGTCTACACTTTTCCCCTCTTTGACACAATGTATTAATTGCATTATTTCAAAGAATTTGATGCTCAAATCAAGATTGAAAAAAATATAATATGCCCCGGTAGTCAGCAGAAGGATGATAGGACGTTGGGCTGCCCCCTCGAGAGGTCGGCTGGAAAAATTACTTTTTCAGGTCGGGCTTGTGATAAGGTTCACGATTAGTTCAAATGCATAGAGGAAGATAAATTAGGCCCTAGGGGTCATGATTAAGGATTAGGATGATCCAAGGTGCTCCAAATATCACCTAGGAGAATGGTTGAGGTAAAAACCTAGGGTTTGGGGGGGTTAAATAGGAAATTAGGGTTCATTCACCCCTTATTTGCACACTCAGCTTTAGGTGATTTCTACTCTCTAGTTATTTTTTGATGTAAACATGCATTGGTGATGGCAAGGGTTCTGAGCGCACCACATCGAGCAGACATTGTCAATCAGTACCAATGGCCAGCCAACACGAGGGTTGCGGTATGTAAACTTTTAACTTTCACTTTTGATTTTTTTTGTTTTTGTAATTAATGCTTAAAGTTAGGATGAACAATAGTGATAGAATTTAGTTTTAGCGCTATTGGTGTGGTTTTAACACTACTGTAGTTTTAGAATAATTGTTGTTGAAAAAACCCGACATTATTGTCAAACAATAGTGCTATTGTCAAATAGTAGCGCTATTGTCAAATAGTAGCGCTATTGTTAGGTCGCTTTTATAAAAATTTATCGCATGGGCTAGTTTATAGGGGGGTTGTCATTATTGTCCAAGAGTGGCACTATTGTAACTTTAACAAGTTTGCTATTATGAAAAACTAGCGCTATTGTCAAGTAACAAACTCGCTATTGTGAAAAGGCAGCGCTATTATTTAAAAAGATGTTCGCTTTTGCAAGAAAGTAGTGATTTAGCTAGTTTAATTGCAGATTTAGGTTCATGACTTGATTTTCTAGGAAAATTTTGATGTTGTGGGTTGAATGCTTGCAGGCCACACTACACCCTCTTTAGTCTAGGGAGCAGAGACCATAGATCTTAGATCAGATAGCCCAGTTCCAGAAGCTAGAGAGAGATTTTCTAGACGCTATTGGATTGAGGCACATAACATACATGCCCAAGATTCAATCTCATAGAGCCACGATGACAGCGCTTGTAAAGCGTTGGAGATCCAAGACAGCCACCTTCCACCTTCCCACAAGGGAGTGCACCATTATGCTTGAGGATGTTTGGAGGATACTATGTATCCCGATTCACAGTGAGTTGAGCTAGTTGAGTATGACGTGAGGAGAGGTAAATTGGCTATGCAACGAGTATTGGGTGTTCGACATCTCATTATTATAGATTTAGAGATTGATATGACTCTGTTTTTGGATACTGTGGATGATATGATCATAGTTCTAGTAGGATTTATCATAGGGCCTTTGATGTCGATCACAAGATCATGAAGATTTCTAGTCAGTTGGGGTATTGTTATTGAGATGATGATGGAGCATGCTATTGTCTACACATGGGGACCCTACTTTTTGGCTCATTTGTATCATGATATGCACAAGGAAATTTATCGTGGTGGCAACAACATTTGGATGGGTGTCTCATTGCTCCATGTTTGGAAATGGGAGCACAGTGCAGTTATGAGGGCATAAGGGATTGATTGGAGGGATCTAGATGATCCCTACTCATATAGGTACCATGATTATCTTCATTACCAACATCCTGGGAGATTGCAGTACTGGAGGTCTGTGTTTGATGATATGGAAAAGTTCATTTGGAGGCTGTATATGGACTACAAGGCCTAGACAGATGATCGAGAGCAATTGGTTTATTGCAGGTAGACCCGATACCTGATCAGGAGAGTGGATACCATCCTTGAGAGGTATCTTCCTAATAGAGTCCTCTGCCAGTTCAAGGAGAGACAAATTAGGCTCGACGATGATTATCATGCTAGATATGCTCAGATAGCCGGAGAGGTCAATGCATGGGGACCTCGAGCAGATTTGCAGAGGGCATTGATAGAGTTTAAAGCCTTGGCTCCATTTGGATGGGGATGGGCGAATAGACCTTGAGATGTAGGGATGACATAGGACTTCGATGCATGGTGGGCCCGCATGAGGCCACTCATATTCACTATTCCCCCAGAGGGTGCAAGAGCAAGAGGCCTTGTGATCAATAGGAAGAAGAGAGGTAGAGTAGATGGGAGTAGGGAGGCCCATCTAAGATAAAGGATTTCCCTAGAGTAGCAACAAAGGGCGCAGGATCAAGGTGAGGATGTTGGATAGTAGCATGATGGAAAGGTACCCCAGGATTAGGGAGATGGGTAGTAGTAGGATCAACAGTAGAGGGTACATGTACAAGTACCACGAGCACCTCCCCCAGATGGAGACATGGTTGCTCGATTGGAGTAGGAGACAACAAAGCGGGATTAAGCTCACCTAGAGCATGATGTTGTTATTCATGATAGGGATGCTAGAGTGGGGGAGAGATATGTTGAGATTTCTAGGAGGTAGGCCTTTGATGCCCAAATAGTCATCCTAACAATTGAGCGAGATCAGGCTCACCTAGAGCGTGATCAGGTAGTTCAGTAGAGAGATTAGGAGTGGAGCCAAAGGATATAGCTACAAATATACTCCATTTCCTAAGATCAATATCAGCAACAACATGACTAGTTCATAGCTAAGGTCACATATTACAGGACACTTTATTAGGCTCAGGTACCCAGAGCTCAGAGATGACCTAGATTTGGAGCTCAGAGCACAACTACAGGTGCAAGATCGAGTAGATACACAGGGGGATCAGTGCACAGGTCTTCTCATCATACCCATCAGTCATTAAGGCATGATCAACATGATCAGAGATCACCACCTCCAGATGGGGAGTAGTAGGGATGATATTTTTTTATGTTATTTCATTGCTTTGATATGGACTTGATGTAGACACTATTTTGTATATACATTCATCGACCTTTTGAGCCTCATATATATGTTTATTTTTTTGATCCAATTGATATGGTATCAAACATCTTTATTGATGATAACATTGTACTGATATTTCTATTTTTGATGATATATGATATACCATTTTTTTATGAGACATATGATGTGTTTATGAGATACTTATGATGTACATTATGTTTATGATGATGGATTCATTGATACTTTATGGATATGATGATGTTATGATATGCTCTTTCTTTTTTTGTATTTTTTGATGCTTTGATATATGTTATTCATGATGTGGAAGATATATGATGATGCATGGATGTAATAGATGATATTATATGATGTATGATTTCCTATGATATGATATGCACTAATGAGGTTGTGGATACAGGATGCATGTGGTACTAATGATGTTGTGATGCAAGATGGAGATGTTTGTTAAAAGAAATGTTAGTAGGATTAGAACATAGAAGAATTGGATGATTTTGATCTAATTGCTAAAATGCATAGATTATGATTGATTGATGATATGAATGCATTGATGATTTATAAATGCGTTGAGTTTGATTTTGCTTTAATTAGAGGAACTAAGTATAACAATCCTTATTAGTGTAACAAATAGACACGATGCACCAGGGTATTAATGACCAAGGCGACTTTGTATCTATTGCATGGACTTTGACTTCACAATCAAGGAGTATTCTTGCTCATACCATGCATATGAAAACCTTGCTATGGGCAAGAATTTCAAAGCATTTCGGACCAATGCACATAGAGGTATGAGGAACCTAACATGCAACGATCAAACGAGTTGCCCAAAATGACTTCCCCACAAACAAAGTAAGTATTTACCATGGTAGTATTGCAAAAAATCCAACAAGCACGACATACGAAATTGATGATCAATGCCCCATTCTTTCTTCTCTAAATCCTTATGGACATCCTCGAGAGATCCTGGGAATGAGACAATAAGATAAGACCAAAAGATAAGATTAGAAAAGATAAATAATATTGTTGTATCACTTGCCATAGTTGTTTTGATGTTTCACGGTATTAACCATCGATTATGTCTATTGTAGGAATGATTTATCCGTTAAGACACATGTTAGGATGTTGATGATGATTTCAAAAGGTAGGGTAGTTAACACTTAGGCATTGTTTTAGTCTGATAGTGATCAAGTCTTTATGATTTTCACTTAAAAGTTTTAGATTTTGATATTTGCTTTATTTGTTGATTGTTTTGTCAAAGGGTGAGGGCGATGTTTTGTTTATTATGGATGGATAGTTTATTGCAAATAGGTGATGGCGGGACTAGGATTTTTTAGATTTTTTGAATGTTTTTGTGCTTTTTGAGGTTATTTGAGGCTATTTTTTATGTTTTTTCAGGATATTTGGATTTTTTTATGTTTTTGAGAGATTTAGAGACCGAGAGGGGGAACTAAGGGGATTGGCCTAGTGCCTAAGGGGCTCATTTATTAATGGCCTTGCCTATATTATACACGCAAAGACATCATATTTCACTTTATTGGACTCAAAGCGGCTCGTACGAAGATGACCAATGACATTTTATATATGAGATTTTGACTAAGATAAAGACTTGATTTTGATGGACCCTAAAGCACAGACCTAATGTCTCAGGATTTCATCAATGATATCCTTGCCTACGTGATGAACGTAGAGACATCATAGTTCAATTGACCATGATTGACACTGTTTTTGGATTTTCTAAATTTTCAAAGGATATTTGAATGTTTTTTGTGTTTTGATTGTCTTTTGATGTTTTTGAATTTTGTTTTTGTATTTTGATAGTTTACTCAAATTATGGGATGAACAAGGATCCACTTTATCTACCAGGTTCAGGAAGTTTCCCCCAATTTGGAACGGGATTTCATTTATTATGGATAGGTGGATAAGGTGGATAAAAGATAGTGTAGCAAGTTTCAACACTTAACTAGTTATCGAGCCATGGTTGGGTGCACATTTATTATGCGATGGATGGAGTGAAATGGATGCGATAATAGGATGGATAGTTTTGATAGATGATAGTGCAGGACTCATTCAAATGTAACACCTATTTACCAGGTTTTCACTATGGTACATATACTAGAAGTGCCACAAGGTGGTTTTCACTTAAAGGATAATTTACTTCTCTTTACCATTTTTCTTGATTTTTTTTCCTTTTTTGCTTAGAATATTCTGATGTGTTAGGTATAGAAATTTTTGAGATGGCTATTGTTTAGTGGTTCTGCTAGAGGTTCACCTTTTGGAGTAGCCAATTGATAAGCACTAGAACCATAAATTGCTACGATGATAAAAGGACCTAGCCAATTCGGTCGAAACTTACCTTTCCCATCTTGGTTAAGCTAAATCTTCTTATTTTCTCTCAAGACTAAGTCACCAACCTGAAAGCTTATGTTCTTGATTCTCTTCTTATAACTTTGTTTAAGACAATTTTGATATGCTTGGAGATGGTTTAGAGCACTCAAACATCTTTCATCTAGGAGTTCAAGTTCTTAGATTTTGGATACTCGATATTCTTCATTGTTGACAAGATCTTTCAGGGATACCCTTAGGGATGGAATCTCGACCTCTATAGGCAAGATGGCTTCAAATATGTATATAAGGGAAAAGGGTGTCGTACCTATGGGTGTGTGGATGCTAGTTTTGTAGGCCCACACTGTAGGATTCAACTGAAGGTTCTAGTCATGCTCGACGTCATTAATAGTCTTCTTAAGGATCTTGAGGATTGTTTTGTTAGATGCTTCTGCCTAACCGTTTCCTTCGGGGTAGAACAAGGTAGAAAAGCGATGTTGGTTTTTGAATGGAGTTCCATTATCAGTAATGATAGTTTGAGGGATACCATAACGAAAAATCAAATAGTTAAGGATAAACTTTGCTATTTGTTTTCCAATTATATAGGTTAGGGGTATAGCTTCTATCCACTTTGTGAAATACTCTATGGCAGTTATGATAAACTTGTGTTCGTTAGATGAAGTAGGAGATATCTTACCTATATGGGCCTTCACAAGCTATCACTATGAAATCTCTATATCACGCTCAGAGGCCCTCAAGTCTCTCTCTCCTCAAGCCTGATCTTGCTCGATAGCTATTTGATCCCTCTTTTCTAATGCTTCATCTCTCTCTGTAGTCCTTTGTATAAGTTGCATGGTGACCTAATCCCACTCTATGTGGTAACCATCCTTCTCTCTACGAGTCTGATCTCACTCTAATAGTATGAGGTCCAATCTAATGTCAGCATCCTACTATGGTTGATCTTGTTGTGGTTACTGCTATGGTGGTTGTTGTTCATCATGAATCACTACCTATCTAGCCTCAGCCTCTACCCCATGCCTCATCCTTTGAGCCCTACCAAGTTCTCAGGCTATCTCTTCTGACCTCCAACAACACCTGGCTCACCTGGAGGATGTGTGAATCACAATGGATATCAATGTGTCCACCCTGCAACATAATCTAGAGTGGTACTAGGATCATCTGGTCACCATGTCCATCCCCATGCTTGAGGATAAAGTTGTCCTAACTCCTTGAGAGCAACCTATGCTACCACCATGCCTCCCCAAGTAGCTATCTCCCTAGTAGTGTGAGCGAAAACAACATGATAGTCATATGTAGGAACAACCTACATCTCACCAAACTACCTCATAACTTTGTCTGGTAGGTATTGCTCAATGATGTGAGTGGTGCGAGACCTATAAGCCACCATGTCTACTTGTAGAATGGTAAATTCTCATGGTCATCTTACCACACCTCAATCTGTACATATGGTCTCCATATGAACTCATCTATATCATTGAAGATACCTCTCCAATAATGCAATCTACCTATTTTCCTTGTGTGAGCTAGCTACCATACCTGTATACAAGAGGATCTCCCAGATCCCTAACTAACTCTCCAATAGGCTGATGATCGCAATCCTCTCCCAGACCCATACATGAAGTAATACAACCTCTACAAAAAGGTTGATGGCTAATTGGCAACACAACTGATCTATATCATGGTATAAATGTGTGAGGATGCAAGGTCCCCATGCATATGTGATACCCTCAATGACGTAGCCCCATCTAACATGGAATCCTTGCGACCTACTATCTAGCATGATGGGTCCCATGATTAGAGTAGCTAAACATAGTATAATCTCGTAGGTATCTCTGTAATATGGTCTCATATCTAGTTGAGCATCAACAATGTCAAGCTCCTCCTCCTCGAGCAATCTTGCCATAGATACAACGCTTGCATCCATGTCATAAATAACTTGAGCACCAAAAATCACTCTCATGATGCATCAAACATCCTCTAGTGTGATCATGCACTCTCCTGTAGGAAGGTGGAAGGTAGCTATCTCAGATCTCCATCTCTCAACCAATGCAATTATCATCACTCTATGAGCTCTAATCTTAGGCATGTACATGATGTGGTGTAACCTGATAGCATGAAGAAAAAAAACCTCCTCCTCACTTATGTTGGCCATCTGATCCATGATTTGAGGCCTCTGCTCTCTGGAGTAGATAGGTTGACGTACCACCTACAAGCATGAATCCAACAATGTCAAAATTGCAAAAATATGGTAAAAAATCCTAAGTCTTGGGCCTAAAAAACCAAATGCATCGCTTTAAGCAAACACACAAATGCATAATAGTCAGATGCATGCTATTTTCAAATGTGTCGATGTACCAATTTTAAAAGTGAGCACATCCTCAAATGCGTCACTTCATTAGCAAAGGTGTAACTTTATGCAAAAGCAACAATCTGTGATTGCAAACGTGCTTTATTTGGCTTCAAAAGCACTGATTTGTAGATCATTGCATTTTTTTTCCTACCTTTAGCTAGTAATGAATACACTTAAAATCAAATGAAAGCTAAATTAAAGATGTACCTACCGTTGGGCCCGCTCCTATAGGTCTCTAGAATTGGTGGACTCTGTTTGTGTGGTGTGGGGCATGAGGAGTGAATGATATTGCATAAGGTGTCTGAGTGAAGGGAAGACTCTAAGCTTTGAAATTTTCTAAAGGTGAGTGTGTAAATGAGGATATTTTGAGCCTAATTGCCTATATATTACCCCCAAAACCTAGGTTTTTTCTTGCGGTTGTCCTGCTATATCTTTTTCGAGCCTTGCTATCAATTTTCATTATTTTTCTAGGACCCCTCGGGCCTTGTTTTTCATCCTCTTTTCAAATGAACTGTCCTGAACTCTTGTCGTGAGTCTGACCCAAAAATTATTTTTTTTCTGGCCAACCTCCTAAGGGGGCAACCTTGTGTCCTATTGTCCTTCCATCATACGTTGAGGCATAGTTAAGCATCATAATTTTAAAAAATAAAAATTAACCAAGCAATGATTATCTTTGAAATAATGTAACCTGTACACTATGTCAAAGATGGGCAAAATGTAGACATGCAAAAATGCCTAACTCATATCACACATCCCTAATCTTGCATTTTTCATTATTTGCATTATTAACATTGCATAATTTATCATTTACATCAGTTTCATCGCTAATTCCCCCTTTAACATCATTTTTCATTAATTAACCTATTTTCTTCTATTAATTAAGTAATTTTGAATTATTTAATTAATTTATCATTTTTCACTAATTTTCCTCTTATCACCTCTAATTGAATAATTTTAATTATTTAATTAGAGAAATCTAATTTTCTTCTAATGTCTCATAATTAAATAAGTTGAATTATTTAATTATCTATCTTTCCCGCTTGCATAATATTCTTTTATTAAAAATGAATATCCTAATCCTCCATAATTAAATAATTTTGAATTATTTAATTGCTCTAATTTCCCTCTCAAAGACATATTCCCATGGTATATTCTTTTTCAAAATATCCTAACCAACTTCAACTTTCGCATTCATCCGCAACCCTTCAAATCTTAATCTAATATTCACCCTTCATTTCAAAATATCTTAACCAATTCCCTAAAATTGTGGAGATATTTTGAGTTCCAATTAATCTTGACTCTTGATCCTCCTTGATCTAATCTCATTCATTGATCTCAAGATCAATTCTCCACAATCCATCTAAACTTTGAAAATCTATAAAACAAGTAGCTTCATTCCATAATCACCATCTAGAATCATTTGAGCTAATTCATATCATTTGAGCATTTGAGCAATTTCATCATCATCAAGGTCATTTGAAGCTTTTGAAATCATGAGAGCTATTGATTGAGAAATCCAACACACCATCAATTAATTTCAAAATGGAATGCTAGGTTTGCACATTTTTTATTTCATGTTTTGAATTGGGTTTTCACTGCTATTATTGATTTCTAACTTGTTTGCATTCAATTTCATTTGTAAGTGGGATTTGATCATTGTTTTTAATTTGGGTATTGTCAATTCTAACCCTAGTTGAATAATTCAAACTTCATTTCTATTTTCCACTAACCCCACTTAGATATACTTTATGAAATAAAAATTAAAAATGAACTTGATACTTTTTTCCTTTCTATAAAAAAAATTATGTGCTATGACATAAATGTCACTCTTTAAAAATATTGTTTACCTTAAAAAACAATTTATTAAAAGTTGTGTAAAAATTCACAATTTATTTCTATTTTTTTAAATATATATTTAGAATCTACACACAAATCCTCACAAATCACTAGTTCACATCATCTCCAAATTATTATTGGTTTAGTTGCTATAGGTTTCATAAAGTGAAAATTTGGGTGAAAATTTCTCATTTCAATGTCCTACTTTGACCAAAAAGTGGGACACAATAGTGTGGGCTGACCCATCATTCCTTATAAGTATTTAAAAATCATAGATTGAGTTGAGTGAGTTGTAATAGTGTGTGAAGTGTCAAATCATTCCCACAAGTTATGGGATCACTTTTACATAATAGTTTAGATTTGCACTTATAGAGATCATTTTCATAGTGACAAATTTACCTTCAAAGAGTATATATTTAGATTTTCAAGGGAATGACAAATAATAAACATTTCAAGCATTGGCACATGGATCCTTAATATCTAGATAGATATTTCAATGTCGAAATAAAAACTAAATATTCATACATTTATCTGATTCAATCTCACATTTACTTTGTATATTTATTTATATTTGTAGCTACAAATATCCAAGTCTAATTAATATAGATTAATTTATTTACTTATCAATTATCTTTATTTGATTAATATAATTTATTATAAAAAAGATTTTGTCCCCTTATAATCATATTTTTATAGCAAAGGTAAGATAGATTAATTATATAATTATTACAAATTATTATTTTTATTTATTAAATATTTAAAAAATATTATTATATAAAATTATAATTTATATATTATAAAAATATTTTCTACATTAATGTGAGGTAAAATACATGACACTTTATTAATTTACAACCAATCAATCTTACCTATTTGACTATACCTACAGCTAGAAGATTATATATACTTAACTTTGCACTTTATCTTTTATTGGCCAATATTTTTAAATTCTTAATCTTTAAATTCAATACTAACTAATTATGTCACTAGTTGTGATAATGAAAGCCATATGAAAAATGGAGATAGTTACCTTTCCATAAAAATCTAAAACAAATAATAACCTATGATAATGATGACAAATAAAATCTCCATATCCACTCATTTGGGCCTTATAAGAAGGCTTTTATTCCCTTAAAATTATAGTTTTATAACAAATTTAAGGCAAATTAATATTAGAATTATTACAAATTAAATTTTTATTTAATAAATATTAAAAAATATATTATTATATATATAAATTACTATTTAAATATTACAAAAATATTTACTAAATTAATGTGAGGTCAAATACATGATAATTTATTAATTTACAACCAATCCATCTTATCTCTTTGACTATATCTACACCTAGAATATTCTACCCACTTAACTTACTTTACATCTACTTTATCTTTTATTTGTCCATATTTTTAAATTCTTAATCTTCAAATTCAATATGAAATTATTGTGTCACTAAGTGTGATAATGAAAGGCTTATGAAAATCAAGATATTTGTAACGCCATAAATATTTAAAATAAATGATAACCCTTGATAAGGATGACAAATAAAATCTCTATATCCATTCATTTGGATTTAAATTTGATGGCCATATGTTCATATTTAGAGGTTTTGATATAAAGTACAATTAAAATTTTGAGAGGGTTGTATCACATGAAATGGGAGATTTTGGGAAAATTATCTAAAATTAGGTAGGATATAATTAAATAAATATTTGATTTATGCTATATGTTTTTTAAATAAAACATGTCTTAACATTTGAAGGGAAGATTTTAATGGATAACTATCATGTAAAAATATTTGACAAGCAAGGTTGATTGTCAAATTTAGGCCCTAATGCTCACCATTAATTTACCTTAAAAAAAAGAAGTATAAATTATGGTATAACTACAACAATGAAAGGGTAAGATGAATATAAATATCCACTTCACGACAAGTGTACAATACATTTTATAGATCTTGTAGCATATGAAGAATCCCTCTATTGGACCAATGTCCTTCATCTAAAAAATTACATATTCTTTAAAAATAAAATAAAAAATGAGTCCTTACAGTATTATTTATTGTGTCACTACCAAGAATCTTTGGAAATCATCATCAACATTGATAAATTAAAATACCTATGAAGTTGCATTTTTATTATTATAAAATCATTATAAATATCTTCATTAATGTTGGTTAACACATTATGCACTTTCCAATCTTCTCCCCACCAACAACTTTCTTCCCTTTCTTCAGGGAAGAGGACTCACCCTTCCCAATTTTGAGTCCCTTGGATGCAAAACTGGGAAGGGTGAGTCCTCTGCCTTGAAGAAAGGGAAGAAAGTTGTTGGTGGGGAGAAGATTGGAAAGCCCCCTGTGTCTGGGTCTCAAAGAAAGATGGGCTCAAAGGGCAGGAGTATCCAAAAGATGACTAAGCAGAATGACAGTCCAGTCCATGAGGAGTCTATTGGTGTTGAGTTGCCTCTTAATGTTGTTGGTCGGTAGGATAATATGGGTATGCAAGAATAGGGTTTAAAGGCGAAGAATAAAGGGAGGAGTGTTGCTAAAGAAATTGAAAGCTCTCTTCGCAAAATAAAGATGTCGGTTGCTGGACAAAAAGGGGAAGAGGTTATTGAAAGTGAAAATCTAAGCAAGGACTCCTAGGACGATGGGGTGGATGCTATGGATGTTTTTAACTTCAATCGAGAGGATCTTCCAAATGTGTTTGGCTTGGCAAAAGAGGGTTCCATCTCTCTGTTCAGGTTGTTTAAATGGGATTTTCATGAATTAAATCTTACTAATGTAAAGGTCCATGGAGCGGTTAGTACAGCTGGGGAGTCTTCAGAGTCCTCTTTGCAACCTCAAATTAACCAGCTTTTTGATGCTTTAAAAATTGTTACTGATTAGATGTTAAAGTTGAAGCAAATTTTTGAAAAGAGGATTGTGGCTCTTGAAGAGAAAATAAAACGGGCTAATTTGAAATTGGACAAGGTTGTGGATGTTAGCAAGTATGTTATGAGGAATAAAGCTAAGGGTTTGACCATCCTCAACGAGAAGGTGAGGCAGTGGATGGAGGAAGCTTCGGGTGGTAAGGACGTTGTTGGGATTGATGTTGATTTGGCAAGTGTTTTGATTAAAGAGGTAAGTGAAAAGGGTCCCTGTACTCAGACCCCACAATAAAACTAAGCTAAAAGCTGGGATACCTACCAAAGAGATCACTAGGGTGATGGAAGTGCATCAGAAGATAATCGGTAGTGATATGGAGGCTGCTGATATTTTAAAAAAATTGTAGTTGTTGTTTCTACTCCTCTTTTTTGCAGCTATTTTGCTTATGGTTTGTCGCTCATTGGTTGTTTGTTGGTCTTTATGCTTATCTTTTGAGGCTGATCTTTTTTTTTAAAGGGTTTCCAGGCCCCTTCAAAACCTATTTTTACCTCTAATCAAAAATAGATTATGCACTTTCTTTAAAATCAAAATCTTTACTCTATTGCCCAAATCAAATGCACATCAATCACTAATAGTTGAGTAAACTATTTCTATGGAAAATAGTTTCTCTAAATTTTACGAGATACAACTCCCTCTTCTGATGAAATTTTTATTTTAAAATAAATTTAAATGGGGTGTGCTTTTAACCAAAAAGCAAGAAAGACAAATAATTAAATTCTTCTACTTATATTTTCAAAAAATTGAAAGCGCATAGCACATAAACTACTTCACTTTACATGAAATGTAAACTAAAATCTTATAACTAGAGATGATACTAAAACTAAAATGGACCAAGTAAATAATAGAAATTATGCATTCACAAAGAAATAAAATAATTTCATAAATTAATCAGAACACAAATATTATGATAATTTCATTCAGTCATTCAATGACCCAAAATTGTGCATTCACATACATAAGATTTATAGTTTCATATATCATGCAAAAAATATTTTACTAAGAACCTCTTTAGTTCCATCATATTACATATGTTGCAAGGTGTGCACCCTTGGTCTCCTTGTGTTGTGCAACACAACGCTCGGGTTCGTGACATTGCTTAACTGCCTCTCATGGATTCATTAACTCTAGCAATTGTATCGAACATTAATAGGTCGATCTTTTGGTGCAACAACAATTGTATTTGCAACAATTCGTATCAGAGCCTGGGTCACAAGTTTGAACCCCTCACTTGCATTGAGGGGGATTGTTGCAAGGTGTTTTCCCTTGGTCTCCTTGTGTTATGCAATGCAACACTTAGGTTCGTGACATGGCTTAACTACCTCCCATGGATTTATTAACTTTGGCGGTTGTATTGGGCATTAACAGGTCAATATTTTAGTGCAATGGTAACCATCTTTGCAACAACATATATAGGGAATCAAGTGTAACAAATTATTGAAGTAACTTAAAACATAAAGAGTCCTTTCAACTTCAATAAAACATAAGGGTTTTCATAAATATTAAAATAATATAAAAAGTACTATTATTGAGGTGGAACATCTTTGGTAATCTTTTGGGTTGACTGGGTGGCTAACACTATGATTCTAGCTTTGTAGGTGTAAAACACCTTCACCACTAGAGGCATGTCACCATGTTGCGAAATAATCACATTTTTAGCCCTCAATTTCCATAGAGCCTTGTTAGCTCTTGCTACATTATTCTTCTTGAAGTATGAAGTTGCAAGTCCACTGAATTGAAATAATGCCAAGTCTATACCACTAATTTTCCTCATGCTTTCCACATTGAAATCCTATTTGTTGCAGAGGCCTTCAACCATTTCCTTGAAGATTCTCTTCATTGTATCTGCATCTTCATTGTTAGGATTCCATTCTTTTTGAAGTTGGATACCAATTCCCAAAAGGTTTTTCTAAATTTCAGCCCTCATTGCATTGCACTCATTAAGTGACTTTCCCTACTCTAATATATTTTGTTTCAAAACAAATAGTTTTCATTTGATACTTATTTTCCAAAAAACATCTCTTATCACCTACACTTGGAAAGACTTGTTCAACTGCCAATTTGTCCATTCCTGTTGCGAGCATCTCCTTGAAACATTATCAGTTTTCACCCAAACTGATTCTTCATGTTTGGAAATGACAATTTCCTTGTCAACTTTAGTTCTCAACACCTTGATATCTTCACATGTTTTCTTCATATCAAAGATGAATTTGGTTCCCTTAGCCAAAATATCTACAACCCATTCCTCGGTAGCCTTTTCATAAGTTTTATAACCTTGAATTTTACTCATCATTTCCTTTCCTATGGAAGACAAATCAAATGTGGCATTGGCCTGACTAATTGGTTGGGGAGCCTAATATATTAAAGTTTTCAAACAATTAGTTAAAACTATTACCTACTATTTCAACTCATCTTTACTATGTTTGTATAAGAAATGTGGATTAAAATTGCTTTACAAAAAGGCATATTAATTTTCAAGAAGAAATATATTTGAGCTAATTTGACTTTTTTTTAAAACACAACTGAGGTTGCATAATTGTATTGATATGAAAGAGCCTTTTACATCGTGCACCCAAAATTTATGGATTGCAAATAGAGCTTAACTTACACCCCAAAAACCAAAACACAAAACCCAGCAACACCCATACCCAATCTACAACAATACATACAATTCGAGAGCAAAAAGGAGAGCCATAGATGACATTTTATCAGTCACCATCCTCATAAAACCTTCCTTCCTCCACCATTGCAGTGAACACTGTAAGCCACTGTAAGTCATGGGTTTCATGCTCATACTATTTAACTTTCAAGACTCTTCCCTTTTTAGGAAGATCTTAATGTCATTTGATGGGAAGGTTTATTTTTCTTCCTCTTGACTTTTGTCCAAGCATGAGCTGATTGGGGGGAGCCCACAATAATTTGTTTAGCATCTGTGATGCTACCCATATTATCCCCCAAACTAGCCATGGCACTGGGAGTCAGAGGCCCAGGAGAAACCACATGTCATTCTGCAGGCTTGGATTTATCAAGAATCTGAGAAGTGTTGGAAGCCCCTAAAGACTGAATAGAAGAAGCTACATTGTGTGTGCAACTCTCTTTGATGCACCCGTTTGGCACACCAACCACTGGCACGGAAGGATCTTGCAAAGACTAAGAGGAGGAGTGCTTAGAATCAAGCACCATCTTTGGGTGCTCTATAGGTGAAATCACAGTGTAGTGTTGTGGGAGGGAATTGACCCACTAAGAGCCTTGATGATCAACTTTAAACCTGGGCCTAGAGAAACTTTGTGCAGTATGACCTGTATCAAAGCATCTTCAACATTTGAAGGGAAAACCTTCATAATCCAAAGATTGAGACCAACTAGGATTAGCAATCTTGAGGATGATATCAGCAGAGAGATCCTTGAAAGTATCCACCTCAACAAGAATATGAGCAAAGGTAGTGTGGGTGAAATTGGAGGTGGCAGTGTCAACAACAAGAAAATTACCCAAAGAATCTCTAATGTCTTCAAAACAAGCATCCAACCTGAACTATACTAGAAAGTTTGGGAGTCAAACCCAAATAGGTTTTCCTACAATTTTTTCAGTAAGAGGGTTGAATTTTGAAAACCAAGGTCTGAGGAGGAGCAAGCTTTGTCCCCAACACCAACACTCGCAGAGGATGGAATCACGATCTTGCTTACAATAAAAAAACACAATGAAAAAACCCTAAGCACATGGATAAACCTTGAGATTCTCTTTCAACATTGGTTTCCAAGCATTAGTAATCCATTTATGTAACTTGAGGAGGCTGGGACAAAATCGGTTAAATTGGCCAATTAGACAAGTAGCAGCAAAGAATTGCTCACCATCCATAACTTTTTTTTGCAAATCCTTGGAAAGCACTAGGACTGGTTGTGAAGCAGCCTGTTTGAGAGGGATTACATGTTTTGCAATGTCCTTGGGCTGCATCATAGCTTCTATGATAAATTGATTCTTTCTTGGTCGTGCATCCCAAGTTGATGGTTTTGGCCCCCAATTTTGGATACCCCCATATGTTGTTTCGGAAGGAGAACTGTACTCAATGTCAAAAGCCCTAGATTTACCAAGAGGATCCCCATTTTTCATAGCAGAGGGGGAGAGGGACGGGAGCCCTAACATGTGTCTGGCACCACAATATTTGAGGGCATTGCAGGAGTCTTGGGAACGCTAGAGACATTACCTGTCATAATGTCTATGAAATTTAGAAGGCCACCAGCATGAGAGTGTGGCCCAAAACAGTCCCATCTTCAAGGAAACCCGCAACACAGGAGGGCAAAGAATCTTTTGAATTCCCTAGCACCTGAGTCGCATTGAAACATCCAACTGAGGGAAAACTAGGATGAGAGCCTCTCAGGAGAGCATGAGAAGAACGATCTATAGTAGCGCCATTCATAGATTTTGATAGTAGAGACATTTCAAGAGTTTTTTCACCCTATCCTATATATTTTAGTTTCCCGAAGTAATTTGACTTTTGTGTAGTAAATCTCTCATAATATTTTTTTTAGTGAAATGGGAAAATCTCTATTAATTTTAGATTGATTTTTTTAATTTATTATAAATAAGAGTGCCTATTAATAAATGTTAACATCTCCATAGTTTCAATCAACAAATATAAAATAATACAATTGTAATGTTCATACTTCATGTAATCAAAATTTAGGAAATAAATTAAACATGCATTTATTACAAGGGATAAAGAATCTAATTTCCCTAATAGAAAAACAAAAATTGATGGTGTTGGCTTCTAACAATATGTAGAGATTCACATATAGGTGTTCCACCACTAAGCTACTATCCTCCTTAGGTCTAATATCTTGTGGGTGTGTGGATTGACATTTCAATGAGAATCACATGTAGGATTGGTGTCTCTAAACATTTCTATCACTCTATCTAGCATCATGATTTCTTTCACTAGGTACATGATTTTTTTTATTTTGATAAACTACTTGGTTCTTTATTTCCATCCAATACCTAGTTCTCAATTGATTAACCTTAATTAAATTCAATTTTTAAATGATTATAGAAGATCCCCATAGAAATTCCAAACCATACCCCATTAAATTAACCTTAGTAACTCTCTTAAATCATAGACCTTTCAGTAAAAATAAGAATCCAATCCTTCACCACCCCTACAACATTTATTATAGTGGTAGATGGTTTACCCATAAGAATAAACACTACCAAGTTCAATAGAAAGCCACATATACAATTGACACATTGAGAGGTGTAACATGTAATGAGAGAAAAGATGTAGTGTAATGGAATGTTTTTCACAACCCCCCCACCCCCCCCCTCCCCACACTATAGATAAATAAAAAATTAATAAAATAAATATTAAACAAAAAATGTCAAGTATTACCAAATTAGTGACAACACATAAATATTAAACAAATATTATCATACTTGTCTATATATATGTATGAATTAGCTTGCCTCTACATTAAATAAATACTACTATTTGGGATGTGGAAAGCTTTGGCTTGACCACCAATTAAATCTCAACTTCAATATACAAGAGCACTATGAGCATGCCTCCTAATACAAAACTCAAATTCTCTAGATTGTGCATGGTTCATCTAGAAAACTCAAATAAGTCGTTTCCATTTACTTGAAGTGACTTTTGTGATAAATTTACATCATTAGAACAAATCACTCTTCCACTTAAACCATGCCAAAATAAACTAATAATACCCCAATATTATTAAAATTCCAAAAATCATATTATTTTTTATTTTTCTTGTTTACATAAGAAAATAAATAATGTCATAAATAATTCTTGAATCTATCAAACATACAATTTTAAATTTATAAATTGTAATTCTTTACCAAAATTAATTAATCAATTAAAAGAAAAATAAATAGTTGCTACCTCTTTTAATGTAGGAGTATGTTGATTTGGGCCTCTTGAAGTATCTTTTCCCTTTTCTCCACCTTTATTTGTTCTTGGATGAGTTGAAACATGCACATTTTTCTTATTATTGCCTAGAATATAAATAAACCTTTAGACAATGATTACCAAAAAATAAAGAAATGTATGTATGGCATAATTATATGTGCATCTTGAGAATTTTCATACACAAATTGTCAATGGTAGGAAGCCAGAATCATTGAATTTGGATTATTACCTTCCTTTCCCCTCCCTATAAGGATCAAACTTTCTCAATACTCTCAAGAAAAACCTTTTTTTTCTCTACACAGATCCATTAACTATTTACGGGAATTATTGGTGTTCTACTTAGAAGATGCAAATTTTAATGGTAATGCAAAAATTTATTGGAAAGATATCTAGCATAAGTTGTTTGAAATTGAATGATACCCATCTAAATTTTTTTCACAATATGAAAGATTAATATTAGTTTACTCACAAAAATGATGCAAATGTTAACTATTTGTTGCATAAAGGTTTTATACATTATGATTTTAAACAATGAGATAAAATACATTGAACATTTAATAGCAATGATGCATTTGTTCCTAGGTAAGACATTTTTCCATAGCTATGATAGAATACTTAATAGTTTTCAAATAATATTTGTTCCCTTTGTAGGGTACTAAATAGTCTTACCTGATACTTAGAAGCTCCAATTCCAACTTAGAAAAAAATTGTGAAATGTGTAATGTTGTGGATGATCTTGAAGGTAATGTCACAAGCTTTAAAATTTTCTATTAATATAATCATTGATTGAAATGTAAGAAAAAAGGTGTGTCAATCTAGTATGTCATTGTGTGGGTATTTCAATGGAACTCTAACAAAGAGAATGTCTCCTAACATATAAATGACACTTTAGGATCATAGCCAATTTGAGCTCAATTTGTAACATAGAGATTCCTTCTAATGATCTAGTGATCCAAATATAAGAAAGGTGAGGGTAGTTATAGGAAAAAATATTTCTAGATTGTTTGCTAGATTTTTTTTTAATAAAATGCCTATCAATACAAGAATTGTAAATATAAAATCAACAAATATGAATGTCTAGGACATAATGGGGTCAATTCCCCTTAATAGTATAGTTTTAAATTCATCTTAGTTAAACTATCATAATAAGTATATTCTGTAGGAACTAATAAGAAAATTGAGCATCATGAGTATTTTTTCACTTTGCTTTGTACAATATTTATTAATAATATAATTGGGTACTAGAAATATAAAAAATAATAATAAATTCAACAACCACACATAAAAGGAGAGCTACGATGAGAAGGAGAGGCAGGAGAGTTGCGCATTCGAACACAAGGGGTGTCACAGAGGCAGCTGTGGAGGCAGAAGATGAGGACGACGTAGATGATGAAGCTGGCGAGTGCAGGGGTCCTCCTTCCCCTGTGTGTCCTTGTTTTGCTAGAGGGTTCTTTGCCTCTAGGCCTTGTAGGATACAAAAGCTTCGCATGACTAGTGTTTCTAAAGTTTCTTTCATGGAGAGGTTAGTTGAGAGAATGGGTGGGAAGCTTCTTGTAGGAGGAAGTTTGATACCTTTGGGTGTTGGTGGTGCTATTGTGGATGACCAGGCGGCAAAGCAGCTTGTTTCTTGGGTTGTTGTGTTGCCTGTGGGTGTGTTTTTTGTTTTGACTCCTTCTATCTGGGAGGTTTTTGTTTGGGGTCGCTGTGTTTCTGGGAGAGTGTGGGGGTTTCCTCATAAGTCTTCTTCTCAGCCTACTTCTGTGGCTATGGTATTTCAAACCTCTTTGGTGTTTGAAGAGGTTTTGGAGGGTGTTTTGAAGAGCTTGCCTTTGTGTTGGATCTTTAGTGTTTCCTATTTATGTGGGTCTTTCACTTTGGTTGTGTGGGGCCTTTTTTGGGTCATCCTTGTACAGACCTCTCTGGTTGTGTTCCTCCTCTTGGTTGAAATTGGTTGTTGGGGCTTTTTTAGTGGTTGGTGGGTTCCCCTATGGGATCTTCTACTTTTGGGCCTAGGTCAGGAGGTTGCTCCTGCTGTTGGGTTTGGTTTTGGTGGGCTACAAGTGGGAGGTCTTTATGCTGCTAGAATGATGATGGGGAGCCTCTTTGTTGTGGCTTGGTGCCCCTAGTTTCTGAAGATGTACTTGCTAAAGGGGTTTGTTACTGCTTTTTGGCCTATTCGTTCTTTACACCCTATTGTGAAGTTGATGCGGTGTGAATCTTGAGTCTTGATCCTCCCTTTGATGGTGATGCTTACTCTTATGAAGGGAGGTTATTATCTTCTAATGGCTATTTTTTTTGTTGGTTGAAGGCTCCTATGTTTATGGAATATGATCTGTTGGGTTTCAGCTATGGCTTTTTTTCTCCTTTCGTGTACCAGTTTCCTTCCTTGCCAAAGGTGGTTGTGACTGCCCTTTCTTTTGGTGTTTGCTTTATGAATCTACAATTAGTGTCTTCTATGGAGATGGAGATTGCTCTCATTGAGGTGGAGCCCTCTCCTATTGAGGTGAAGGTGGTTGTAGATTTGGTGGAGATTTCTTTTCTTGTCTACCTATTCCTATCAAGGGGGAGCTTGTGTGGGCAGATGAGCGAAGGCATTGGAGGTTGGGGATCTCATTTCTTTCTCTCCTATAGAGGGGAACTCCCTTCTATTAAGGTGGAGTTGGATTTGGTGTTTCAGGTTGGTTGTTGATGCATGAAGGTTGTTGTGACTCAGTACTCCATTGGGTCTCCTATTGAGGTGGGGTTTTTGGAGTTACTAGTGTTTTTTTTAGGGGCTTGATGGTGTTTTACACCATTAAGAGGACTATCTCTATCAGTTCAGTGGTGGTTTTTCTGAGCGGTTGGTCTACTGTTGCCTGGCTGATGCAGGTGGTTTCTAAACTGGTTGTAATGGGTTTCAGGGCCCCATCAAAACTTGTTTGATGGGTTTCTAGTCCCAATTAAAACTAGGTTGTTAAAGGGTTTCGAGCCCTTGCTTGCTCTTGTCAGTTGTTGCCTAAGTTGTATTGTTGATCTTTGATGGTTGTTTTTGTTTGGTTGTTGTTGATTTGCTAATTATTTTCTATCAGCAGCTTTCCCTCTTTGTACTGGGTTCCGGGGTCCCATCAAAACTTGTTTTTAACCCCTAATCAAAAACAACCACATATAAAAAAGATGAAATTGTTCTCCCCAACAACCCCAAAAAATATTGTCTTTCTTCCCAAAAATAAAAACTCACCTTTTATATATAGGAATCATAAAGGCTATCATGCAAGACCAAAAACTTATCTTTAGATTTTGTACAACCCATTATTAATATAAATATTGATAAAATCAAACATATGTTACATTAGTGGTTGTTGTTGCACCAAAAGATCGACTTGTTAATGCCCAATACAACAGCAAGATTTATACAAGATCCACAGGAGGCAGTTATACCATGTCAAGAACCCAAGTGCCACACTGCACAAGGAAGACCAAGGGACACACCATCTTGCAACAATCCCCCCAGCGCAAGCGAGGGGTTTGAACCTATGACCTAGGCTCTTATACCAATAGTTACATTGGTGGTTGTCGTTTCACCAAAAGATCAACCTGTTAATGCTCAATACAACCGCCAGATTTATAAAAGATCCACAAGAGGTGGTTAATCCATGTCATGAACCCAAGTGTCGCATTGCACAAGGAATACCAAGGGACATACCATCTTGCAACAACATAGTTATAAATAAAATAAATACATGGTAATAAAACTTGTAAATATAGTTATATAACTAATATGATTTATGACCTTTAGGTGTAGCAAACTTGGCATTCTTATCAATTACTAGTGTCTTAGCAGTTGAATTTGGTATAGGTCTATCCTTTACAATAGGTACTAACATTATCCATTTCTAGCTAAATAAATTAAGACCTCAAAAGACAAGATATGACAAGGCAAAATAAAATTAATTACACCTTAAGATTTTCCTCATCTTTATCAGTATCTATGTCATCTTCTTGGTAATTAACTTCACTTCCACTAAGATCTTATATATCGTATCACATATGAAGAATAAGGATAAAAAAATACATCAAAATGACAAACTCAATAGTTGGCATAAATTGGGAAACAAGAAAAAAGAAACCATGTGTTGATAAATTGCATTATAAAGATAGTAAGAAACTTCCATGTGCAACTCAAAATATAAATTGTAAGCCTCATTCTCATCATCATCAAAATCATCATCCTCTTCAACCTTGGTGGGTAACTTTGGTGTCTATGGATTCACTTTCATCTATTCTTTAGCATATTTCCCTAACTTTAGATATATCAAATTCCCATTCATTTTGTTTCAATGCATTAGAGTGTAGATAAATAAAAGTTAAAATTATATTATCTTTTGCAACCAATGTTGTTGTTCCTTGATAAGCTTGCTACAATATCCTTCTTGAATTTTTCATTAGAAAGATTATCACCAACATTATTCCCATTCTCCTTTTCTATTAGTAAATATCAAGCAACATAAAAATCCATGGATCTCCTAGGACAATGAATTAGTTACTCTACAATGACAGGAATCATTTAAATAAATACATCAAAGAAATAATATATACATTAAACCTAAAGTACAATAAATCCCATTACATGATATATGTATTGCAATAGAAAAATATATGAACACATAAATCCCAAATCAAAATATCTCAATGTCAAATATAAATAGTGAGACCCCAATACACAAGTAATAAGCAAAAACTCTAATTCATAAACAAAATCACCAATATAGAGTATACATCAAAACATTAATACACAATACCTAAAGATTAAAACATGTACCAAAATCCCAGTATAAAATATGTATTAAACCCCAAATAGATGATTTGTATGTAGAAGCCCCTTAGTAAAATTAAAAACATCAAACACCCAAAATTGAATAGAATACATGCATCAAAACCCCAATACATAATAGATACATCTACCAAATTCCCAATACATAATATATACATTTATCATTAACTCTTTTCTAGTGTTTTATTGACTCACTATAGTCCATTTAAGGGTGATGCTTATAACTTATAACTACCTCACACAATATTTCTTTAGTCAAACTAGCAAAATACCTACTTCTCAATATTTTATAAAAGAAGTAGGATATTATATGAAAATTTTAAGTTTTCTCAAATACACATAATCTTTATGAATATAATTACCAATCAAAATACCCTAGTTAAAATATAGTGTACATTTAATGATGTTGTTCATTGTATAGAAAAACCAACTCTTAAAGGTTTGGTCCTCTTGTCCTAACACCCATTTCAACAAGATTGCCACAATTGACAATGCTTCTTTGAACTTGTTCTTTCTCATAAGCTTTAGAAGTTTGTTTGGATTATTCAATTATTTTAGTTAATATTTGAGACATGTTTCTAGAGATCCATAAATTTATCACTCCACAATATATCACACTCATCTAGGTTCACTTCTTAATTATATTCATATGATAGTAATCCAAATATCTCCTGAAGTAAATCAATGCTAAAATTTCTAATGTACTCATTGGTTTCTACATATCCCTCTTCTCTAAATCATAATATTTGGTGTTGTTATGACTAATTTATAACATTAATATAAGATAGAAAAAATTGACCTATACCAATCCACTAGTATGAAGTCTTTTGACTAGTTTGTTTCCATTAATAATATTCTCCTCTAGATAAAAATATTACAAACCCATGTAGCCTAACTTTATACCCTTCCTAGGGTTGAGGGGCCTAGCTCGATTAGCTAAAGAATCCTATTGCAGGCAAGAGGTCATGAGGTCTATTCTTCCCCCCATCCCCATGGTACCAAAGGGTGTGTTGCGCTAACATCATCAATCACATGAAATTTTTTTACCAGGTGCACTACAATTTATAGGGGGTCTACCTGATTCCTGTAGTCTAATAAAAAACTCTATACCCTTCCCAAAGGATAATCACTTGCTATAATAGATGGAAACTCCATAATTTTTAAGTGATATACCATTATATATCTTTAATGTTGAGAAAATGTGTCTCAAACTCACTGGTATAACCCTAGTTCTGTCACAAATCATCTCATAATTGCATAAGTGTTACTTTTATGCTTGTATTGTTATACCGCTAGGTGATTGTGAGAGAGGTACAGTAGTGCAGTGTATACCACCATCCCGCAAAAGACTCCTAGCTATCTAGCGGTAGTGCGGTGTATACCACCATACCGTGGGAGCCTTCTAGTTGTCTAGCGGTAGTGCGGTGTACACTGCCATCCCGCGGGAGTCTTCTAGTTGTCTAGTGGTAGTGCGGTGTATATCGCCACCCCGCGGTGACACTTGGTCAAGCATGATAGTTGTGTGGTAGAAATACCGTTGTACCGTGACTCATGGGTGAACAAGTGCAGACTTGGTTGACTATTGAGGTGTATGCTGAATAGTGGAGGACATTGTTGACTTGGAGATGGTCGTTCGATGACTAGTAAGTTCGACAGTTGCTCAACAGAGGAAACGAAACTGAACCGTTTGTACAGAGAACATTTCGATCATGGTTGTTGCTATAAATTGCAACGTACTATAACTTTTATGGGTTCAATGGTTGAATGATTAGTGAGTGTTCTTCATTGTATGTTGTATATGCATTATAACAGTGAGACATAACGAAGTGTGATCAGAATTTGTTTTGTATGAGGTTGATCAGGGAAATGTTGTCATTATGAGATTAATTATCTGAAAGGAGAGTCTGTAACTTGTATGTAATTCAATTACTATAATACAAGAGATTTTTCTTTGGTGTGGTGGGTTTTCTCCCGTAAGGGTTTTCCCACATAAATTCGGTGTTCAATTGTGTATGTGTTTATTTCACTATTCTGTTATTCCTGTCATGTACATCTTAATGAACTATAATTGTAAAGACATATTTGTATTCTTCCCTGAGTTTTGACATTAGGAGAGTTTGTTTTGCACCTTAAGCTTTCCTTACAAGTGGTATCAGAGCCTGACTAGTTGTGTTATCCTTGTGGGTAGGTTGGGTTTTTTGTGTCACTCCTGTTCAATGGGAGTTTTTTGTAGAAGTCTAGTAATCTCGATTGCAGATTAAGATGGCAAGCACATTAGGAAATATTTAAATTGATAAATTCAATGGTACCAATTTTGAGTTGTGGAAAATCAAAATGGAAGACCTATTCATGGATTGTGATCTTTGTCTTAATGTGTCTAGAACAAAACCTTCTAGCATGAAGCAAGAATATTGGGACCTCGCAAACAGAAAAGCAAAAAGGTTGATAAGACCCCATTTGGTAGACTTTGTTCTCCTAAATGTTCACGAAGAGAAATCCACATCTTCTTTGTGGAAGAAGCTTGGAGACATTTTTCAGGGCAAGTCCTTGGTGAATAAGTTGTTCTTAAGGAAGAAGTTATACTCTTTGAAGATGGAGGAAGGGGAATCTGTGGCTGATCATCTGAATATGTTTAACATGTTGATTGCTCAGTTAACATATGTGAGTGTGAAAATTGATGATGAAGATCGTTGTATGCTTTTGTTGTGTTCTTTACCCGATTATTGGGATCATTTAGTGATGGCGATTGGGAGCACGCCAACCACTTTCAAGATGGAAGATGTGGTTGCTTCTTTGTTTTCAAAAGAAACGAGAAGGAAATATTTTGAGATGGAAAAGGAGGCTCTAGCTGTTCGTGGAAGATCAAAAGAAAAAGGCAAGAAGAAGGATAAAAAGTCCAAATTGAAATTAGAAGGGAGATCAAAGTCTACTAGAAAAAATTCCAAAGTGAAGTGTTGGAACTATGGGAAGCTTGGTCATGTTTGAAAGGATTACAAAGAGGAGAAAAAGAAGAAGAAGAAGAACTCTTTCGATAATGATTCTTCTCAGAGCGATGCAGATGCCTTCATTGCAGCCTTGGCAACTCAAGCATCAGATGATGTCTAGCTAATTGATTCAGGAGCATCTTTCCACATGACATCTCATAGAGACTGGTTCACAAAGTATGAAATATACGATGGTGGAGAAGTGTATTTAGCAAGTGATTCATCTCTAGAAATTATTGACCGTGGAAGAGTCAGAATTTAGTTTCCTGATGGAAGAACTAAGGGAGTTGATGGTGTAATGTATATACCAGGTCTGGCTCAGAATTTACTTTCTGTAAGTAAGCAATGGCTATAAAATGACTAGAGGCTCGAAGGTGCTGGCTAAGGGTGCTCTAATAGGTACTCTGTATAAGCTGGACACACTTGTTGTTCAATGTAACAGTGTCTCTGCAAAGTCATAGAAGGTTGTTCGTGTAGAGAAGGAGACTGAAGTCCCTATAGGGGAAAATTATTTGGAAGTTAAACTTCCAGCAAAGAAGACTATGCCCTGGCATCAAAGGCTCGATCACATTGGTGAAAAAGGTTTAAAATCCTTGAAAAATAAAAATCTAGTTGAGGGGCTCGACGATTGTAATCTGGAATTTGAATTTTGTGAACATTGTATATATGGTAAACATCATCGTGTTTCTTTTTACTCTAGTCCTCACAAATCTTCTAGAGTTCTGGATTATATTCACTCTGATGTTTTTGGTCCAGTAAATGTTCCTTCATTGTCGAATTCAAAATATTATGTATCTTTTATTAATGATTATTCGAGGAGGGAATTTGTGTAATTTTTGAAAAATAAATCAAAAGTGTTCAGTCAATTTAGAGAGTTTAAGAACTTGGTAGAAAATCAGACTGGAAGAAAAGTTAAATGCTTAAGGACAGATAATGGTGGTGAATTTTGTTTTGGAGATTTTGAAAGGTATTGCAAAGACCATGGAATTAAGAGGCATAAAACAACACCTTACACTCCGCAGCAAAACAGAGTTGCTGAAAGGTTGAACAAGACGTTGATGGAGAAGGCAAGAAGTATGTTAAGCAATGCTAGTTTGGAGAAAAAAATTTGGGCTGAGGCTGTGGCTACAACATGTTACTTGTTGAATCGGTCTCCTTCATCAGCACTTGTTGACAAAATGCTTTTGGAAGCTTGGTCTGGTAAGAAGCCCTCTCTAAGACATTTTTGTGTCTTTGGTTGCAAAGCATATGTTTATGTGCCAAATGAGAAGAGATATAAATTGGAGAACAAATTTGTTAAATGTATCTTCATTGGCTATGAAATTGGTGTGAAAGGATACAAGCTTTGGAATCATGTGACTAAAAAGGTTGTATACAACAGAAGTGTAATCTTTCAGGAGTTGAAACTTTCTTTACTGGATCTATAGTCAGGGATGAAAGAAAATAAGGAGGAAAATGATGTTGTTGAAATACCTCTAACTCTAGAAAAAGAGGAACAACACATTGATAGTGTACCTAAAACTGAGGAGAGTTCGAGCAACTCTGAGAGTTTTGATGAATAACCACAACCTCAACCTCAACCTATGAGGAGGTCTACACGTGAGAAGAAGCACCCTGATAGGTATGGGTTCTCTATGTTAGATTATACTTATGCCTATGCTTTGATTACTAAAAATGATGAGCCTAGGACTATAAAAGAGGCAACTAAAATGTCTAATTCAGATTTCTGGTTGGAAGCCATGAATGAAGAAATGGCATCATTAAAGAAAAATGATACTTGGGATCTGGTTCCATTGCCTGAAGGTAGAAATCTTGTGGGTTGTAAATGGGTATTTAAAAAAAATGGTCTAGATGGCTGTGTTGAAAAGTATAAAGCGAGGTTGGTTGCAAAGGGATATTCCCAGGTAGAGGGAATTGATTATGGGGAAATTTTTTCTCCAGTAGCAAAGCTGACATCTATCAGATTTCTTTTGTCACTTGCAGCAACATATGACTTGGAGATTGAGCAGACAGATGTGAAGACAACATTTATTCATGGTGATCTTGAAAAAGAGATTTATATGTCCCAACCTGAGCACTTTGTGGAAAAAGGTAAAGAAAATATGGTTTGCAAGTTAAAGAAATCTCTATATGGTTTGAAACAGTCACCTAGAATGTGGTACCAAAAATTTGACACTTTTTTTTGTCATTGGGTTTTGTAAGATCGAAATCATATCATTGTGTGTACTTCAAAACTGAAAATGATTGGGTTCTTATTATTGCACTCTATGTTGATGATATGTTGTTCATAGGGAATAGCAATTCTATGATTTCTGATCTAAAATATTCGGTGTTTGCAAAGTTTGAAATGAAGGATCTTGGTGCAGCAAGGTATATTCTAGGAATGGAAATAACTAGGGACAGAAAGAGCAGAAAGCTTTGGCTTAGCCAAAGTAAGTATATTAACATTGGTCTAGAGAGATTTAGTATGACTGATTGCAAGCAACTAGTTGTTCCAATTTTGCAAGGAACGAAGCTATCCTGTTGAAGATTGTCCAAAATCTCCTACTGAGATGGAGGACATGACCAGAGTACCTTATGCAAGTGCAGTTGGCAATTTAATGTATGCAATGGTATGTACTAGGCTGGACATTGCCCAAGTAGTGGGAGTACTTAGTCAATTTATGGCTAATCCAGGAAGGTCGCATTGGGATGTTGTAAAAAGAGTATTAAGATACTTGAAGGGTACGTTAGAGTATGCCTTGTGTTATCAAGTTCATTCTACTAGATCTCAAAATTCAGTGAGCATTCATGGATATTTGGATTCTAATTGGGCATGGGACATTGACAGTAGAAATTCCACCAGTGGATATATTTTCATAATGAATGGTGGTGCAGTTAGTTGGATGAGCAAGCGACAGGTTGTAGTCGCTTTATTCACTACAGAGGTTGAGTACATGGCAGCAACTCACACCTGTAAGGAATCCATTTGGCTTAGGAGATTGCGTTTTGATATTGGTTTTGATGCATGGCAGATTATTATTTGTTGTGACAGTCAAAGTGCCATTTGTTTGGCAAAAAATCCAACTTTACATGCCAAGACGAAACATATTGATGTGTATTACCATTTTCTACGTGATATGGTGAAGGATGAAAAGGTTTGTTTAGAAAAATTTGATACTCTGAAGAATGTTGCTAATGCATTGACAAAGCCAGTGCGCACAGATAAGTTCATACGGTGTGCAAATTTGATGGGCCTCAAGGTCCAGAATATTCAGTGACTTCTTTGAAAAGGGTTCAATGAGTTCTTCATCAAGTGGGAGATTGTTGAGAAAATGTGTCTCAAACTCACTAGTATAACCCTGGTTCTATCACAAATCAACTCAGAATTGCATAAGTGTTACTTTCATGCTTGTACTGCTATACTGCTAGGTGATTATGAGAGAGGTGTGGTAGTTTGGTGTATACTGCCATCCCGCAGAAGCCTCCTAGTTGTCTAGCGGCAATGCGGTGTATATCGCCATACCACGGGAGCCTTCTAGTTGTTTAGTGGTAGTGTGGTGTATACCGCCATCCTGCGAGAGCCTTCTAGTTTTCTAGTGGTAGTGTGGTGTATACCGCCACCCCGCGGTGACACTTGGTTGAGCATGATAGTTGTACAGTAGACATACCATTGTACCGTGACTTAAAAGTGAACCATGGGTGAATGAGCGCAGACTTGGTTGACTGTTGAGGTGTACATCGAATAGTGGAGGACGTTGTTGACTTGGAGATGGTCATTCGATGATCAGTAAGTTCGACAGTTGCTCAACGAGGAAACTGAACTAAACCGTTTATATAGAGAACGTTTCGATCATGGTTGTTGCTATACATTGCAACATACTGTAACTATTATGAGTTTGATGGTCGAATGATCAGTGAGTGTTCTTCATTGTATGTTGTATATGCATTGTAACAATGAGACATAACGCAATGTGATCATAATTTGTTCTATACGAGGTTGATTAGGGAAATGTTGCCGCTATGAGATTGATTATCTGAAAGGAGAAACTGTAACTTGTATGTAATTCAATTACTGTAATACAAGAGATTTTTCTTTGGTGTGGTGGGTTTTTCTCTCGTAAGGGTTTTCCCACGTAAATCTAGTGTTCAATTGTGTATGTGTTTATTTCACTATTTTGTTATTCTTGTCATGTACATCTTAATGAACTATAATTGCAAAATTTAAAGACATATCTACATTCTTCTCTGAGTTTTGACATTAGGAGAGTTTGTTTTGCACCTTAAGCTTTCCTTAAATTTAAAACCCTAATAAAAATAATTAAAACCTTGTACACTCTTCATGACAATGTGGCTCTCTTTTTGTGGGAAACCCTCGAAAAAACTTGGGTATTAATTCTTTAGAAATCCTAGACTATATAATTAAATAATCATATGATTTTGAATCTCAAAATTCTAGCCTTAGGAAAAATCCTCACAACCTATCACCTAATAATTCTTTAGGTTGAAAAATATTATCTTCATGCTCAATGAAAACCTCCAAAAATAACCTTTGAGTTTTTCCTAGTAATCTCCAAATATTTAATCTATTATAAAGGCCACAAAGAAATGTGAAGAATTCTAGTGTACCCTAGGTTAAATATCAGCAATACTAGAAAATAGAAGTGCTTATATCTAAACACAAGATATAGTGTCTAAAATTAATGAAATACCTTCAACATTCCTCTATTTTTATGTAGAAAATGGCATATTGAATATGTATAATAAAATAGAAAATCCCTTCTTTAACTAAACCATCATCACTAATGACATCATTTAATGTTACTAATTAAGCTTATGCAATTTTTATCTCAATGCCTAGATGCCACTTAATATTTCCTATAAAACTTGACCTAATATATGTAGATCACATGATTCATCCTCTTGTAGCATAGAAGCCACTTTTGACACTTATAATGGCCCATAGGCACAAATATTTATAACCCTATTAACCAAGATCTAAACACATATTTTTTAAGAGTCATTTTATGCTTGATACTTGGCAAACAAGGATATAAATTCTTATGTATATCAACTATTTCATAGTTATTTATTTTTTATTTCTAGTTTGTATGCTAATTGAGATTTTTGACAATTTAATTTCTACTATAATTTTGATGCCCTTCTTGAAAATGTGAAAACTTTTACATGTGGTCTTTGTTACATAGTTTCAACTTTTAACTTGGTTTCCAAAACCTTATCAGGTTCTGAATTGGTTGTCACAACCAAGTTTTGTCCTGTTGTTTTCATGAGAAAGTTTAATAATACCTTTTGTCAGCTCATTTCAAAGTTCTTAAAACTATATCGGTGCCCGAAATGGTTCTCACAACCTAGCCAAACACCGATGTCGAAGGATAAGAATTGAGAACTTGGCCAAATTATTGAAGTTTGAAAAATATCTAAAGGTTTTGAAACATCTAGTAGGTTCCAACAAGGTTTTGAAAACCTTAATTTTGTGTAACTATTTTCTGCCTTCCAAGCTTTATGAAGTGAAATTTTATTTTTAAAGATAGCATTTCAAAAGTATTAAGCAAATTAAAGATTACAATGAGTATTTTGAAACTTTATAAAGGTTTTGAAACCTTTGTCGGGCCCCGACAAGGTTGTCATTCAACCATAACTATAGCTGAAATAATTTATATTTTAAAGGTTGGACTCT